>CM060950.1:371342419-371569919 GCA_030765055.1 Mantis religiosa
TGAGTCGTAGGCAGTAAACAGCTTAGGGTGTTGTTGTAACGAGAGCTGATTGTTATTGTCATAGATCTTGGTAGACTGTGTGTATGTGACGTAATGTTGTTACGAGAGAATTGAAAATTGTATTTCTACGGAAATAAAGAACATTTGGAATATCTGCAAGTCGGACTTTTAATTCTACGAAGCCACAAATTCACAATAATGTTCACAGCATTAAATGTGATGGAGCATCTGTTTCTAATAAGGAACACTCAGGACGTTCAAATGATGTGATTAGTGAAGATTTTCGCTGATAATCGAATGAAATTTCGCGAAGTGGAAGAGGCCATAGGTGTGTCGAGGGGAAGGCAATTTATACTTTGAAGATAAACTAGAGATAAAACGATTGTCGGCGCATCAGGTCCATGTTTAATCACATTGGAAGGACGGAGTTTAGTTTGAACCTGCTATTTGAAGTTATTTAAGCGAAATCTGAAGGTCTTTTTTGAGCTGTCAACATGTTATACTCTACGCAACTCAAAAGAATGAGTTTTTTTCCGGTTATTCTACTCAAAGAAGACAAATGCGGTCCCATCGTAGAAAAAGTGATGGCGACGATTTTTTGGATGCGAGGGGTGCAACATCCATTGACTTCCTTGAGAAAGAACAAACTGGATAATACTACAATGTGTTATTGAACCGTTTTGAAAAGAAGTTGAAGGAGATGCGGCACCATTTGATAAAGAAGAAAGTGCGCCTTCACACGAAAACGCACTAGCACATTCATCCGGTGATGTCACCGGCAAACTGCATGAATTGCTGCAGCACACGTATGTCCACATATGCCTGTATTGGCTCCCTATGATTTCTTGTTGTTCCCAAACTTGAAGAAATAGTTCACGGGAACAGAATGTAGATCAATGAGGTCATTGACGAGAAAGAAATACATTTTATAGAACTTGACATTTCATACTTTTGGAGGGATTAACCTAATAACAGGAACGTTGGGAAAAATTTAAGTATACCCCTAAAAGAACAGGCTAAGAAAGAAATAATTTGTGTTTGAAAAAATGATGCTTTCATTCTTTAAACGAATACTTACTGAACCGCACTCCCACTATTCGTTTGTTGGACAAACAAATGAAGTCAAGCAGAAATTGCAATTAGTACGGTGGTGCTTTTACTCAATCACTCCCACTCTCCGCCTTTCCCTCTGTCTCTCCCCTTGTCTCTTAATTAGAGGGAATACTCTAATGTACTAAAAATAGAACTTTTCTTATTTTTTATTCTGTCAAAACAAGTTTTAATTAAGACATACGTTCGAGGTAGTAAAAAAATACATACCTGCAGCATTTTGTAAACAAGTCGGAATTCATATTAATTCCTTCTGAATATTGGAGAATTTAATATAACTCGCAAACCATAAGTATACATAAGTTTAGATGCAAATATTGTAGAAGTTCCAAATACATGTAGCTTATGACTAACGTTGAGGAAAGCGTATAGAACAGGTGAGTCATGTCTTTCACTATATGCGCACCTCAGCAAGCAATTTTAAATTTAATTTAGATTTGTATGCGAAAATCATTAAATTTTTATACATTTGAAAATAATAAGTAAATAATGCTATGTACAGCCAAATAAGTGCTTTGTTCTTGCCATAGCGAACTTCCTTTTAAATGGTACCTGGTGTTCTCATCACATTAAATGGAACATCCATGCAATTACTACTAAGTCGGAAACCCGCCCTTCACATGACTCTCCTTACTGTAGGCTGTTACCTACGTGTTGCGCACAGCTAGTTGTAATAAGTTAAAATGCAAAAGAGGTGACAGGGATATATAACCAAGAGCGGGACATTGGTGGCTAGTATTATAAAAAGATCTCTCACCCCGTGAAGAAATGTAAACAGTGCCTTCACATGCTGCAGTGCTGTTGTAATACAGCTTGTATTACTTTCCCTCCGTTGGCAGAACCATGAATAAATGCCATTTTAAATTATTTATTTCCTAATAGGCATTCAGTTGTTTCTCATGAGACTACAGAGAGGTTACGAAAACAAGTCCAGCACATCTATTGGATTGGATCACTATGGAGTGGACTCGGCACTGCGATCAGTCTGGATCTATTGTAACTATGCTCCCAAGTGGGGCATCCCCGGTAGGAAGGGTTAGGGTAAGAAGACAGAGGGTGGCCACCCCAAGGAGCCACCACAGTGCAGAAGGCAGGGCCGCTACATTTTACCAGTTGGAAACTCCCCGGCAAGCCAGCACAACCAACAACTCATCCTACTGCGGTCCGGAATTGGCTCCACCAGACTGGACTCAGAGACCGGATACCGTCCTACCGGAAGAGGAAGTTTTTCTCAAAGCATATCATCCTGTCATGCACCGCCGAGACATCCACCGACAATTCTGCCCTGAAAGGGACCACCAGATGAGGGACGATGTGAATTGGTAATGGAGATAACATAGGGGGACAGGAAATTCGGGGAATATAATTAACCTAACCAGAATTTGCCTGGCGACCGGGAAAACCCCAGAAAATACCCATGGGTCAGGTAGGTCGGCTATGGGAATTGAATCCGGGCCTCCCGAATTCAGACCAAAGACGGAACCACTCGGTCCAGCGCATATGTACTGAGGTTGTCTTTAAACAGGAGACCACGTTTAGCAGCATTATATGTTAATGGTTTTCGATTATTGAATTAAAGACAGCAAATGCTTGTTTTCAATATAGATATTTCGAGTACTCTATCGGAATAACCAACTGTCAATAATAAACTGGAAAGTATCTCACAATAAGCTTCCTAGATTCCTAGTGGAATCGAAGCAAGGATTGTATAAATAAAAGATAAATTTTTGAAGGAAACAAAGCTGCCATTTATTGTTAATTTTTAGCATCACGCTTCAAAACAATCGAAGTTCGATTTTGATTGTTAAATAAGGGATTATCCAGACCGTTTCTATTACCAGCAGTCTCCTCCTGTAGTAATTAACATCATGGTGTTGTGTACGTATATGTGTAGGTACTTATAAAAAGATATGTATTGAAAATGTTAGGTTATTTATCATAATAGGAAGTAGACTGTCTTCGTGTAAAAAACAGTGGAGTATTTATGGGGTCTCGCCAGGAAGTGGGTTGGAATTCTTTTCTGTACAAGATTATTCCCTATATTCCCCAAACTCTGAAAGTATGGCTAAAGAATGTGAATGTGTTTATGTGCTGTAACATAAAAAGTCAAATAAAGACCAGAAATCCCATGACAACCTTGTACAAGTTATCAGGACTACCGATAAGCTGTGTGCTTTAATGTTAAAGGAGCGTCTCCATGACAATTTCAGTTGAAGGCGAAATTCTATAAATGTATGAATCAAGATGTAGCATTCTGAAAAATAAACGCTTTTTACGAATGAATGAAAAATATATATAATTACAAAAACTCTTATCGCTCTAGACGTTAGATATTATATTTTACAACAGTATTACAGTTTTCATGGTGCAGGTGAGAATGAATGTGTCTTAACTCTGCTGACATAAACAGATAAATAAATATTAGCTTTAGTTTTCTGTAGAACTTTACCCCATTTTATTCAAACGAACACAACAGATATAAATAAAAGAGATATCTGAAGTTTAGTATACCGCATTTATTTCCACGTTAACATAAACTTTCGCCCAATATGGAGGAAAGAAAAGGCTATAGTATAGCGGAATTATTATCGTTTTAGACACGCGAAAGGCCTACTGCAGATCTTATCGCTTCCAATCGATGAATACAAAGAATATTCTACTAAACGCTTGTGTCATAAACTTGAGCACGATGCCTATAAATTCCTCCTCTTTCTAAATGTACAGGTGTATCTTTGAAAACCCGCAGTGCCGTTCCGTCTATCTGCATCGAAGCACGAAAGTGAAGGTTGCTGCTGAGGTAGACGGGGACCTCTGAAATAAACAATTACTTCTACTTAAGCGTGCTAGGAATAAAGCAAGACAACTCCACGGTAACGTGTTGAGACTCGCATTTGCGAGGTTTAGGCTTCGATTCCCATTGAATGCCCGCATTTGAACCGGAATTTGATTTCCCCTGGTCGGCAGGTGAATGCTGGTATGTTTCCTTATCTAAAACGATTTCTATTAAAATTCATCTCCTTTCATTCCCTATCCTTCTCAGATTTCGGGCTTGTTTTTAGTTTTCGTGATGTAAAGTTGTGCCGGACAGATGGTGCGGTTGTTTGTCCGAAGGAGCGAGTACTCCCTGTGGACACTATAATTTCTACATAGTCATTATTGGTTTAACATTTTAATTTTCAAAGTGATGTAGTTATTCAATTGTTTCTCGCCATATTATGAAACGAGTATGGATATCTGCACCAGTATATTTGGTCTGGCTGTCGATACGGTTCCTCTATTCTCTTGTTCATTCAATGTAATCCAACTAGCTACTTCCTGATTTTCATGAAGTATACATAAAAATACGGTTTCAAAAGGGTAGCTATCACAATTTGTATAAAACACTTAATAATGAATACGAAGGTTATGTGCATATGGCACGAAAGAGCTTTAACTTTCTTTTCCGTTTAAGTAAATTAGAGGAGAGTTTTTTTCCCAAAAAAACTGAACAACTAAAAATACTTCACAATTCAAAACTATTTACAATTAATAGTTGTCAGCACATCAATGTATTAGTTTGTAATCATGATGAGAAATGCAAACTAGAAACTGAATTGCTGAAACATTTTCCAAATATGAATTTTCGAAACCATTCAAGAAAAATATTCTAAAATGTTAAAGAATTAGAATGCAATTGTTATTCTGGTCTTCTGACCCTTAACTGTCCAAATGTTATAATTAAATTGACGTGCAGAGGTCAGTGGAAATATTGGGCAAAATTCTGTTACTTTTTTTTAATTCCCGTCCTCCAATGTTAAGTCATATCGGATGATGAATAAAATGGGTGAAATGATGCTCAAATGAGTCCGGGGTTCATGGAGCTTAGAGTTCCCTGACATTCGTCTATCAGGATAAGGGAAAACCTCGAAAAAAGCGTTATCCAGGTAACCCGCCCTGACCGAGATATTGTTTTAAAACGTTTTATAAGACTCTCTTTTTCTTAAATATCTCTGGAAAGTTTAAAATATGTCCGCTGAATGTAATGAATATAAGCTTTATGTTATCGCTAACAAGCACTTAAGGTTTAAGATTTCAGTAACCAAATGTATACTTAATTAAAAATAATAGAGTGCTACATAATGTACTTAATTTCCTGGAAACGTTTTAATATTACACACATTTAGGTGTTCTTTGATACTGTGGAATCATATTTAAGGAGTTAGATGCGAAATTTAACTTTACTATACTTTAACTATACTTCATATGTGACTTGGTTTTAATTTCCATCCCCTTCTTGGGATTTACAAAGATATCATTGAAAATAATTTTCTATCATAATTACGTTCAAAATTTTGTGATATATACTGCAGCTACTTTTCTTGGAAAGTACAGAACATAGCCATGTTTGTGTTGAGCATGTTCTACAATACTAAATTGTGAAAATTATTTCCAATGACTGCTTTTAACCACATATTTTAACGTCGTTTAACCGGTCATATGGAACGATAAATGCATGAAATGGGTCAAATGATGCATAGAGCACAAAACTACTCCAGCCAAGGTTCGAATTCGGAACCTCTTCAATGTGAGATAGGCAGTGTTATTAGGGTTATACGGAAAAAAACTTAATGTCAATTTTCAGGAATTCAAAATGCTTGAATTTACACTGTTAAAGTGAAGTAGCGCCAACATTAGAATGGTACACCTATATTTACCAATTATAGGCCAGTAAATAAGTTCCTTTTTTGAAACTACAAAGATGATTAAAACACTTCCCATTACTAAATATTCCAGTGTTTTGAATTAAATAGGAAATTGTATTATAAAAGAATTGAAAAGTGTGGAACACTCATGATAGCACTAAAACTATCCCAAATAAATGCAAACGAGGAACACAATGGTCTCTACACAACCAATATTTTTCGCTTTAATTTATTTATTTTTGACGTCCTGTATCGTACAAATCCCAAAGAATACAATTTCAGCACATAAATTACGCCAATATAACATTGATAGTTCTGATATCGTTGAATGAATTTAATTATTGCGTTTCAATTATTCTATATTACATTTACAATAATGTATGATATGAATTTACCAAGTAGTTCCCATTAGTCACTTAAGGATACCCATCTTGAAAATTAAATTAATTAAATGTTAAAATATTTAGCTTTTTTACTTCATGCGATGGAATTATTTCCTAACAAATAGTTCTAAGTAAACATTATTACTATATAAAGCAATTAAGAGATAATTTTAATAATTATAGCAGATTGGAAGTACATCTTAAAAATCAGCGTTAAGTTTCTTACTTAAAAGTTTTCAAATATCATCATCATCATCATCATCATTGGTGACGGTGGTGGTATATAACATCACAATCTAACCACTTTAAGAGAAATTCATATCATTATTTTGTATTTTATTTATAAGTAGGTATACAACATTTCTCGGATATATAACAAAAATTCTAATTTCGAGAATTATCATTTGCCAACAAATGAACACCGAAGAAACGAGTTGAAAACTACTGAAACTAAAATAGCACTGTTAAAAATTTTATGCTGTTTGAAAATCAGCTACTGCATATAAGCAACTTCTGTGTCTCTTTCTGTCCCTCTGCTGCTAATGTGGTTCTTCAAGATTTCTGAATTTTCTATTTAATAGCTTGATCACTTTAATATTGGCAAAACAAACAGCTTTGATTACAATTTTAAAGGAACTGTACTTAAAATTACACGTTTATATCCCTATATAAATATTTTTATAAGTTCGCATAAACATAAACAATCTTAAATAAAAATAGGATATTTATATTGTTTGGTAAATTAAAATATATCTTTATGACTTTAGGCAATATTGTAGCATTTTTCAAGATGCATATCCTTAACTTCTGTGTCATTTTAGAAATGAAAGGTATTTTTTCCGTTGCTTTATAGGTATAAAATAAAAACTAGGGGTACCTATTGTTGTGCTGCAGAAGCGAATGCTGGTCTCCTGATGGTCCTCTAGTATAGTAAGGGATATTTGCTTTGTTTGGCTATTTTCTGGCTAGGCGTGCATATGATGAAGTTATTCTGCATAAGCGCTTGTGTTAAGACGTGAACTCGCCAACGAGAGAAGTGGTACCAGAAGTGGGATATTCCATAACCCTGGAGGTCAACCCATATCTATGTGGCACCATCAACAACAAACACGACCGCAGGGAACTCCGAGCCACTTTCAGCACCAGATAAAAGCAAATATCACAAGGTCCTTCTTCTGACCCACAAATCACCACGAGATGTGCAGATAATAATAAACTCTCGTCGGACAAACACCCAGCCATGCAAATAGGGACGAGTGCAGTTTAACTGTACCGCAGGCAGTCATATTTCGGTGTATAGAGAAGATGGGGCAGAACAGTGGTCACTGCTCCTGTATGCGTCCTTTACCTGCAGTGTCATATATAATCTTGTATAGTTTGAGAGTTACTACCTAACTTTACGATCGTCGTTTTTATAATAGTGCTATGTCCAGTCTATATTTTATTTTACTTTTCTGCAATTAGCAAAGTATTGTGCAAGCTATTTTTAGTTATCGATTTGTAAAATGAGATTTTTCGTTTTCAGACTGCTAGTAATTGCACAAATAATTATCTTATTATGTATTTATTTGTGTTAAATTACCATAATTATAAATATAATTAGGCATTCAGCACAGGCCCTCCACCAGTCATATTTAATTACATGCAACGTATAATTACTTCTTAGGAATAAAAATAGCCATTGCAGTACCATGCAGTTTTGTTCATATTAAGCACTTAACAAGGCTCATATGGCCCGGTTTATATACGAAGTAATAAGTAACTGTACCTCTATAACTATTGTTAATAGAACATGCATTTGTTTTTACCACGTATGGTCTATGTTATTTTTCTCAAACTGCTTGTGCTACATAATTCAGTTTCCTTAATCTACCATATCCATTTATTCTCAACTCTAAATATAAACTCTCTTAAATTGCTAATCTGCGACTGCAGAATATTTTCTGCATTACTACTGTTTCTGTCATTTTAAATTCGTTCCTCCAAATATCTATACCTCTGCATTCCAATAAAGTATGTATTACATCTTTTTTATCCTTGCATATAGGACAAACTCTTTCTTCTGCACCCCTCAGTAAACTTTTAATCACCACACTCGAGTTTAAACCAAGCAGCACCTTCTCTTTGATCCTTATATAACTCCCGATGTACATCTTTTTCCTGTCCTGTCTTTCTCCGGTCATTCATTATGAAATTTTAATTATATACTTTTCTCCACCATTGACCATAGATTCTGTCCGTCCATATCTTCTAACTGGCATCTAACTAGTTCTCAGAATTCTGTAGGCACACTCTCCCTTCCTAGCCGTATGTAATCATCCATATTATAAGTTGATGCCTTATTTCACTCAGCAACTTTTCTGTGTGAATGCATTTTTCTTGTGTATCTAAGAAAGCTTTCAAAATGTGCTCCTGTGGTAAGCTGGTGAAAAATGCAGTTCCGCCAAAGAATTCGATTGGTGTGAGATGTGAAATTCATTGCGCTGATTTCAGAACTAATTTCATTTTTTTTTTTCGTTTCAAGAATAGTTTTTCGTTTATCCGTAATTTATGCTTTACTCCGCTTAAATATTGCAGAATATATATTTTCCTGTAGGAAAAGCGAAAGCCATCCTGTATATCTTACTGCTCTTTTACAGTCTAGGTAAGCAATGATCCACTAAGTAATGTAAGGGAAATATTCGCGTTTCTTATAATTTGAATAGGGAATTACTTCCTTCGCAATATTTCTCAGACAAAAAGCATCCATCATCTTCATGTTTAGTTAAAACAAACTCATTGACAGAATACTTATAGTTGTGCAATAATAGTAGTAGTGTACGTGAAAATTGAAATATACCTGGTTTGTTTGTCGTGTTTTGTTGACAGGAAACTTGGTACACAAATACGTAACTATGTATGAAAAGTTCAAGTATACCTTAAAACTGAGGACGAAACTTTTTAAAGTGATCCTTCTACGTAATGTTAATGTGAATCTTTCTATATATATCCAATCTGTCCATCTACAATAATGTTATGAAGACGTTATAGCG
This sequence comes from Mantis religiosa, assembly GCA_030765055.1. NCBI lineage: Eukaryota > Metazoa > Arthropoda > Insecta > Mantodea > Mantidae > Mantis > Mantis religiosa. Next base: position 371,351,627 of record CM060950.1, read on the forward strand.
GTATTAGAAGCAATTAATTACAACTTCCTTCATGAAACATCTGCGAAGATTTGAAAACTCTTGGCGTGCTACTGGAATGCAGGTGAGGTTTGCAAAATTCTACTGCTTTCTGTGCCTAAGAGATAGTCACAAAACCGGAAGAAAAGAAGTACTTTGAACACAGGAAAAGAAAATCTTAAGTAATTCCCATTGGTTGATCCGCAAAAGGTACTTTTTCTCCTCTCCACACCTTGGCATTGAGATTTTTTTTGTAAAAACTCTTGGAGAAGCCAATTCAGTTGGATTTGAATACCTGACAAATAAACTTAGTTCTATATCAGCTGAAAAACTGAATGAAGGTAAAATAAGACCTGAAGCTTTCCTGGTGACGGATACGCTCACTCTCTTCTCGGGCAGCCAGCCTGGTGAAAAGATGATTAGATATCAAAGTTTCGGGAGTGTACATCTCTCCCATCATCAGGATATTTATAAACTGTTATAACCACAAATGAAATACTGGATATAACACAACTATAAACAAAGACAAAACAGTATCAAAATTAGCATTACTGAACAAAAGACTGTTTTCAGTAAATTAAATGCCAGGTCAGGAGATGGCGTGAGTATAGAAAATTGTGTCAAAGTAACGTAACTACTTAACTTGATTGTCAAGCTGAATTGATCTTTGCTTCTTAATTCGATGGATTTCCATTTTAAGGCCAGTTTCCAAGAGGAGCTGAACTGAAATCCAGCATCAGACTAAGCGTGCTCCTTTCAGAGGAAATCGCTATAGCCTCCTTAATTCTCAGCTCCTAGTAACAGTTGCATTTTGCCAAGATGGTTGTCTCCCGAAAATTGGCTCTATGGTCGTTATCAAAACAATGCTCTGTCAGCCCAGACTTCTCCGGTTGCATTAAACGAATGCCCCGTTCATGTTCGATTATTCTTGTAGCGATGGTCCTTCCGGTTCGTCCTATATACGGTATCCCACATTCACAGGGAACGCGATTACGCCCCATTGTGGACGCCAGGAGCAGTCCTACATATCGGCTGGCACGGCACCTGGCTGATCTATTACAACCTCTGGTAGGGGATTGCCCACATCATGTGAGTAATTCCACACAGTTTGTACATACACTTATGAACATTACCATAGGCCCTTCTGATCTTCTTGTCAGCTTCGACGTGGTTTCTCTATTTACAAGATTACCACTTCAAGAAGCCATCCAACTTCTGAAGGAGCATTTTCCGGCTGATATCATAGAGTTCTTCCGACATAACCTGACGTCCACTTTCTTCTTTATTGGTGGTAATTCCTTTGAACAAATAGACGGAGTAGAAATGGGCTCCCGTTTGTCACCAGCTATAGCTAATTTCTATATGGAATACCTAGAACATGAAATACTTGCCACAGCTCTACTTAAATATTCTCATTTCTATAGATACGTGGACGATACGTTTATAATTTGGTTACATGGATCAGAACATTTGCCTAGCTTTTCTGCGCATCTAAAAAGCCCATGACTTCAAATACAGTTTACCATGGAAGTGGAGAAGGATGGAACTCTTCCATTCCTGGACATTCTTGTTTCAAAAACCAGCAACGGTACACTGGGACATGCTGTATATCGCAAGCCTACACACACTGATCTCTATTTGAACGCTCATAGTTTCCATAATATATCTCAACGACTGGGAGTTCTCAATACACTGGCCCACAGAACTTTGTCTATCTCTGATTCCAGCCACTTAAAACAAGAATTACAGCACCTGAGACTCAATTTCAGTCAAAATGGCCACTCCGAGTATGACGTTGAAGCCTCGATCACCAAAGCTAGGAAAGAGAAACCTGTAATACAGCAAGCGTCAGATAAGCCTACCGCTACAGCCTGCATCCCGTTTACCGGCAATCTATCCGGCAGAATCAGCAGAGTTCTCGCTAAATGCAACATCAGGACCTTTCACAAGCCACCTTCAAACATTAAACATCTGTTGAGGCCAGTGAAAGACAAATGGACTTCCAAGTTCTGGGAGTGTACCGCATTCCCTGTGAATGTGGGACACCGTATATAGGACAAACTGGAAGGACCATCGCTACTAGAATAATCGAACATGAACGGAGCATTCGTTTAATGCAACCTGAGAAGACTGGGCTGGCCATAGAGCTAATGACCATACAGCCAATTTTCGGGAGCCGACCATCTTGGCAAAATGCAACGGTTACTGGAAGCGGAGAATTAAGGAGGCTTTGGTGATTTCCTCTGAAAGGGGCACGCTTAATCGTGATGCTGGTTTTCATTTCAGCTCCTCTTGGAAACCGGCCTTAAAGATGGAAATCCATCGAATTAAGAAGCAAAGTCAATACAGCTTGAAAATGACGTTAAGCAGTTACGTTTATTTGACACAATTTTCTATACTCACGCCATCTCCTGACCTGGAATTTAATTTACTGAAAACAGTCTTTTGTTCAGTAATTCCAATTTTGACAGTGTTTTGTCTTTGTTTATAGTTGTGTTATATCCAGTATTTCATTTGTTTCCTTTCAATGCCTGACCTGGCATTTAATTTACTGAAAACAGTCTTTTGTTCAGTAATGCTAATTTTGATAGTGATTTGTCTTTGTTTGTATTTGTGTTATATCCAGTATTTCATTTGTGGTTATAACATTTTATAAATATCCTGATGATGGGAGAGATGTACACTCTCGAAACGTTGATTTCTTATCATCTTTTCACCTGGCTGGCTGCCCGAGAAGAAAGTGACTGAATGAAGGTGTTTCGTAGAACCGCAAATAAAGGAATCATTTTTTAATAAAGAATCTCCCCCCCCCCCAAATTAAATGAGACTGAACTGATAGCATGAAATAGCTTCAAATGATTTTGCATGATTTTTCTTAGGAAAATAAAGTCACCTGACTACAAACAAGGCGTGAAGGGGCTGCTTCATGTGCATACAGGAAAGGGTATTCGCATATTATTAAAGATTAATTTCCTAATTCCCATTCAGATTTTTTTCACCCAGTGTTGGTGATGAAAGTGATGAAATGGGCCAAAGATTTCACCAGGACATCAAAGTAATGGACAATCTTTTCCATGCTTTTTGGAATGAGGCAATGACGGCAGATAATTACTGGCTGCTGTATCATTAAGAGAATTTCCCAAACGTCAGTACACAGTAAGCATTTTTGACTTCCAATTGTAAACATATAAGTTTATTTTTCCAGTTTGCGAACAATTGAAGCAATAAGAATATGTCATACTTTTGTAGCTGTTTTTTATCAAATTAATGTTGACAAGAGTGATTCTCTTTATATTTTTTCCAATGAATTATTATGTGTGCGCTTTCACATACTTTTTAACAAGTGTAATTCATTTTCTGTAAATCAATAAATAACTTTAACGTGACCGAGAAAAACGAAAATCAGATTTAGACTCATAACACTGACATTGATAGGAAACTTTTTGGGTTTAAATTTCTTATTAAGAGTGTTGGGCATAAATAATCTCTAATTTTTATTTCCAAATGTGTGATATATGCATTATATGAATTTAGCTATAATTTGAAAGTCATCTTGTATAGAAATAAACTAAAAACATTTCCAGATTCAACTAAAAATGTTGAGCTGGAAAATCTAGTTTCATTCATGGCTGATCAAATAACTTCATTTTTGTTGAACATTTTAATTAACTCTAAGCTAATATTTCAGCACTCTTTCCACAATCACTCCTCATACAGTCAATTTGCCTAATTTTAGCACAGCTCCTTTCTCTGCGAAACTATATGGGATCCTTAAATTCATTTTAGGAAACGTTTTCTTGACCTATTCATATTTTTCTCAGTTTTCCTCTGCACCTCAAATCTTTATACAGTACACGAAAGCTTTATAGAACCGTTCAAACTATGTCACATTCACTTTTGGAGCTATGTAAAGATATTTAGTAATCAGTTTCAATGCTAAATTTTGTTTTAACGAAACGATTTCTTTATACTTATCTCATTTTGCAATCCTAATAAGTTGTATACCCAAATAAATAAAAGCCCTGGCAAACTGAATTTCTTTACCTTGAATTAACGAATTTCACCACTCATAGACTGCTTCATTGTTTGAGCGCTATATAATCTTAGTTTCGTCAACGTTAACTTTAAGACCCCAATCGTCGCAGTATTTTTCAGCTTAGTCGACTCCTTAAGCATATCACAGAGTATGGACTTACCGCCAAAACAGCTGCATGTAACAGCCCTGGGGTTTCTTTGTTACCAATTGTTGGTATATGATATTAATCACCTTCAGTCTTTCTAACGTGTCTTCTATAAACAGATTGAACAGTATAGGATTCAATTAAAGCTTCAGGGTGATTAGCGGTGTCAAAGTAACTAAATTCGAGCTTTAGGCCATTCCAAGCTCTATGGCCATGGAACATAGAATGGCCTAAAGCTCGAATTTAGTTACTGTGAGAGGGCTAATCACCCGTGAAGCGTTAATTAATAACGCTCGCCGTGAACATTTTAAGTCTTACAGTATAGGATTCTACTTTTACCCCAGGAGAAGCCCTCCATCTTCTCCTACTCCTGATACTTTACCCTCCTGCACCTTAATGCAAAATGTATTTTGTTTATATATCTCTGAAGTCCTCGCCATTCCTGCACGTAATTCCTGCTTTAGCACTTTGTACCATACTGCTTCTCTGATTATACTACCATATGCAGTTTTATAAATCCACTATAGCCTTTCCAAGTGGTTAGACCGCTTGGCTCTCACCAAGGTGGTCTGGGTTCGATCCCAGGTGACCACAAAGTGAGATTTTTGGTGGACAACACGGCGTTGGACGGGTTTTCTCCGGGATCTCCGGTTCCCCCTGCCATTTCATTCCACCAGTGCTCCATCTTCATCTCATGTATCATCAGTGTCGTCACCTGCGGTGCCGTATGTAGTAAAAGCGGGCGTTAAACACTACGCACATTATAGCCTGTCACGTTTCTTCTTTGTGTATGAATAAACAGTAGTACAATATTCTTCTACCTTTTCTGACTCCTGAATGAAATATAAATGAAATGTGTAGTGTTTAACGCCCGCTTTTACTCCGAAGCTACAGGGTCGCTCTTATGAGATCAAACAGTGTTAAGTAAGAGAATATCCTGAAGGATATGGTGACACAAAATTGTGCCTGTCTGACCAGGATTAATTCTGTCCGAAAGTTTAACTGTCAATATTTTTCAAAAGTTTGATAGCAATGCAATGGCCCTGTAACTATTCGAATTACTTATATTATCCTTGACTTTGTATATCGGATATGTTAGCCATACTTGTTAATTCTTATGCATACGATTATTCGTATTGGTTTCATTGATCAATCTCCTTAAACATTGAAATCTCTCCGCTTTCTGTACCCATATATCAAAACATTTTGAGGTAATTCATCCCATGCCACTACCTTCCCTTCATTTTAGACACCTTATTTGCTTTAACACTTCCTCTTCTATGAAATGACGTTTCCTACTAAAATTCCACTTATACATCCCCACCGCTTTCATTTCAAACAATTGTTTAAAATGCTAAACCAATACTCCTGATTCCGTTTGCATTGGTCCTGAGTAGTCTCGCGTACATTTTCTGATAACTTCCCTATCTGTTGTGCCTTACGTGAATGTTATTTTCCTTTCAATTTCCCTGCCTTTCTCTGTTTCTCATTTCAACTTTTTTGTTCCATAACTCCCTATATTGAACTCTCAAGTCCAAAGCAATTACCCTCTTTTCCTGCCCATTCCTCTCTCTCTCTTTCCCCATTTAATTACGGCTTCCTTTAACATTCTTTTTGGATTTCTGCATTTCTTACAAAACTAGTCATTATACTCCCTAACAGCCTCTTTGTTCACTAACTTAATGCTATCGACAACCCACTTTGAAAGGAATTCCTAACTATTCAATACATACACTACATTGTGCTCTGTCACAATTTCATTAATACCTACTATGAACACAAAGCCTTCTCATTATTGAGTTATCAGTGCTAATAAATTAATATCCCCCTTCATTCCATTTAACATTTTCAATTTCCACGTTTATAATTATTTGCATAGTTACTTACATATTTGTCTCCCAATTTGTTACGTATGTTAATCTCAATAACTAATGTAAAATGTACAGTATTAGTTACAACATTCAACACTTTAAAAATACATATAATTTTGCCCAAACCACTTTCACAAAATCCACAATCCACAACACAGTGTTCCCTACCCTCTCACCAATACCCATTTAATAATTTCAAACTTTCTTCGTTTACCACTGTCTTTACTATTTCCGTGAAACTTATAAATTCGATTTCACAACCATTACATCCTCTTGTTTTAAATGCCAGTTTTTTTTCTCCAAATTATCATATGCACACCCTTAATTCGAAATACAATAGATATGTTATTAAATCTCCAGTATTTAAATAATTTTCAAAGACTGGCCGTGATAAGGAAAACTTATCCTTACTTTCTCTACATAATAAATAGAGGAAGATTTGCATTCCAACCACAAATGTAATATTGATGTTTCACCTAAACTTATGTTTCCAATTCCGTGATTACAAAACACCACCTTTAGAGAAAGCCCTGTGTCTATGTGTTTGTGTGTTTCAACATATCCGGAAAACAAATTATGGGATAGGTACAATACTTGATATCTACGTTGAGGTGCCTCCATGAATGAGAAAGAAAAGGTTTTTAAGAAAATTCCTAGCCGTATGAAACTTTACATAAACATATTTTCGTTATTCTTTTATTTTCTCAAAAATGGCTCTCATGATTTTAATTAAAATACCTTGAAGTTAAGATAGCTCCCTGATAAGTAAGATATACCTTGAATTGTGTGATAGTCTGTGAAGTACTCTTACATATGAAATAATGTTTTATAATTCTCTGTAACGGGTAAACATTAAAATATAAACAAGAATTTACGGCATAAAGGTTGGTATCCTTAAACTACACAGATAATATCAAATTTCAAAATTTATACTATTATTTAATACTCTTAAAATGTAAACCTTATTCTGGTTAGAAGAAGAGTTCTTTTATCTTCATTTTCAGTAAAGAACTTAAAATAGCTTAATAGTATGGGATTAAAAGTTACTGTAAGTATAAAATAAATCATTGGCGTTCTTTTCTAAATGAGAGCGTTGCTTTGGAACATATCATTCTTAGGGGTGATTTTCCTTGCTTGGGAATAGACTATTAGACCGGGAGCTAATATCAGTGCAATCCGTTTCTTCAACTTCTGCCTAAGGATGGTTTCCATATACATTTACATACCTAAGAAGAAAGTGCATGCTGGAATTGAGCAGTAGCTAATGTTGTAGGATGCTAATTAAAGGTGACTGCACTACCTTGTATTATAAACGATTTACTCGTGCCTAATATGTTTCATACACACGCACACCATCAAAGGAGCTGGTAACGTGAAAGCACTACATTCTACTCACTATTTTTAAATAGCTTTTATCGCACTTTGTTACTGCATAAAGTATAGTCCATTTTACAATTACATCGTAACTAGAGTGCTCACAGCAATAAAGCGTAACCTGTTACTATCAAGTGATGTATTTCACATGGAGAAGGTATTCTTATATCTTTGAGTGGCTAAACTTAGAGATCAATCGATTACCAATGGATGGAAACGCGACAGCAACATACTCTACTCCAGCCGATGAAGGTTGCGGTTGAATCGAGCTTTAATTTAAAATATATTCTCCAACATCTTGGAATGATGCGGCAGTGCTTTCTCTCGCCTCACGGCTGCACGTACCTGGATTCGACGTCGGGACTCCTTCCTCGGTCTCCAAGTCGTCTGCTGCTTGCTTTACCTTTGACTCTAGCTACTGTCTCCTGCATTGACTCTTTTTGGGTTCTCAGGGTGTTAAGTTTGAGACTACACAAACCAACGATAATCTTTGAACTGCTTTAATTTGTCCTTACACTTGTGAAACCCGGGCAGCCTTAAATAGCTGCACTTTCGGCGGACAATTTATAATATATTTTACTGGACGTGGCACGTCGTCGGACATACCAGACGGATGTATATAATGCACTTGACTGCAATGAGCAATGAGCAAAAAATGAGGGCTGAATGGGGGTTGCTACCCTCTTATATACACAGCACGACGTCACAAGGAAAAACTAAGAGGATATTGACCTGTGTAACGGTACAGCAAAATAGCTAGCATTCCATTCTATTGTCTGACATCCGCCCTTCATAGACTGTCGCCCGGAAGTGCAGTGTTTCTCACGTATATCTGCCCAGGTTCGTTACAATATTTTACATCAAAATCTACAATTTTACTTTCACTAACAGAGCTAGTTACAGTTCTCAAATGTATGTACAATTATTAAACATATTACATAATTAAAGGAATAATTGATCCGAGGACCAAAGTTCCTGTTTCAATGAGTATATAACTATGCTTAAGTCCTTAGATCATTTAAATGTGCAACAGACGCGGTCTGTAAATAGACATTCTAATATGAATTAATAAGGCTTGAAATTTTAATATGTTATTTGGTTGATGAAATATAAAGAGTGTTACATAACAGTTTGTAATAATTTAATAGATGATTGATTTCAGAAGAAGTGTTGCGTATTGTACATACGAACATATACTAGGTATATTTTAGTTCCACATTAAGTTGAATCATTGCTTGTAAAGAACTATATTGAAAGAATAGTACACAAAATGCAAATGGTTAAACTTTCCCAGTTTGATTAATTGAGAAATTTAAAGTTGAACCAGGTTTTAATTTTTGGAACAGGACTTCTTGGAAAAGGTACAGATACAGGATCTTGGAAATTAAATGTATGACACATTTATGCTGAACAAATCTACGATCAAAGACTGAGACAAATTAATTAACATTTACAGATGTTAGCCTATAGTTATGAGCAACGTAAAACTTGATACTGTTACGGATAAGTCGTTAAGGCTCGGACTTTTAAATTGGAGGTCTGCGTTTGAAATCCCAATAGGAATGACCTTTCTTCTTGGGGCCTTTTCAAGGGTTTCCTTAGAGCTGGCAACTACCGACGCCGTATCCAAAATTTACGGCTAGAATGTTTCCTTCTAAAATTTCCTTGTCCTTCTTGTGTTTATGTATCATAGTGCCACCGCCTATGTTACCACATGTAGTAAGAGTGGGCGATAAACACTATTTAGAAAGAAAAAACTATTCAACTAAAGTAAAAGGAGTTGAGTTCATTTTCTGTCTTACTGTAATGGTCCAACTATCCTGCATGAATGAAGCTGCCATTATTAAGGGAAATTTTTGGCCACCCCTGTTTATTGCCCATCATTATAGGGCCATACGGAGGATGCCCATGTAAGGATATTATAACTATTCATCGACTTGTAAATGTAAGAGCAGGAAATTTGGTATCAGAGTTAGCCATCTCGATGTGAGCTTTATATGCAAATTTTTGTGGAGTTCCTACAAGCATGAGAGAGTGGGATGGAGGGTGGTATCAACATAGTAGGTATCTTACACATCTCCCACCACAGACTCGCCATAGAAACCCAATTATTGATTTCTTTTCCTTGCAGGTCAGAACGTCATCTTATAAGGCAGCAAAATGTTGTTTCGGAGCATTCTGTGTGCTCCTTAAACTCGCACACAATCTATTTCAATAAATAAAAGGTAGAAAGGACTGTCTTACGAGATGAAACACGATATAATACATATCTTTCAAGAGCGTGTAGAAATTATTTAGAGGAGAAAATATCCACGTTCATATTTATGTATTGTTTCTATTATTTACACATAGCAGTAGCAGCAGTGGCCCCAGTACCATTAGTAGTACAGAGTACTATTTTATTTCTCTTAATAATCTCCTTTCATGTACTACAACGCTACCGAGGCTGGTAAATTGCCACGTTTACTTTACAATTTGCCTGCCTCGGTAGCGCAGATGGTAGTGTGTCTGCCTCACGTTCAAGAGGTCCCGAGTTTGAATCTCGGTCAGGGTGAGTTATCTGGATAAGGTTTTTCCGGGGTTCTCTCTTATACTGAAAGACGAATTTCGGGTAGCTCTAAGCTCCATGGACCCCGGACTCACTTGAGCATCATTTCACCCATTTCATTCATCGTCCGATATAACTTAATGTTGCAGGACGTATATTAAAAAAAACACTTTATAAATTGGACTGCTGCTTCCTATCTTAAATCAGAATACAGTTATTTCTATATTATAAACTTAGATATCGTTCTGGTTTTTATCTCTTTCTATGCTATTTTACCTTACTTAGCCATAAATTCTTTTACTGTACGTTTATCTCCTTTATTTATAAACTTCATCATTTTCTTTAAAATTGTTGAGCACATTTCTTCGCTAAAACTGCTTTATACAAATGTTCATTTCCTCTCAGTTTTTAGTCGCACCGTGGCTTAGACCACTAGACTCTCACCAAGGTGATTCAGGTTCGGTCCCAGCGGACCGCAAAGTGAGATTGGTGGTGGACAACACGGCGCTGGAGCGGATTTTTTCCGGGATCTCCGGTTCCTCCCACCATCTCATTTCACTGGTGCTCCATCTTAATCTCATGTGCCATCAGTATCACCCCCTGCGCTGCCGTATGTAGTAAAACCGGATGTCATTTCATTACACAGTTCCTCCTTCTCCACATAGAGCAAACATATACACTTAAGCTAGTCCAGATCCATACTTTTCGCCCTACCATATTACATACATTTAAAAATTTCTGTCTGCCCCAATATTCTTTTAATTTTCTGTTAAGTGTCAAACCTTTCTTTGCCCTTACACTTCGAAACAGTTCCTCTTTTACTATATGCTCTATCCTAGTCCTTACTTCCTTCCAACAACACTTCACTTGTTGCTGGCCCTCTGGCCATATATAAACTTATAGAGGTATAAGTGGAGATATCTTGTTAATTGGTATCTTAGAATGTATCCAGTTCGGCATGCTATTTTTTGTCTTCGTCTAACAGTTCTCACACAACCAATTACATAACTTACTACCTGACGTTCTTTGCACGGTTGTAACTGCGCCAAGAAATGAACAGTATCTAGTACAAACTAACCGCTTTGCCTCCTGCTCGCTCAGCTATGGTGCTGTCATTGACCCTGCAAAACATGCGAACTCGGTTCATTTGTTATCGCGAGAACGGGCCTCACTACGTTACCTCTCCAGTTCCACACTCTCGTACAAAATGCCCCTCAAAATCCAACCTCCGCGGTCCTCGTCCCGAGGGGTGGGCAACAGGAAGTAGGGGACTGACTGATGGGGTGATGTACGGTGGGGACTTGGTGTACCCCACGACCGCTACGGCTGCCGAGAAGGCCCATCAGTAACCCCGAAAACTGGCAGAAGAGGCTCTGGTATTTTTCCCCAGGGACCTACTACGGTAGGTACGGGATTGGCGATCCCGGGGTCCCTAGCCACTCACCCTCATTTCATCCCCTTCACCTCCATCAACTGTGCCACGCTCTGCTACTGCTGATCAGTATGCATCACCTTCTTCCCCTTCTAGTTTTTTATTATAATTATTAGCACTTAAGGTCTTAGGTTTATAACTCCTGTCTCACCAGCAGGGATCTCTCCTATCTCCGTGGTTCTGTCCCACGGTTTTCAGCGCGGCTTCCGACATGTGTGCTCTCCGGAGGTCTCAAAAGTGAAGGTTGAGCGGACCCTTCGCACTGCCCCTATGTGTAGCCTTAGGTGCGGAGCCCGTCCACACCGTCAAGTACACCCACGTAGCTCCTCGAGGGCCCGGTCTGTGTTAATCTCCCGACGGCCGTGTTGCCGTTGGGTTAGTATCACGGACCGGACGTGTTACCGCTGACGGAACCCCGGTGTAATCAACCACAAGTCCTCTGAATCCGTGTGTGCCTATTATACGCAGCGCGGCCTAAAGTGGGGAGCCACAGGCGGTTATTCCTGTGGTAGGGGCATAAAGCCGGGGTGTGCGTGGTGAACGGTTTACCCATACGGACAAGCAGTGGAGATTGAAGGGTAGCTTTTCTGAGGTACAAATGAGATCGGTCATGGGTGAGGTCCCCATGACGGCACAGACCGTGAAGATTCGGTGTCTTTCTTTATTTAACCCCCGGATGGCAGGCTGACGCCGACGGTTCCGGATGGGGGTCCAATTCAATATGTCTCCGCGCAAAACCTCTTTCACTGACCCTTTTCTGGTAATGACCTTGGCATGTAATGGCAAAACGTTTAAAGATGTTAGTCCCTTCTATATAAAGCGTGAGTTAGATAAAATCAGTGGCCCTGTCAAAAACGCTACGCGCTTTCGAGACGGCACCTTACTATTGGAGAGCACAAGCGCAGACCAATCTAAGAAGCTACAGAAAGCGACTTTGTTGGGCTCCTACCCTATCCGGGTAGCCCCACACAAAACACTTAATACCTGTAGAGGAGTAGTCACCACCTCCAGCTTAGATGGTCTTGCGAATGAAGAGATAGTAAGCTGCCTCTCTGATCAGCTTGTTTGTCAGGCGTACCGACTAACACGAAAGCAAGATGGGAAGGAGTACCCTTTACGTACGGTTTTTCTAACTTTCGCTGGGACTAAATTACCCGAATTCATCTATTGTGGCTACGAACGTGCTAGCGTCCACCAGTATGTCCCGAATCCCATGCACTGTTTCCAATGGCAGCGGTTCGGACATACTAAGGTCACATGTACCAATCCTGCTCTTTGTGAGCAATGTGGCCTACCGAAGCACGACGATCCTAACTGCAGTCGAACACCTTGTTGCGTGAACTGTGGCGGTAGTCATCCCTCCAGCTCGCGACAGTGCCCTAAATTCATGGACGAAAAAAGTATTCAGGAGCTACGTGTAAAGGAACGCCTGACTTTTCCAGAGGCACGACGGCGCTTCGAACAACTGAAGCATGCTACCACTACTACTGGATATGCACTAGCAGCTCGCCGTACTCCTAATACCACTGTTGCTGTTCAACACGTCCCTGTCGCCCACGCATCCACGCAGACTGACTTTCTAGCCGTTAAACCTACGTCTCAGACTGTTTGTATATCCACCAGCACTACCTCCGTTTCAACCGTACAGACTCCAGACACCAAGCCAAAAGCGGGTAACAACAATCCCGTAGTAACTGTGAAAAACCGATCCCGACCACAGCATAGATCACGAAGTCGCTCGCCCTCCATTAGATCCCGGTCTCGTTCTACGAGCCGTAGGAGTTCTGACTCCCGAACATCAGCGGAGTCACAGGACGCTAACGATTTTCGAATCGTAGGGCCCAAGTCAGCCAAGGTCAAGAAAAAGGTTAAAACGGCCCGCTAAAAACTCTTTATGGAAATAATCCAGTGGAATGTCAATGGTTTTCGAGCTCGTGCTCAAGACCTACAACATTTAGTTTCTCAACGGTCACCATCAATTATTTGTCTCCAGGAAACCCACTTACATCCCAATCACTCGTTACACCTTCACTCTTTCTCTGCATTTAGAAGCGACTCTCTTGCAGGTATGCGTGCAAGCGGTGGCGTTGCTACCTTAGTGGCGCCTAACATCTCAGCCGCCAACGTTCCTCTCACCACACCATTGCAAGCTGTGGCCGTTCGGATACAGCTGGAGAACATCAGTTTTACCATATGCAACATGTACCTGCCGCCACTCAGTATAGTTCCAGAGCGTGATCTTCAAGCTCTATTGGCTCAGCTCCCCTCACCACTACTCCTTGTGGGAGATTTGAATGCCAAGCACACGCTCTGGGGATCAGACACTGATGACGCCCGTGGATGCCTCCTCGTAGACGTCTTCGATAAGTCTGACCTGCTTCTGCTAAATACTGGTGACCCGACATTCCTATCATCCGCTTATGGTACACATTCCGTACTAGACCTTTCTTTCTGCAGTCCGTCATTAGTACCACTACTTGAGTGGTCAGTACTTTCCGACCTCTTTGGCAGTGATCATTACTCCATTAATATTCATTTTTCTGGCCGCCAATGTGTACCTTCTCGACATCCTCGCAGGATTATTTCCAAAGCTAATTGGGGAAAATTCCATTCCCTGATAAACCTTATCGATGACGGTTTCGACACCATCGACGAAATGGTCGAATATTTTACTTGCTCGATCCTGCTCGCAGCAGAATCCAGCATTCCTCGAGGTTCATCTACACCACGGCGTATCCCTGTACCGTGGTGGTCTGAGGAATGCAGTTTGGCTGTCAAAGCACGCAAACGTGCTTTGCGCGTTTTTCAGCGGCACCCGACTGAAGGGAACTTTGTCGCCTTCAAACGTTCTCGCGCTAGGGCACGCTTTATACTGCGCAACGCAAAGCGTAAATCTTGGGAAGCCTATGTGTCTTCGCTTTCCCGGCGCAGCTCTACTCAACAGGTATGGTCAGCTGTTCGGCGGATGTATGTCAAGTATCGCCGGACGGTAATTCCGGGCCTTGCCATCAACGGTTCCATGTGCACCACCGAGCAGGACATAGCAGAAGCCCTAGCTACAACATTTGCTGCTACTAGCCAAACTGCCCGCTATGACGCTCTCTTCCTGCCTATTAAGGAAAAGGCGGAGCGGGTACAACTAAATTTTAATAGTGACTGCACCGAGCCGTACAACCAACCGTTTACCGCTGCCGAGCTCGCCCATTCTCTAGCGTTAGCAAAGGATTCTTCTCCAGGTCCCGATGACGTACACCGATAGATGCTGCTACATCTTCCATCTGAGGCGCTATGTTTCCTGTTAAACATCTATAACCGCATTTGGCATGAGCGAGTTTTCCCTTCCTCCTGGCGAGAGGGTATTGTCATCCCCATCCCTCGACCCGGAAAGGACCGCACGCTTCCATTTAGCTACCGCCCCATTTGCCTGATGAGTGTCATCTGTAAGACCTTCGAGCGAATGGTAAACGCTTGGTTAAATTGGTGGCTAGAAGAACATAACAATCTGTCCAACTTGCAATGCGGTTTTCGTCGCCATCGCTCAAGTGTCGATAATCTAACACGCCTTGAGGGGTATATTTCCGATGCATTTCTACTGAAGCAACATGCCGTGGGCGTGTTCCTGGACCTGGAGAAGGCCTATGACACCACTTGGCGGTACGGCCTACTCCGTAACCTACATGGTTACGGCATTCGTGGTCATCTACCCGAGTTTTTATGCAATTTTTTAAAACTTCGCCGTTTTCGTGTGCGCATAGGAAAAACGATATCCCAGGAGCGGATACAGGAGAACGGAGTACCTCAAGGGTCGATTTTGAGCGTCACCCTTTTTTCCGTAGCGATTAACGGCATCACTAGTGCCGTCCGAAGTGGAATACCATCATCCCTCTATGTTGACGACTTCGCAATTTATTATAGGTCTGCCAACATAGATCACATTGAGCGCCAACTGCAGCTGACCATTACCCAGCTGGCAGCTTGGGCGCTTCAAACCGGCTTCCGTTTTTCAGCTGCGAAGACGCAGTGTATCCACTTTCATCGCCTACGAGGTATTCACCCGCCTACTGATCTTCATTTGAACGGCACACCCCTGCCATTTGTCTCGCACCTGAAGTTCTTGGGCCTCTACTTGGACCGACAACTAAATTGGGAGCACCACATTCGTCACCTTCGAGCCTCTTGCGATCGTTCTCTTCGGGTGCAAAAGGTATTATCTGGAGCATCTTGGGTGGGCGATCGCACGGTAATGTTGAGGCTGTACCGCTCTCTGGTTCGGTCTAAGCTGGACTATGGCAGTTTTATTTATGGCACAGCGACCGCCTCTAAACTTCGCCTTTTAGACACCGTGCATCATACTGGCATCCGCCTTGCCACAGGAGCTTTCCGCACGAGTAGAGTCGACTGCCTGTATGCAGACTCAGGCGAACCTCCACTCCATATTCGTCGCTCGCTGTTACTCTGCTCATACGTTTCAAAGTTGGCAAGTCATCCCAATCATCCTTGTTTTAAACCAGTTCTGTGTCCAGATTTAGTCCACCGTTATATGCGCCCTGGTTCTCGGACTCGCCCCGTGGGAATAAGATTTTGGGATCTCCTACATTCTCATGGCCTCCGAATGCCTCGCGTGGAGAGGTCGTCCATCTGCCCTTATCCTGCATGGCAGCTCGATCGTGCGGCGTTCGATCTCGCTCTTTCAAGCAACTCTAGACTCGCTACTCCACATTCGGTGTTCCAACAACTTTTTGCCGAATTGCTGAGCCGTTACCCTAACTATGTTCCGGTCTTTACAGACGGTTCTCAGTTAGGTAGCGCTACGGGTTGCGCATTCTTCATTAACGGCGAGGCTCATAAATTTCGCCTTCTGGACTCCACTTCAGTTTTTTCGCAAATGCTCAGGCGCGGGTTCAATTTTGTTTTTACTTGGACCCCAGGCCATGTGGGGATTTCCGGAAACGAGGAGGTAGACGCGGCTGCAAAGTCCGCTTGCCGTTTGCCCCGGAGTTTAACAACTACTGTGCCATACCAGGATGTGCAAAGTTTTTTCCGTCGCCAACTCCTCTCTGCTTGGCAGCACTCCTGGACAGCTTTGGAAGGCACACAACTCCGGGCAATAAAGGAGAGCGTACAACCCTGGCTAACTTCCTGCAGGGATAACCGGCGAGCCGAGGTGATACTCACCCGGCTGAGAATTGGGCACACACGAGCGACACAGGCTACCTGTTAAGAGGGGAACCGGCCCCTGTGTGTGCTCCATGTGCAGTACGCCTCACGGTGCGACACGTATTGCTGGATTGCCCACAGTACGCCCGCGTTCGCCAGTCTTTGGGCTTGGGAGCTAACTTGCACGGTGTTTTAGGTGACAACCCAGTGGCCGTGGATAAGGCACTGCGGTTTGTTTTAGAAATAGGTTTTAATAAACAAGTCTAACTTGTATTTTATATTTATTAATTTTAGAGATTTTAAATTATTAGTTTTTAGATGGTTTTATGTGCTTTTAATGGTTGAGTGTTTTATTTTATTGTCCGTTTTTAGCTAAATTTGTGTAGATTTTAGGTTTTATTATTAACTTCGGGCCCAAATGACCTTGCTGTCGACGGGCCCTAAAACCCCACTCACTCACTCACTCACTCACTCACTCACTCACTCACTCACTCACTCACTCACTCACTCACTCACTCACTCACTCACTCGTACAAAATAATTTTGTGTAAGCTGCGCCTAAGTATAAGTACTACTGAACCTAAAAACATACTTCTCTTAATAAGTATAATTTTTTAATCCGTTAATGAAGTAAAATGAATTTAAAGCTGAACTTTATTCAGTCCACAATTACCATCACATACATCTGCACTCCCAAGAGTCTGTTTAAGTATAATGTGATCCATATTAACCTGAACCATAAATCTGAACCACTTCAATAAGTCATAACATAACTTTTGAACCAATAATAGGACACACGTGCAACTTTGGGAAAATATAATACACAATCGGGAAATTGCTATATATTATTTACATCTCAGAGAAAATGTTGGAAGTGTCCTCCACCAGCATCTATACATGTTTGTACTCGCCTTACCATATTATCTGAAGTTTTACGGAGAATATCCTTGCTAATGTCACTTATTTCGGTTCGAATGGATTCATTGAGAACATCCATTGCCCGTGGTCTATTCTTGAACACTCTATTTTTAGATTCCCTCACAAGGAAAAATCCGGTGAGGTTAGGTCAGGGGATCTGGAGGGCTTCAGATCTGTTGACATTATTCGATTATCAAAAAAACTGGTTACAAGCTCCATAGTATCATTAGATGAATGACTCGTTGCTCCATCTTGCTGGAAATAACCTGCTCTCAATTCGATATCATCCAGCTGCTCCACAAATGTTTTGAGGACACCTATATAAACTTCAGTGTCTACAGTCGTATCAAACAAAATGGACATTTAAGACTGTAAACTGTCAACAATTGTCATTGCTGACAGTTCTTCCAGAGCCACTGAGATCATTAAAACAAATTTCTACATTCTACGAGCTTTCAAAGGGAAAATATGGCCTATTGAAATTGTTCAGGTTTATATGGATCGCACTGTATTAAACCAACGCACATCTTTTCTTTCAATATTTGAGCCCAATTCTAACCAGCACTAGTTCTATCCTGCATAATTAAGCATTATTTTATTGTATGGTGCTCATGCGGTGATATTATTCTATTCCAGTATTGTTATAATATTTTCACTATGATAACCTAAGAGCTCACTCTTCCTGTTTTATCATGGCTGCTCCATTAGGCGAACATGTGCGTAAATCTAAAAAAGGTATTCATACTGAATGATCTACGAACTAAATCTGTTACGCCATTTTTTACTACTTCCCCAAATGCTTACTCCATATGGCATTTCTCTTGTTCTACAGTATTGTATACTCTAACCAATTAGTTTTTGTTTTTGGCATTTTCTGTAGAAAAAAAATCTAATGGATCTCATTTTCAGCTTTGCGTTCCCTAAAACGATATTTTGATCGTTCAATCTCCCTCACTGCTCAGTGTCACCCCATGAGCTTCCTTACACCAACTAGGAGCCTATGAGTATTCCGTTAAGTGTCTGTCATTCTCATTCTCCTCTACCATATGTATCGTTTTAGTTTGAGGCAGACTGTAATAGAGGATGCATTCTTTACTTACCTATAGACGGGGATTCCCGCGTCGTCCCTAAACCAGAACACCATGTATACCTTTTCTGGCCCTGTGACGTTACAAGGCAACTCGACGCTCTTGCCCTCGACGGCCTGCATGTCCACCGTCACAACTGCAACAGACAACAAAACGATATAACGTCACAAAAAGAGAAACAAGCCGTTATGCTAATAGACAATTCCACTTGTTTGTTTTACAAGCACTGTTTGTGTAGTTGCATTTATATAACATTCAAAGCGATGTCGTTGCTGCCTTGTTTCAGCGATCTTCATTTCATTGCTTTCACATTACGTGAGTTATGAGCATTAACTTTAAGACCAGCAGTTTTAAGAATGTATTCATTATTTCCGTATTCTATTATCAATGGTAAGCATATAGATTGTGTAGCCCACACAAAAGATCAATAAAAAGACTGTTTAAGGAAATGCATAGGTGCTTTGGGTTCACTGAAACCAAATTTTAGCAAAAACGTTTACCTGTATATGTGTGTATGTACACGCAGTGAAGTCTAGCAATTTCAGGGAATACCAGACAAGATTTCGACATTTTTATACTAAAAACAAAACACTCGCTGTTTGTTATGTTATGAGCAACATATCCAAAATTTAATTATAATATTGTATTACTTGTACTTTCATATAAAACCGTATTTAGCATAAATCTGGAAAAGTAGTGCCAGTCTGAGATGCTGCAGATACCAGCTATTTCAGTGTGATTCTACACTTCTACGATATATGTTTTATATTCTAACATAAACATGTAAATGTGTATGCTAAGCTTTCCGCAAAACGAGAAATCTTTACAGGAAATACCGACCGAGGTTCCGGAACAGATTCCGCGACCACCCACTCTGGCATGGGTTTTTCATTGTTTCACCGGGCCGGTGTGCAAATTCTCGAATGGTTCCTCTGCTATCACGACTTTCCTATCCATCAAACGTTTCAGGGTTTAAGAACCAGGAGCAGTTCTTAGGGATGTTGTGATGTGGCATCGGTTCGACTACTGAAGGGCCCGTACTATGTAAGCAGCTTCCTTTAGGGACAACCAAGTTGTCGGATGCGTTCAATCTAGAATCGTTAGGGTCCTGGTTCCCTTTGGTTGCCCGTCGGGTCTCTCCCTCTCCCCCAAAGTTCGCGTTCGAAGCTTAAAGGACCCCATAACCTACATGTAGTGCTCTATTCCTGTTACGGAGGCCCTCCTCCATAAAATATAACCTTATTGTTACCTTTGCAAAAGACCATAACGTAGATTTCCTACAAACAATTCATTAAAAGTAGCTATTTTTTTGGCAAACCACTTTGAGTAACATTGATTGCGACTCAAAATATAACCACAAATAGCTTCTTAAAACTATAACGCACATTAACTAGCTTCCCCATGAGTTTGCGCATCTATATCCTATTCTAGATATCGTTTTCTAAAGCATATTTTAAGGTTTAAGTTATAGCCATAAAAGTAACCAATGACAAAACGCTGCAATATTGGCTCACGTTTGCAGGCTGCCGCGGGCTAGTTGGTTCAGTTTTTAACAGTGTTGGACTGTAAGGGATGAGAACAAGGACAATTTAAGCCTCTTCTTGTGCGGATGCAAACGGCCATTCCATAGACTGCATAGTTATATATATAGTTCTACAGACTCTTATTTTAAGGCGTGACATTTGTGGTTCAAATCCAAACAGATTGTTATCCTCAGCCATCATAAATGGCAAATGCAGGGGGGGGGGGTTACAGTAAAAGCAAGCATGGAGCTTTTCCCTTCCGAAATATCATTTCACTTTATGTACTATAGTACTTCATGTACTAGGACACTATGTGTCGGGTTTTTTGCTAGCATCTGTTGTCATTTCATATGAACTGCAGAGATTATTCATCAAAAGATTACAACCGAACCTGTAGTGTTTCAATAGCACAGACTACTTGCAGGTAATGTGGGCACCGGAGTAATGCAGTGGTTTCGTTCGCGGCTCCCGTGCAAAGGATCACGAGTTCGATTCCCGACTCTCGGGTGGCGATTTTAAGTCGGCCCTATCCACGCCTACACCTCTGTCTAGCATATGTGAAGTGCTAGTTCGAAGTCCACGGTATAAGCTGTAGGTCCTCTGGCCTCACCGTCTGGGTGCGCCAACTGAGAAATGTGTCCGGTCATCATGTGGTGAGGCGAGGTCACCCCGAAGGCCAAGTTTGCCAAGTGGGGAGTGTTGGGAACCAACCAACCAACTTTCAGGTAATGTAGCTAGTTTATAGAATACTTATGTATATAATACAGAAGGCAGTAGTGAACCACTTTATACATGTATAACCATAGTATATAAGTATAAGAAACAGGGATACGTTGGATTTAACTCAATTGCGTGTCATCCAGATTTCACAAGAAAGGTTTTTATTTTCAGATCTCTTGAATAAAGAAATTGCTTTTGAAAAAAAGGAGAGATTTGTGTGTATATTGTGTATGCGTGCGCACACATCTTGTCATACAATATGCTTTATACCATTAGAGGTCGCTCATAGTTCCAAAATACCATAATATAAATTATGATTAAAGACCGGAGGCGTGTGCGTTTTTCTACATGGACTGTACTGTTATCGGTCGCACATGCAAACAAAGGCAGGTAGGTATAGCCTGACCATGACAACTGCCTCACGGTGAGATGGGGGAAAACAGTCGTGTTACCCTACATCTTGACCTTGCGTGTGCACACACTTGAACGTCAATGCTTCACTAGTTCACAGATTACTACGTTACTTCGTTTTCGATATTTGCAAATGTGATGGCCATCTGTACATCTGAAGTCACTCATACTCTGTGTCCAGTTAACTTGTATCGAATGCAAGCGCACATCTCTCCGATATTTAATTATGCTTCATTTACATTATACACTATTTTAAGCAGAACACTTTTTGAAGTAAATTGCCATTCCTTTGTTTTGTAGAAATAATATATAACGTAAATGCCTAAATCTATAGACTGGCTACGGCACAAACTGAAATCTGCCATAGTTCCAGTTCAATCATGAACCGATGAAGTAAATTATAGTCACAAAATACATCCATATTCTAAACAAACAAATAAATTGCTTGCTAATTTTCTACTGAAGATACGGTTAAATAATTATGCTATACATTGTTAGCTATGCCTAAGGTTACCATTACCATATAACTTCATATACCCCTAATCTTTCTCATTACCCACAGTAATATAAGGCATTTTAAACAACTGACTGCCACAACAATGTTTTTACATCCTGTGCAGCTGCAACAAAATGTATATTGAAATAAATTTAGGCTATTTCTGATAGTTCATACCATGAGAAATGCTGTTTGCCAGTTAGTGTAATAAATATTACAGTTAAGAATGTAGGAAAGGCAAAAGAAGCTCATCAAAGATTTGTAGATTCGAATAGATTCGAGTCCAGGGCGTACTTCCAAATACAGTACACACTGTCATTTGTCCTCTGACTCGATTCTTTTGGTCCAGCAAAATGGAGAGAGTAAGAGGAGAGAGAAAGCGTACAAGGAATAGACACAAATTTGTATCACCTAAAACAGAGAAACAAAGTTTTGAAAGTTTTCAGTTTTGAAAGTATTCTAATTAATCCGAAGTTTATACAATTTTTGAACATGAAATAACTACTCTCTTCTATTTTCAGTATGTATCTAGTTTTTCTTAGTGGGAATTAAAATACCTATTTAATAAATTGCTTTGATTGAATTTTTATGTACTGATAAAAGCAACTTAATTATTAATTTAGGGTTTAGAGATTAGAAGTGGAGGACAATTTCAGTACTGTAGCTAATGGTAGATCTATTTAACCTAGAGTAGAAAGGGATCCAGCAAGAAAATTTGGATGTTCGCCAAATCCCATAGCGAACAGGCACAGTGCAGCTGGGTCCCTAACGTTTCAAGGTTGCCGTGCGGTGCACTCTCCCCTATTTGAAGAGACAGGTTAGTTCATAAGGTTCTGAGCCAAGGAAGAAACAACTTTTGTTTTCAAACTACATCTGCTGCATACGCCATACAGCACCGAACAACAAGCCAGACCCTTCAACCCTAGAAGTTGAGAGGTAATGAATAGAGAGACTACTCATGACAAAGACAAAAGCAGACAAAAAAGTAAGAAAAGAATAAATGTGAATAAGAAACATAGCTATACCCGTGGTTTCTGCCTGTAATTGTGCACCATAGCTGTAGGTATGCTTAATTGTGTGACATAATTTATGCACGTGCTTGGGCGTTGGAAGAAATTTATAAATGCAACACAAAGTAGCAGTTTTGTTAATGCACGCAAAAAGTCTTATGAAGACATCAATAGGGTAGTTGGGTTCTCAGCGACTATAAAACTCCTGCAATTCATAATGAACTTCTTGGAACCACCTAGCGGTATTGCTTCAAGGAGTGGCTGTAGATTGTCTCGTACTAATATTCATGATCACCAATATTAGGCATTCAACAAAGGAGAAATGCTCTTAAAACTGTAAGAATAGCACATGTTTCATATTACCCTTTACATTTAAGCTGTATTACGCTACTGCCCTCTAGTATCCCCTAACTCTAATATTTATACAAAGACATCGTATTCCACAGCACAAAATACAAGTGTGTAATTACTCTTTTATCTTTGGGTGTATAATCACATTGACATTGAGTAGCAGTAGTATTTGATAAGAATCCAACTGTTTTCTTCTAAGAAAACACAAATTTTAAAAACTATAACATTTATTCTACAGATAACTCATGTCACCACCGAGCGCTGTCACGTGCCGAACACAGAAACATCAAAACATTCTCTTAAAAATGGATACGTTATATGAGAGGAATGTAGCGATAATGCTGTAAAAAATGAACCGGGTCAAACAGAAGCAACCATTCTACAATCACCCCCATCTAGCGGATTAGTCGGTTACTTGATTAACCGTTTGCTCGCACGCAAGTATGCAGCATAATTAATAGGTGGGCAGAAGTGAGAGGACCACAAAACGCGCAGTTCAATATAGTGACCCGCGTCTAGCAGTGGTCAGCAGAAGTTATGAATGCCTGTAGTTCGTTTACAGACCTAAATGGAGTTTAAGGTAAACCGATGATAAACTGTGGAAAGGTTACACATTTTAGTGTTTTGCTTTGGTAGGATCACTATAGCATTACCAGTTTGCCAATATTTTGTACTGAATATTATTTTGGAGTAAAATGTAATTATTTTAGGTGTGAAAATGTCAGTGGATGCTACTGCCTAGAGCATTTACTTTGATTTACTATGAAAAAGTTAGAAATTATGCATCAAACACTGAATTGTTTAAAAGCTACACCGTAAAACACAAAAATGTACGAAAATGTTTTAGAAAGTTTCAGTAATCGAAAAACAAAATTGGGTAGAAAATTCCAATATTTTAGGTATTTTCCTTTGCTATTGAGGACAATTATACGAGTCACCTATTTTAATATTTTGAATATTGCATACTAATCAATAAATTATAAAGAAATTGCACTATAAACACGTACCGTTATGAAATATAATCAAAGTACATTTCGAAACGTTGGTTAAAACCAAGGAAATCGGAATTTTTTATAAGCTTGCTTTGCAAGCGTATTAATATTTACATTATAATCTTCCTTTGTTCAATAATTTCACGTTTCCTTCAAACAATTAATGTTAGTTTTACAGTTCTTGTTGAATGGCAACTAGTTTGCACATAAAATACTAAATTGTTTACACAAGGACATATACTGTTAAAAAAGAGAAAATGTAATTCATGCTATTAGTTTCTATATCTATTCTCGCATTCAGAACGCAAAACAAAGTAAATAATATAGTATGCAAACAATATATTGTGACTTTGTGGGTTCGTGAAATTAAAAGTCTAATTGCACAACTCAAAAATGTTCTTTATTTCCACCGAATTACAGTCGGAACACTTGCCGATTACACAGAATTACGTAATGCACACAATTACAATTCACCAGTTCGTCTGTCACAGGTCCACTGCACGCTCACAGTTACGTACAACTCCTCTGATGCACGTTCACAGTCTTCCGGTCCGTTCCGTCACTGGGTGCTCCTCACGGCTGCTCGACAAGAACTGAGCTGACTCGCCAACTACAGGCCTTATATAGGGAAGATCGCCGTTTCTGGAAAGTTCGCGGCGCGCACAATTATCCCGAGGTTTCGAGACGTCTGGTGAGAGGGGAAACAGACGGTACAGTGCTCGCGCCACTTTCCTAATTATCCCTTCAGTTAGTGACACGAGACAAATGGGTAGGCGTGAGCTAAATGCCTCCCGTCTGGCCCTGCTGCCGGCCGGTTCTATAGAGAATTCCGACGTTCGGGTGACAATATAAACAAATTAAGTAATTATTAAGTAATATTAAATAATACATTCATTCAAATCCTGAAGAAGGCCATGGAGTATAGAATGACCGAAAACTTGACCTTCATAAACCTGATACGGTTGAACACCCTTGAAGACTTGATTATTAACGTTCGCCGTGCAAGCTTCAAGTCTTACAATATTATACATAGCTGACGACACTTTTAATTTTTTGGATCATATCAGTGTCACTGATATTAAATGAAATGTCGGGATTTCGACCCGTAATAGATTTTTGCGTGTAAAGAGTATGGGGCTGGCGCTCTTAAGCACATTTATAAAACTGTCGGACTGAGCTGGGTTTTAACCTGGAACCTTGGTTCTGTACGACTGCGCTTGCCCATCTGAGATAACAAGGCGAACAAGAGGCCGGAATGGTATAACAGTAATGTTAATATTGAAGTAAAAACGTATTGGCATATTAAAACTAATGCTATGGTTGCTCCATTACTTTAATCACTTTGTAACTCAAATTAGCTCATTTTGGTGATGGAGCAGCGATGCTTTTCGCCCATTTTACGGAGAGGTTTTAAATCGGTGCAAACTCCACTTTGCTACAAGTTGCCTGGTTGTTATGAACAACAATACTCCAATTGTATTCACCTCACTAATATATAGTGCGATCCATATCAACCTGAACCATTTCAATATGACATAATTTCCCTTTGAAAGCTCGTAGAATTTAGAAATTTGTTTTCATGATCTCCGTAACTCTAGGAGAATTGATGAAAAGTTTGGAGTATGGTGCGCGGTGTCAGCTTCTATGATCGTTGGTCCCATTTTCTTTAATACGACTGTAGAAACTGATGTTTATATGGGTATCTTCAAGACATTTGTGGAGCAGCTGGATGATATCGAATTGAGAGAAGGTTATTTCCAGCAAGATGGAGCAATGTGCCATTCATTTAATGACACCATGGAGCTTGTAACCAGTTTCTTTGATAATCGAATAATCTCAAAAGGTCTGTGGCCCTCGAGATCCCCTGATCTAACCTAACCTCACCAGATTTTTGTCTTGTGAGGGTATCTAAAAATAGGGTATAAAAGAATAGGCCACGGACAATTGATGTTCTCAAGGAATCCATTCGAACCGAAATAAGTAAGATTGGCGAGGATACTCTTTGTAAAACTTCAGAGAATATGAATGAGACGAGTACAAACATGTATAGATGCTGGTGGAGGACACTTCCAACATGTTCTCTGACATGTAAATAGTGAAATTTAATCTCCCAATTGTGTATTATATTCTCCCAAATTTGCACGTATGTCCTATTGTTGGCCTAAGTATGGCCTATTGAAATGTTTTGGGTTTATATGGATCGCACGTTGATGTGAGATTATATTCTTGTTCTCGTTATGAGCCGTCTTTCAAAGCGATCTTTCGCTCTTTTTCCGATCACTTAAGAGAATATTATATAATTTTAGCCCGTAAGTCTCAAATCTATTGCTGTATTAATTTCAATAACATTTTTCGACTTCTGATTTGACCTCTGATGCTGCTGTTTGTTTAAAAGAAGGCTTACTTACAAAGCTTTGCATCGACTGCTGTTGATCCAAATAAACAAGAGAGAGTACCAATGATATGCTTCTGTTTTTGCAACAGCGATTTTGTTTTACTTATTAAATATCTGTGATTGCTTAGACATAGCATAAACCTTGTTCTGCTAGAAAACGGTAGAAGCAGTGCTCCCAGTTTACTTTAAATTATAACCTTGAACAGTAGTAATGTCAAGAACAACTAACGACTTAAAAAACTATTTCGCAATATTGGGGAATAAAGCATTGTTATTAAGTACGTTTCGGCACTTGCATCAGTCACATACAAGCTAAGTTGTTTTATATCATTTTGCTTGCATAAACTGACTTGTTTTTTGATGAATATATTTGGTTACCTATTACTTATATTTAACAACCAAGACACTTCTTTGCCTGATTTTTGCTAGCAAAATGATGGAAGTACTGGATAATCTCTCCGGGGAAGTAAATTAATTATAAACGACAGCAAAGACTGCTTTAGGATAAACTTTTTAAAGAAACAAGCTACATTCATCAAGTGTAATTTAAATCAAAATTTATAACATGGAGCATTAAGTAATAGTTTCTAAGGAGCCCAACAAAGTCATTACTATTCATGTAACAAAAACAAAGAGCGACAAAAACAGTTATTTATTCATTACAATAGTTCAAATTATCGTCAGCAGTTCCCGGAAACTATCTGAAACTTCATTCACACGCGGAGAAATATCACAAGGAAGTGGCAACAAATTTCACATTTTAGAATGAGAATGTTAATAAAACTAATAGAACTGGAAATTAATTGTTCTTTCACACTAGCCGTGTGTAGGACACACTATGAAAGTGTAGAGCCAGACTGAAAAAATCAATGCTATGGCCGGGATTTGTACCACGGATCTTCTGGCTTCCGTTCAGCCCCTCTAACATTTGAGCTGCTATGGCCAACGTGCCAACATGACATTAAATTCTCCAACTGAATCGTGTTCAAATCCCGGCTATGTCATTGAATTTTTCAGTCTGGCTCTACACTTTCACTAATAGAACTGTCAGAATTTTAAAGAAACAGTTTCAAAGTTCATATTATTGAAATAAAACTCATAAAATATTAACAAAATGGATAATTCGATCCCCAGGAACATGTTAATATTTATTTAGGTGTTATTGAAAAGTTTCCAAGTATTTGGTAACGGCTATCATGCATGTTTCCCCTATGTTCATAAGGAAATATATCCACAAAACTCACGCTTATCATAGCTTGAATTATATTAATGTAAATATTTTAACATTTTGATCTAAAAAGTAAATTGATTTTTATTTATAAACTAAACTAAGTTAACGTTGCAAAAACGATTACGTAGAAACTAAATAAATTCTAAGGAAATGTTACTACACCCGTAAAACATTACCTGAGTTAAAGTGGAATTGGTAGAAAGTAATTAAACAGTACTACTACTGCTTTAAATACGTCCCAGTAAGTACAATCCAAATAAATATATGTGATGAAGAATAAAATATGTAATCGTGCTATGTAGCTTATTAGTAGATGTGCAGTTCGCCCACTTCCTAATATCCCAGTTATATAAAAATTAATATGAATCTGTTTCAGACAAGAACAAACCTTATAGTAAACACATGGGACGAGAGAAAGGAGACATATTTTAAATGAACACTCCTATGTTTCTGGATTGTTTCCGGTGGAAACAGCCTTTACAAACACACATGAATTTTCCTCCACAAACCACCAACAGCCTAGGGGCGTTCTCTCCCTCTCTCTCTCTCTCTCTCTCTCTCCTCCCCTTTATATTTACAACAGAATTCTTATAGTTTGAGACAGACGGTAACTTCATTGCCCATAACCCTGTACTTAATAGATATGTAAAGTATCCACACACATTATGAATTTATTTTCTTAGCAACACTTCCAAAATTGATATTTGGCCAGGGAATTAAATATATATTCTAATTCTGGGGGAAAAGCGATAGAAGCCAATGGATGTGATTTTTGGTGGCAAAAATAGAACTCGTAGCAGCATGCCAATTAAGCTGTATTTGTGCATACAGACCCAAACTACCCTCAAAGTCTAAGTGCCGTTATAAATTCCAATTCCTAATTGTACTTTAATTTCTAAAATTTACACGCTAGTCATTTTACTCAAAGCTACTCTGCTTTAATTTGGATTTCCCCTCGATTTTGATGGGTACTTTTAAACATTAAAACATAAATAATTTATACTACAGCACATTCAGTTTTCAGAAAGTTTTATAAAATTAAAAAATATGTTAGTCTATCATAAAGTATACACCGTAAAATTAAATCAGGATTCCGCTTTATACTTACGAACAGTCAAAATTATTTGTTATTAATATGTGCATTCAACTTTAAATATAATAATGCATTAATAAAATCAATTGTATAAAGATTAGGTAGAAGGACATCAATCGTCACTTAAAACAACACGTTTGTCGAAAAACAAGCTTTAGCCATATGCCATAAGCAGATGAACTTTGAGATCTTGAGACTGACACTATTGAAAATTAGTTAAATTTAATAAAATTAAATTCGTCAATGTAAACATAAAGACATAATCTGTGATATGATTAAACTAATGTAGGAGAAAATAATATTTCAGTGATATACTTATAGAAAAATGTAAAAATGATCGGATGTGTTGGACACACATGACTTTCTCTACCCACTTTTACAAACTAGTCTTCATTCCTCTATCTGACGTTAATCGATATAAGCATTTGTATAAATTGCCTTATTGTATATTTCCTTGTAGGTACAGTAGGGTTGTGCAAAGGAAATAAGGTAAGCTTTAAACAATAGTTAAATCTTTAAAATGTGTGTCGTGGGACAGGGGATGCCTGATATTCCATTCTGTTTGCACGAACAGGAAGGCTGGGAGAAGTACAATTATTTGAAAATTAAAACTTATAAAAAATCCAAAATGGACAACTCTTCTTATTTTTCTTCTTCAAATGCTTTACCTCCTTATATGTAGGACTTATACCCCCAGGGACCAATTTTGCCAATGCCTCAAGCAGATGTGCATATTTTTGTATAATAAAATTTTGTCTATCTCTTACGGTTTACCAGTTATGCAACAGTCACTAGCAATAAAGGGGTGTCAGGTAGGAAGACATTGTCAGAAAATTCAGAATATACAATTTGTTTTATTGCAAAAATAATTAAACACATAGTAATTTAATTAAAATCATTAGAGCAACTTTGAGAAAATAAAAATAAACGAAAAATTGCATATAAGGCTTACTTTAAGATAAGGGGATTATTTTAATTTTCAAGCTACATGTTTGGAAAATGCTTAATTTAAATACTAATTATAGTGCTAAACCGAAATTTCGCCTTCTAATTATGTAACAAACCGGCAGACGTACATACGGACCTTTCTCTAAAAATATAATTTCATTCAAGGAGTCTCAAACCATGTAGTTCAGATTAAATTTTGTATAAAATTTTTGATCGGAATACAATACCTCCCCTACTTACTGTAAGCACGTAGTATAGAAATAGGAATGATCAAAGCACTAATTATTTCCGACGATGCTGTAATACTAAACCAAATAAAAGTGCCACGTCTATGCTTCTGCATCTTTAATTGTTTGTTTAGGAAAAAGGTTTTAAAAGAAATTTCTGCAAAATTAAATAATCTTTTAAATACCATACTACGTACTTATAATGTGTAAAGGAACTACTGTATTTCATATAAAATTTCTATACTACATTTCTCTGAGAATGCATGTTTTGAGACCTACATAATTCAAAAAATGACTTTTAGGAAAACATATCTGTATTTGTGTGTATATGTGTGTGTATGTGTGTGTGTGTGTGTGTGTGTGTGTGTGTGTGTGTGTGTGTGTGTGTGTGTGTGTGTGTGTGTGTGTGTGTGTGTGTGTGTGTGTAAGTTCAGGATCTTCCAGGAAAAGGAACTGTTCAATAAACCTCATAAACTACACTATACATGGATGGCGTTTCGTAGTTTCTCAAAATGTGCTCTATGGACTTTTATATAAATTTCACATTCTTAAGATATATGGATGAAAAATTAAATTTATATATTTAATTTTCTGGAATAGCTTGTAAAGTGTTTTCCACTCTGCAAGACTGAGACAAAATATTCTAGACAAGAAACTTTGATCTTGTTGAAGATTGCAGTTTATGCCAAATACATTTTCCGGGGTGTTATCTCTTACCGGTTTGAGTTAATGGGTTATCTATATATTCAAATAGTAATTATTATGGCTGGTATGAAACAGAGACCATGTGCTTACCATCTGTAAAACCTGGAGTCAAATATTCGGGTCAACCCACTTCCAGGAAGATAATGTGCAGCGTTCCTTATATTATCTCATTATCTATTGAGTGCCTTCTTCTTTCCGACTTTCTATCTTTGGTATTATGAAGCACAGAAGGTAGTATACATAGTCTGCAAAATTTTTACACAGGCAACAACTTTTCTTGAATCTTTAACACATGTATGCCTTGCTCTCGCCTAAGCTCAGTATTCAAACCTATAAGATGAATTAAGTTATGCAGTTAATGTGCAAATGAATTCGGTGATCTAAAGCACACAAACTACCTGATATTCATTCAAAGCGCTGAGAAAAACGTCAGGTAAGGTGCTGCTTGACTCAAGCAGCATTCAAATGTGCTACATGAGAAGAAAGAACATCATGCCTAGGAAGTACTAGGAATGGGAGAAGTAGCTGCCTTGCTGAATGATGATCATTTTGTAAATAAATAGACCTTTAAAAATTGTAGCGTTACATTCATATGTTTTTCTCTTCCTACTACAGTGTACGAGTATTTTATATAACTTCTGCAAACTATTCTCCCAGAAGCTTTCTGCTCTATCTATTTTTCTTTAACCGAGATAAATCTTGATTACAGATTCATACATTTTTAATTGTCTAAAAGTAGGAAGCGGCAATCTCACTTTTAAAAAGAACATCGGTATGTGATGTTTTGAAATTCCATTCTCTTTGTATGGCCACGAGAAAAACCAAATAGCAATTTACCACATGGAGAAATATTTGAAACCCATTACAATACCGCGGGAATAGTTAGCTTCAGAAACAGTTTTATTTGACATAAGCTTTGTACTCTGAAAAAATGTACACTTTTCTGTAGTGAGATTTTGTCTATCTCTATTGCGTCTCCAATTATACAGAAAATTAAAATCATTTTAGAAACTGATTGAATGACGCTACAATATGCTTGCGGTATATGACATCCAATATAAAGAACACATTGTGATAAAAGTAAAAATAAATTTATAAGTAACCCTATCGGGATTCAAACTTATGGAATATGTAAGCGGCAGCGGCATTTTATCTCCATATCATGATTGTGTTTTTCTGGAGATCTGAACATATGGGTTAATAAATAGTTATTTATGTAACAAATATGGAGAGCGACAAATAATGAAACTTTTTTTTTTTTTTTTTTTTTTTTTTTTATATATATATTTTCAGTCTATGCCTCAAATTCAAAATGAAATAAATCAATCAAGAACAATTTTCCATTATCGAAGGTTAATTATTATATCAGTAGGTCTTTATCTTTAAAGTGTATAATATCCAATACGAGTTAGTGCTAAAAATCATATGATGATTGTGTGTGGGGATAATAAGGATCTGATTTAGTAAAAACTGTTTTGCTAGAGCCCGCTGCTGTGGAAGTCCCCGTAAATAACAAAAGTAGCGTGGTCACCACTATGCAGTTATTGTAATAAAATGGTTTCTTAAATTAAAATTTAAATGGCATGAGCTCGTAAAAATACAAACGTATTATTGCACATGACATAAGAATCGAAAATTAATTTACGTTGGAGCTACTCTCCGAAAAATCCCATATGTAAATTAATATATAAAGTGGGGGCAAGATTAGAAAGTGATACAGTGTCTGAATCAGTTCTTCTGCTGAAATAAGTAAAAAAATAAAAGATTTAAGCATATTATGATTAAAACTTTCATAACATGTATTTTATTTTGTCAGCGGCATGAAAAAATGATAAACTTTGTAGCTGAAACCTCTTCTATAACGAGATATGTTTGAAATCGTAACAGAAAAGGCGTACTTTAGACATCTATCGTGTAGAATGGAATAAGTATTTTGAGAATTTAAGATGTTAAAATAATCAAATTATTGTCATGTAATGGGAGCAGCAGAATAAAAGAAATATTTTTGACAAATCTAAACTGACCTAATGATGCATTCAAGTGAGTGCAGTCATTCTGAATACCATGACTTCAAGGTAAGGAAGGAATTGGGTTATATGCCATGCTATAAACGTACTTCGTTTTAGCCACTCAGGGACTTTCGTGTGAGTAATAGCGAAGCCAGTAAACATCAATACTTTGCTGAACAACAACTCCAATAATAACAAAATGCCGTCTAATGCCCTGTTCGGATCTAAAATTGCTAACGAGTTTTAAGGCTCTTCCCTGCACACGATCAGGCACGCAAGTGTACCTTTTCGTCCCCTCCATTGCCATTCTCAAGAAACACAACAAAAAAGTTTTAATCGACTTTTATCTTCCAAGTAAACTTGGGCCTTTGCCCAGCTCCACTTGAAATAAAATTGATCGCAAACTTGTTAGCAAAGAATAACGGCTCCAACTTTCTTGATATTTACAAGACTGTCCCAGTATGACGACATCCTTACAGATAAGCGCTAAAGACAATGATGGCAGCACTGCGTAACAGATGCAGCATATCGTAGTTCTGCTGCATTAGTCTCAGGCTACGAAACATTAGAAAAGAAGGCAGTTCTAAACTTTTTTATTTTTATATTAAAATATATATATCTATGTATATAGATATATATTTTTCTTTTCCTTATTTAACCGTTTTTTATTGTTTCCGTTTGATTACCTACCTGTTTTCTGCAGTTTCACACACATACACTATACACATAAACACCCATGCCCAGGGCGGGACTCGAACCCGCGACCCTCTACGCGGTGGAACGCTAGAGACATACGTTCTAACGACCATGGCTACGAGGGCCGGCATCTTTAAAGTTAAAGCTAAATATTTAACATCCTGGATATCCTTTCATTTAATCTGAGGAATCACTGAAAATGGGGGAAAAATCGAAATCATTTATATGACGCTCTAGCCACCATCGTTTATTTTTATACAGAAATAGAATTGAAACGGTAGAGCCAGACTGAAAAATTCAATGCCATAGCCGGGATTTGAACCACGGATCTTCTGGACACCGTCTAGCCGCTCTAACCCTTGAGCAACTATGGCCAACGTGCCAACATGACATTAAATTCTCCAACTGACTCGTGTTTTTCCCGGTAAACCACTCGGAGTTCTCATAAACACATGAGACAACTACCTTAATGGCGACTTACTATGCTGTAAGTATTTTAAGGCCCGGGCTTTTATAGTTCGGACCACTATCAGGTACAATTAATGGAAATTAATTGTTCTTTCACACTAGCCGTGTGTAGGACACAAAACGGTAGAGCCAGACTGAAAAATTCAATGCCATAGCCGGGATTTGAACCACGGATCTTCTGGACACCGTCCAGCCGCTCTAATCGTTGAGCTACAATGGCCAACGTGCCAACATGACATTAAATTCTCCAACTGACTCGTGTTTTTCCCGGTAAACCACTCGGAGTTCTCATAAATACATGAGACAACTACCTTAATGGCGACTTACTATGCTGTAAGTATTTTAAGGCCCGGGCTTTTATAGTTCGGACCACTATCAGGTACAATTAATGGAAATTAATTGTTCTTTCACACTAGCCGTGTGTAGGACACAAAACGGTAGAGCCAGACTGAAAAATTCAATGCCATAGCCGGGATTTGAGCCACGGATCTTCTGGACACCGTCCAGCCGCTCTAATCGTTGAGCTACAATGGCCAACGTGCCAACATGACATTAAATTCTCCAACTGACTCGTGACTGACTGTGACTGACTTGTGCGTGCTACAGACGGCTAGTGTGAAAGAACAATTAATTTCCAGAAATAGAATTGCTCGGAAATAGGTACAGATATATTCATAATTATTAGCTTATTCAATTCAGGATATCAATTGTCTTTCCTCTTTTTCCTACAGTTTTCATGATTTGCTAGCTGATGTTTTCTTCACAGACGTGACAGTGCAGTGAAATTAACAACGCCTGTGAGCAGAGAGCAAACGTTTTGCTTCCACGATTTCACACTTCAAAACCTGACTTGTTGATTCAGATTTTCTAGGGTCATTAACCTTGCAAAAGGCATTAGAACTCGGCTGCACATTAAAATAAATGATAAATGTATTGCAAATGGAATGATCAATGAAGTGCATTAAAATTTATTTCTCATTTCCTTCGTGATGAAGGTGTAAGTTGAACAGTTAAGTGTTTGGGTAGGTAAGAACCGTGACTTATTTCTGCGTCTGTTATTAGTTTCGTTAACACGAGGCCTGTCTGCTTTGGTTTACCCCTTCCAACAATGTATCCCGCGCACTTGAATTATGTATGCCAAGCTTACTTGAAGGTACCAACCAACCTGAAAACACATTACCCTCTTAATAACTAAACATATAAGTAAATTTTATGTAATGTTCATTACATTGTTCTGAACTTCCAACACAAATATCTGCAGTTATACTAATAACATTCTGAATATATTGCATGAGTTATTCTTGCAAGAGCGTACCATTCCGTCTACTTCATGTTAATAAACAAAAGCATTTACCTATAGCTTCATCAGACATTTTTATAGGTACAAAGGGAATACAGCTGGCTAAAAGTAATATGAAATACTTGAAAAGCGGGTCGCTATGTTTATGCTAATAGGATTCCATGCTCCTTTCAAGCCATTTCCAGAAATAGTGAATAACCACATTACTTTAAAAATAACAATAATATTGAAAACTCAAAACAATATCGACAGCTGATGGCATACAAAATTATATGGAATAAGAGTGCGTTTTAAAGAGATCTACATCCATCTTCACCATATTTTTGTCTCTCTTGATTTACCAGTTTTACAAAATGGTACAAAATCCCTACCAAACGCTGCGTACTTCACAATTATTTGCAGAAAGTTCAAAATTTACATAATATTTACTATATATCTTAGCCATAACCATTTGTGATACAAAACAATTCTTTCAAAAATTCCTTCATATAAAGTTTAGTTGTCGGTGGAGCACCTGCCTGCCGTGCAAGGGTTCCAGGGTTCGATTCTCCGCAGAGGTTGGGGATTTTTCTCCAATCAAAATGATTCCCCACCTTTCCCAGAGTCTGGAAGTATGAATGAGAGTGCAAATGTGCCCGTGATCAAATGATTAAAAAAAATCCAAAGTACCTGCGACCCAACACCATCGCCAATAGGCGAAATGTTCCAAAGGAGAACGGCCGCCGATATGACCATTGCGGTAAAAGGCGTGGTATAAATTGAGTACAAAGAGGTTTAGTTTGGTAATCACATACACACACGCACGCACGTGCGCGAAAGTAAAACTTATGTTTAAGTTATAACTTTTCAAAAAGACTATTGAATTATATTAATTAAAGCTCACAGGATAATATATTGAATTATATTATCCTGTGAGGTTTAATTACCACCAAGCTACGATTTTGATACCGGGTTCGAAACTCGATGCATGCAGTGAACCTTTATTTGTTTTTCATCGTAATAATGCTAACTCACACAGAAAATAACCTTAAAATGGTCACTGAGCAAAGTTTTAAGAGCATTTTACCATCAGAGGGTCTCTAGAATCATTCGATAGGCACTGCGTTACTTATCACTGCGGCTATCTCCCTTGTGTATCATATAGATAATGCTAATTGTATAAAATTATGCATTTATCCCAGTTTCCTGTTAACTATAAATATTTTCTTAAATTTATCCCTAATAAAACAGTGGGCTATTTAAATGCTTGTATTACAACTGTGCTTTGTTAGAAATAAACTTAGGCAAAGGGAAACAAGAAACCGCACTTCGCAGACTCACAGACGTGTTCCATCATACTGATTTACTTCAACTTAGGAAACCACAAAACGCACTAAAGCATATTTAAAAATGGTTAAGTCCACGAAAACAATGGTTGTTTCACACACAAGGTATGGAATTGTTTTAATCACAACTCCATTTCCGTAGTACTATTTCTGTTTCTTTACTACTACATATTTTAATTAAAACTTTTAAGCAGATTAAAAATAAAAATTAATGAATGTCCTGTAAATAATGAATTGTTTGTGGTAAGGTGAATATCTAAAAGCCTTATATTTGTATAAGGTTCAAGGCATAAGTACGAAATTTCATATTTGAAGTATTTCATTTGCATTTCCTCTACTACCTAGTTGTATACTAAGTAGAGGAAGTATTGGATTTCACCAAAGAAAACCTGTGCCAACGTTTCACCGAAAATGTACGTTTGAAACTCCCGAGTAAAGAAAATCCAGGTAAGATAATCTTTAGAAAGAATCTTCGTGTATATGGTTAAGTGGGTTTGGTTTGCCTGTCTGTCTGTAAACAACTGTAAGATGGAGATTCGTTTAAGGAGCAAACATGACAAGAGAGATCAGCATCCTTCAAGGGTGCCATACAATTTTCAAAAAAATCCTCACACCGTAAACTATGCTTTACAAGGATAAAGCTCCTTATCTGCTTATATTCTCAAAAGTTGAAACGTTCTATTGTTTTCTTAAATAAATGTGTTTATAAATATTTAAGTGACAAATAAAACATGTAACTCAAATTTTCTGGGAATAGCCTGTGATTGAATTATATTGTTGACAAACTGAAGTGAAAATAAAACTATACACAAGATGCGGATCTTGTTAAAGCATATAATTTACGCAAAATGCATCATATTGTCATATGATCCATTTGTTAGTGGTTTTGATTTTCAAATACTTACATTTAAGCGGTAAGTCGCTACTCGTATTTTCTCGGATTAATGCAAAGAGAAAGGATATATATATATATATATATATATATATATATATATATATCCTTTGTCTAAAAATCTACCACTTAGCCTTATGTATTCTTCTTGAACCAAAAACGAAACGCGAAACTATACCTATAATGATGGTTTATATCTATTAACAAGGAGGAAAAACAAGAGGCTATTGCAAAAATGGTTTATAGATAAGTGAATAAAGAAACTCATATGAATTCAGATATGCGTATTTCATTTGTACTGTTTATATATACCATATAAACATCGTTTTTCTGAAAATGAAACTGTGATCACAAAACTGAGTACCAACTTGTGTACTCTCGATCCCTGATTATTTTTGAGGAGTACCTCCTCTGTCACAGGCAAGCAAATGAAAAAGTAAATTTGGATTCATTATGTATAAAACTTCACAAAGCTCTTGAATGGTTTTGGTTAGGCGATAATTTATTAACATCTCATCCGGAAACTCTCAGATTCGATTCCCATGGCCATCTAATCTAAATGAGATCCTTTGTGGCTTTACCCAGCAAATGAACGGTTTATTTCTTTCTCACCGCGAGCCAATTTACAATTAAAAGTGATGGAGCGTATACAACAGAGCAATGAAGCAGTTAAGGCCATTTATCAGCGAAATACTAAAACAAACGGTAAAGTAAGGTGACTACGTCAGACCTTGTTAACGCGAATGGGACTGCTATACGCCTCATTTTCTCGACAACGCCAATTATATAATGTATTCACCACACGTGGAACATTATTACCATAAATATTAAATTTAATGGCAAAAATCTGATAGGATGCATTAACAATATATCCTATCAATTTAAAGTTCATATACGAGTACATTCACTGTGCGCTATACTACTATATACAAGTAAATATTCCATTTTCGATGAGTTACTTTTCTCTTTTCAAATGTCGCCAACAAACTCTTGCAATGGAAAAGATAAACGGGAAGAAACCATCAATTACAAAATTTAAAGCGTGTCAATTAGGTGACGCCTACGTAAGATCTAAGCTAGCAAAACAAAATATATTGAAAACAGCAAAAGATGCGAAAAATTTGACAAAATTATGCATCTTAACGAGCTCAGTATTTTCCTTTTTACAAAGAAATATAGTTACAAATCACTCATATAAGGAGATGTTCAGGAGATATTAACAGAACATTTCGTTTTTGTATCTGTATATTGAAGCATACGACCTTGTAATAAGCAATTTAAGCTCTTGGGGTAAAGATTTAGTAGAACAATTGAAAACAACTGAAACTGAATAAATACGATTTAAAAGAATGAAGATGCTATAAAGATACGTATTTATATAAAAGCCGATTTATATAGGTTGAAAAAATCATAAATGAAAATGATAAAATTGGGGCTGTTAGGTAGCCGTGACAACTGGCATTTGCAATATTTTTATATACCAGTGTGGTCACCGGTGCATGGGTATTCGTCCGGTGGCTCATTTGGTAAGGTGCTGGCTTACTGATACCAGCGTCACGGTTTCAAACCACCCAAACTGATAATTTTTAAATGTACTTAAACATGATACTCCTACGTCATCAGATTTAATAGCATGTACAAATTTTACTGCGGAACGAAATTCCGGCACACCGGTGGCGCTGAAATACTCCTGGCAATTGATACCGTCTTTAACGAATAAAATAATAGTTGATGTGCTGAACGGTCACAAAGTAATATCTCATGAAAGGTACGCAAACAAAACTTTACACCCTGTATAGGTAGTTGGAAGAGACCAACATAGAAGCGCAATCAGCTGAATAAATATCGCATTAAGAAAATGTAACTACGCGTTTCTTGTTTTGCTTTCCTTTTTTTTTTTAACATTAAAGGAAGCACACGAAATCTAGCTCGATGGGAGCTGCTCCGAAATAAACACATCAGAGATACAATCTGGTGAATTTGTGCCCAAGAATAATATAAAAAAGGAACGGAAATCTCCTCTGAGCTTGCAGATTCGAAACTGATATATAATATGTGGGGAGTGTGCACCTCTGTTTGCTGAAGAATAGATAATTTTGGTGCAAGATGGCGCGAGATGGGACATTTCTGCCATCTGGCGTCCCAGCCACAAATGTTAGTAACGCTCCTTTGCCCATAAGGCTAGCATTTCCATAAGGATTCTCACTTCCAACCTTTTTCATCGAGGCCAAGCGGAGAAATAAACTGAGCGTAATACAAACGGCATACACGAGCTACTGAGTTAAATAATTTAATCATATAACGCACGTTATTTGCCCGTTGTTTGTTTTTACAGAGCGAGTGCAAACTGCAAATGGCAATAAATCGTTATATGGTCATCGGATACGATATGTTTAAAAAAGTAACTACCCATAAGTAATATATACAACAAACAATTCATTTTATATGCCTCTTCAAATGTTTATACAGCAATGATGATAGCAGCTAATGGAAATTGTAATTATATGCTAAAATTCTGAAAATATATTGCAAACAAATAAATATTAAGGTACCAAAATAATATACTATGAACTCTGTTCCA
Organism: Mantis religiosa; assembly: GCA_030765055.1. NCBI lineage: Eukaryota > Metazoa > Arthropoda > Insecta > Mantodea > Mantidae > Mantis > Mantis religiosa. Next base: position 371,391,566 of record CM060950.1, read on the forward strand.
TACAATTCATACTGTGAGCTGCTTGTAAGCTGCTTTTGTTTTTCGGTTTTGTTTAAATATAAAATTTCAACATGTGTGTGTATAATGCCCTACCTTGGCATTTAAAACTTTTCTTGACAATTATATTCTCTTTCTTCTATGTTCTCTCTGATTAGCAAATGAATAAGTTTAATTTAATTGAAACAAAATCTTGAAATGAGAAATTATTTACATTAATTGAAGTTTAATTTTCATGTCAGCATTTCTATATTGGTTTTATTCTTATAATGCTGTACATAATGAAATTATTGGTTTTTATCCAAATGTTTATTCCGATAAAGATCATATAGATGAAATAGAAAACTTTTGTGAAAATGGTTTGATTAAAACTGGATATACAATTTCATGTAAACGTAATACATAAGATTTTAGTGTTCATTTTGAGAGTTACTGAAATTTAAATTTCAAGTAAAACATTGTATAGGAGTACGTTAAATTGTGTGTGATCCTTATGTTATTATGCATTGAAGACTATACCGTTTCTCTCGGTAAGTGACTCAGTTCACCAATCATATCTACATTAATATTACCAGGAGACAAGCTGTGTGTGCGTGTGTTTGTGTGCAAGCGTGCGCACATAGAGCAATCTCAGAAAACACTCAACGGATTTTGAACGGATTTCATCACTGAAAAACTCAAATCTTCCAGACGGTCAAAGACTATAACTCTAATGTTCGAAAAAATTTAAATAACTGGGGATTACTGGACTTTCTTTTTCATATTCATTCATCATCATTTTAGGTTGCATAAAATATAATAAAGGCTACTTTGAATACTTTTTTACAAATAAGACAGATTTATGAATGCATTGCACAAGAAGCCTAAACATTTTAAATACAAGTTATTTCGCAATGGCTTGCATATCGTACGTATTATCGTGTTTCACTCATATTTCATTGTTATCAAGTAATACTTTTGGTATATACTTTGACAAAATCGGGTGTATTTGGAGTCTAGAAATTGATATAAACGTTAAGATGCCCTTAAGTTTAACCCTATGTTCAACCTCTTACATACAAATCAACATTTTATGGTCTATCTAGATGACACTTGGTATTATAGGACTCAACAAAGTTAAAAGCTACCTTAAAATTTGAAAAGGCTATCCTACCATATTTTACATAGCTTATGCACAAATCTACACTGCTTAAAGCTTACGGCGAAAACATTCTGCATTATTGAACAATTTAGAGTTGGAAAAAACCTTAAAAGACCACCTAATCCTTATTTTTAATTATGTAGCACTCAAATGTTTAAAGCAACCTTTAGCACAATTTTCAACCCTGATAGGAAAAGCTATACGCCAAACAAGGCAGAAATGCGTGTCACTGGTTTATAGGGCTTGGCGAAAGTTACAAGCTGCAAATAATTTCATAAAGCTATTCATATTCATAATCAAATTCTCAACTCCTTAAAAACAAATTGACCAAACTGAAAACCTATGCCTTAGGTACAAGTAAAAGTTACAGGACACTTACTACTTTAAACATTTACTAATCATAGCATAAGCAATACCCTTTTAGCTTTTTGTTATGTGCATTTTTTTCTTTGAAATGCTCAATAATAAGCAGGTTATGTCTGTATTGGCTTGACTTTAACTTCATCAGAAACGCCCCTTTCTAGGACAACAATTAAGATGTCATATAGAACATTCTTCAACTGTGAGATAGTATTTCATATACTTGTTTTCTCATATTAAACCGTACTTCAACAAATCATTTGTAAAACTGTGACATAAGCACACATATTGGCTTCAGAACAGTCATATATGTTACCTTATTTCTTCAAAGTCTAAGGTGGACACAAAACTTTCCATTGGTTTTATTATATATCAGCTTTTTATATATTGATCATATATAAACGCCAGGTATAACTATTTTATTAATTCTCTATTTCATGTTATAAATAAAAAAGTTCCTGAATGTCATAAACAAAGTTTGGAAGATACGTTAGAAAATGAATGTTTAGTTTCTTATTTTTCGGAATAAATGGCGTATGTTTATTACTGCATATTTGCTTATTCATGAAACAGATTATCGCAAGTCAATGCGTTGACTGATTTCTAAATCAATGACATATTTTGATGCACAAAGTGAAGAGATAATTTGTCTGAAAATGAAGTAGAACATTTACTAGCATTTAATAGCACTTCTAATTGACGAACAAAATTATTTGCCGCAAAGTCACAATTATTAAAACACAGTCATATAATCTGAAGTAAACGGTAATTTATTTGAGAATGAGTCGCATGGTTTTGCTTCGTTTGTTTGATCAGTACATCTTGAACAATTAATAATTTTTACTGTCATTTAAATTAGGGAACTGTAAGTAGGTATGCAATACTGAAAGGATGGAAACATCGACATTATGGGCTTATTATATCAAATATAATTTACTGAATACAGAGCTATCAAATCTGTAAGAGCTGGAAATAATTTGTTTATTGTTGTTCCCTAGTTCAGGTATAATGTTGACATCTTTTTCCCCTCTATTTTTTTACCTCAGTTTAACCCCCTGGCTATTTTGCCACGGATCAGTTAGGTGATACATTCTAACTGTTCAGCACATCAAACATTGTGGAGCTATGATTATTATATACGTCGGTAAAATCAGATTTAGATAAAGTTTGAGTGAATCAGGATCGTGATTGGTTGCAAAATAAAGTTCCTTGAAACATGTTTTGTCATTATCTTATAGTATTTCAGGTTATGAGGTGATAGTCATGAGTAACACAAACGTTTCTTACATAATTGCATAAATTCGCGAATGCTTAGCACAAGAGGTTCAAAACCATCATCCATATTTTAAGTACATTTTAAGAACGAAATAAATATAAAACAAGTACATTATAATGAGACATACAAGAAAAGTAATTTCTACTTATGTTCCGTTTTAAATAAATCAGGACCTTACTACATATGGTACCATAAATACCAACTGCTGGATTACATAGAAACAAATGCCTAACCTGAATAATAACTGTAAAGTATTGCATTAAAGGGACCAAAATGTGAACCCTCTGACACAACAAGCTTTATTTTCAAGACAAACAACACAAAATAAACTTATTTGAACTCACTTAATAGCTACTATTTTCATCTGAGTCTCCTGCAATCCGAAACAAATGATGGAGACATTATAATAGATAACAACTGATAGTATTATTTTTGGATGCGATAATTATCTTGTAATAAACCTGTGTTTGGTGTAAATATTGCTATCAATATTGTACTAAAGTTCATGTGTTGGAATATCCTTTATATCTATGTAGTCATACACTGCTTTATTTCCTGGGAAACTGAAGCAACTTAAGTTTGTAAATCAATACTCCAATATTGAGCAAATATAATTTAAATAATTAATAAGATTGTTAATAACGATGTCAATGGTAGGGTCATTTCGGCAGGCAGCAACGCAGTTCGTTTACATGTCAGTAAATCTATTGACATTGGGCTGTGACTTTTAAGCAAACTTAAAGCCATCGGTCTGGACCGGGCTTGAACTCGCGATCTTAGGATCAGTAAATCAGTGTATTACCCAAACCTACTATACAAATATACGCAAGGGGTATTAACATAGATAGCTATTGTGTGAGAAGCCATAACGTTTATTGTAATTCAACATCAGTAAATTCCGGAATATCCTCAACAAGTTTGTTCCGCTTTAGTAAATGCTGTTTCCATAATGGCTACTATACCGTTCTATTGTAGTGTTGCGACATTATCTTCCACAGTCAAGGTATAGAAAACTACTCCTGTATTTTATGGTTCTGCCCACCGGTCTCTTCGATATTCTGCATACTTGTTACGTTACTTCTGTTTCCGATATTCTTTCCATGTGTTTGTCTGTCGCTTACCTTCTTTCAATTTTTTGGTACTAAAATTCAGAAGTCCTCTCTAATGTTTTCGGTTTCAAGTGATTTATTTTTGTGCTTCTTATGTGTTACCTTAATTGCTTCATTTCTCAAGGTTTTATACAAATGTGATAACTATTTCAGTTACACTCTTAAGTAGTGATCTTATATTTATTATCAAGTTGACTACATTTGTATAGGTTCTGACAAGGTTAACTCCCCACTTAATGCACCTTTCGATAATGTTTGCGAATATAGTTTGCATATACAGTTCAACTGATTTAAATTCCCTACATTAGATTAATTTACGAGTGATATATTGTAACCTTATCTTTTTATTTCTGAGTGCTACTTATACTCGATTAAACAGCATCATATTAAAATACCTTCTTTGTCAGTTTATATCATCTATTTTCACGCCTTTATATTTGTCAATTGTAATTAGCAGCTGGCACAATCTGCAGAGTAAACATAACCAAAAGTTTTTTCTGTCTGCTTCAAAAGTATCAATTACGGCTGTATCATATGATGTGACAGCAAAGCATTGTAAAAGCCGAGAATGAAATAAAATAATACAAGAAGTAATCAAATTAACTACAACAATGTGTAGAGGAAGGAAATGAAGAAAAAAGACAGCATAAGAATTGCTTACAAATAGAAGAAGGTAAGTTAAGGTGAAGACACCTGGCATATAAACCTGTAATTCGACCTTCTGTGCATGCACCTCCGGGAGGAACGAATGAGATGAAACTGCAGGAGATGTGTGGACTGCAAGATTGACCACCAGGCTGGTATTCGGAGGTAACCCGCCCAAACCACTTAAGGAGGCTCAAAGGCTTCCCCGCAGCGATAGATGGAGAATGCACTATCCTACAATGGAGGCCTAGATGGCAAACCTATGTCGCAGCCGAGAGGTTCGAAGACGCAAGCTTCTGCGTCATATGCCCGCCATCGATCGCCACAGAGCCAAGGAGTCGTTCTATAACATGAAATGAGGCCAACGATGAAAAGCTGGCGGAGAGGAAAGCTGTCGTACAAAGCAAAGCACTAAAACACTTGTCTTGGCGGCCCGAGACAACCAGGAGGAAAACCCATTGTCAGAGTAGGCGGCCACCAGGGATCAAACCCGAGATCTCCACGGAGTCATCTCTCTCAGCAACCGTTATATAAACCACCTCGTTAACATCCAATCTGTATACAACAAGCTTAAGGAAACACATGTAGCAACATCAGCTTTACTTTAATATTATTTACACGTCATGAGTGTTTTAAGGAAGATATACAGTGATCGCATCAGTTAACAAGTAATAATTTGAAAAAGTATTTGCACATCTTTACTTTGTAGTTAAGTTATTCATATACGTTTAAAATCCGCATTTCAATTAAATAACATTGCAGACTAATCAAATGATATATCATGCCTTAATTATTATTTAATGCTCTACACATTTAATTCTGTACACATTTAATTGCTCATTTATCAACACATCAGCATGTATGTATCAATACCACACACCAGCTTAAGCATTCGTACGAGTTTTTCAGTTATGCCGTTCTCTCCCTTGCTCTCTCTCTGAATATTTCTTAAATCTTTCTTTTCTAAAACACATTAAGAATATGTCCATGAGAAATCAATTCGGAGCTTCGAATTCGATCCCTAATGGCCGTCTACTCTAATCGTATTCTGGCCTTTTTCATCGCTACAGAAGTGGTACGGATATTCGAGCCTGGAACTATGAGGGATGTCCGCGTTTCTCTATGCCCTGTTTCCTGCGGCCTGTAGCCTCCACTTCACCCCTTTCTTCTGGCGGTGTTAGATACAAATCTATCTCGATCACAGTGCACAATGTGGCCCCCCTATAACCTATGTATATGTTATCAAAATTGTGATGTGTACATTATGGAATTCATATAATACAAATTTATAGATGATAACACTTAATTTAGGTAAATTAAAATCTTATAGAGAGTTTAGCAGCTGAAATCAAACAATATTTTTCAGTAGAAATGTTTTTTCAGACTAATACACTACTACATGGCAAAGCGTGGATGCGTATCGGAAAGAATGCGAAACAACGGAGTTGTTTACCTGAGCCTATGGGACATACACAGCGAGTCAGTGTACAGTCTGAACAGCTGCCTCCTGGACAGTAACGTGTGATACATGGGTAGATGGAAGATACCAGTTATAACGTAATAAAATATTGTGACAAGGAGAAAGAAGGAATCAAAATCTCTTTGTGTCAAGTGACGAAATGGGTGACTGCAATGGTAATTTACATTTGAATATACTAATTAATTTACTGAACATTGGTATGAAACAAACAGCACCCAAGTGTTGTATTTGTGCTTCGTTACTTACTGTAGCCAGGTTACTAATACTCGTATTTCACTCTTCTAGTAAACAAGATAACAACCGAATGTAGCGTTCGTCTCAACGTTCTCCCGTGTAGTACTTACATTACGGCTTCCCAATTTTAGAATCCAGTGTAAAAAATAAAGCAGCATAAATAGTAAAAGAAATTGTAGAAACATTCTAACCTCTAAGAGACTTAACGATGCTTATTTAAAAACACATTGTTTTAACTATAGGAGTCCCGAAAATGGTACTCGCACTAGAAAACAGTCCCAAGTATCTCATTTTAAATAGAGAGGAATGGAAAGAGAATATCAATTCACTTCTTGCCATGACAACAAAGTGGGATACAGAGAGCACTTGCGTCACGTGATATCTCTCGCGGAAACACCCCCACCCCCACCCACCATCTCGATAAGCCCAGGGCTGTGTCCACAAGAGCAAGAAAACAAATACGTTGCGGGAGGGAGAACGGATTTGGGCTCTGCATGTCTGAATCTCATAACTTCACATTTCGTGCGGCCAGGCCGGCAGGAGGAAAAGAAAATACCTTATTTTTCTAAAACTAGATTGTCCTACTTCCAGAGCAGGCAGGTTGTTTGTGTTTCACATGACATTATGGTCGAGAGATCCTCCTTGGTTCACTGGTTCAAATGTCTCCAAGTCATGAATCACCAAACTTTTGTAATTAGAGCTAGTGCTGAGGTCAACGTTCAGACAAATTTACGGTGTGAAAATACCACGATTTATTACGCTCAAGCTGCAGTTTCAGAGCATCATGCGTTGCAAATATACAACCTCATGTATTAGTTTTTCTTGAAAAACATTTTATACTAAGGGCTCTGCTGTATTTACCTTCTCTCCTACATACAGTAAATAGATGAAATATTCTATTTTAACTAAAATTTGAATACCGAGATTTTACCGGAAATACATATTTTGAGACTATCCAATTAAAAAATAAAAATAGAACAATGTGTTCGCACACGCGTGTGCAACTGATTACCTCTGAGGAATATAAATAAAAAAGACAACTTCGGTTAATGACCAAGCATTTTCGAAGGATGCCATAAAAAGATAACTGTTTAGGCATGTTAGACAAAGATTTACAATAATATCTATCCATGCCAAAATAACGACTGCTGAAACATATTAATTGCTGCTTTGTTCTTCCATTTTTAACGGCTCTAACAAATTTACTTAAAATAACATAATTTTTAGATATTAATGTCAATGATTAATACATGTCTGAGGTTATCGTAAATATCCTAAGAGGTCGTCTTCATACCGATTGCATTTAATATGCTTTTGTATAACTATCATAACGGATAGAAAAAATATTACCAGAGGAGAAACTTGAGCGCATTAAAGCATAAAATTTGCGACAAATTGTTTGGCAGCGTTAGCCGTTCTCCAAAAATTTTGTGCAGCATGTTTACCAACATTTTCCCAGGTACACTTTCTAACGGACATGCTTAAAAGTATTCACTATTTTGCAAGAGCTTTTACGACAAGCAAGCATTTAAATGAGTTTAGGTCTGTTTTGCTTAGGATTAGGATTACTACAAGGGCGATTCGGCATTGCGATGAGTCTTCATCTATTGTATCTATGCCCTTATGCCCCCAAGTGGTTAATCTCGGGAGGAAGGATGAGGCAAGAGGAGACAGATGGCAACCGTCCCAAGGTTCCACGACAGTGCAGGGGGTAGGATACTTAGATGGAAAACCTCTTCCGGTTGGCCAGGATATTCCCCTCTACTGTGGTTTGGAAGCGGTCTAAGCAGTCGGTTCGGAGACCGACAATCGACCTACCGGAGGAGGAAGTGGTTTACTCAGAGCATATCATCCTGCCATGCACCGCCGAGGCACCCGTCGACACTTCTGCCCTGAAACAAACCACCAGATGACATATGAAGTGAAATGATAATGAAGATGAAGTGGATGGACTGGACATTCGGAGGATGTAATTAACCTACCGAGCATTCGCCTGGCGACTTGAAAACGCCTTGGGTCAGGTAGGTCGGACACTGGAATCGAAGGCGGACCTCCTGAATGCGAGCCACAGACAAAATCGCCTGAGCTATCTCACTCGGTTTGTTTTTATTAATTCGTAAACAGTTAATCATGGCTATCATAAGATATATGGGAAAACCTCTTTTTTATTTAAATGCATTAATATAATTATTGCAGAGAATATGTGTGATTTTGTAAAGAGAAGATACCTTTTTGTCAGAACTGATTATATAAATGTTGACTAAAATAACATACGTTTCAGATAGCTTGAATATACTCTAGAATGGCCTATGAGTCCGTCTTCAATTTCATTAAATTTTATCCGAGTTACACAAGATAGCATATTAGACAATTTAACAAAAATTGTAGAGCTTATGAAGGAGAACTTAATAAACAGTAAGTAGGCAGTTTATTATAATATACAATTTGTGCAAACGTATTTGTTGTATTATGGGGGCTTACGAAATATTCACTGCAGCTTAAAATTTGTCATATTTAAGCAATTCTCCTTCAAATTGAGTTCCGTTATTGGCCAGGAGGTTAGTAAATGTAAACAATACTAGAGTCAGCATGTAGAAAACTACGCTTTAAACTTCGGACTCTGGTCTTTGCCTTCTCGGCATATCTACCAAAATATGTATTTGAGCTATTTCTCTAAACGTTTATCATAACTGACAGTAGGTAAATGGAAAAGCAAGATATTTTAAAGAGCCGTTCTTAAATGGATGTGAAAACAAGTATAAGAGGGCAGATAAAGTCGTGTTGCTGTCAGACAAGTTTTTAACTTCTGTACTGATATTATATGAAAAAGCGAGGAAGCGTACCGGAAAATGTTCCAAATACGGAGATGTTTACGTGAAGTTATCGCACATACACCGCGAGTCTAGATACACTCGGTTCAGGTGTACTCTTGTCTTCTGGACAGCGACATGTCATACATCGACAGCCGCGAGAAATCGTATATAACGTGACTGAATATTGTGACAAGGAAAAGATGGGGGAATCAAAATCCATTTGTGAATCCTCAGGGGATACTGCTAATGAACTGTCTGGAGTTGTACCTATAGCACTTTAATCCTCCAGGGATATTGAATAAAAGTCAGTAGAACTGTTGTTTATCTTTCGTTTCCGAGGCACGTTTTACACAACGTGTATCATGTTGGTATATCATCAACGCTATGTCAGTGAGGGGGATTTATTTTATATAATGTGATGTAAACCTAAACTATGAATTTGTCACTATTTTTGTTCATATTTTCATTCAGATTCATCTTAATTAAACAAGCTAACATGAGATTGTAATTCATTAGTAATTGTAATAATAATATCTAAAATTACAGAAACAAATTTTGTATACCTTAAAATTGTGATGCAATTAAATCATGTGGTTTATATTACGGGTATATTATGGTTTATATTACTCACGCTTCAGAAAATTAGTTGTATTACCATGTACTATCTATAAATACAGAAGGATTGTATAGTACGAAATGCCTTCCCATAATGATATAGTTGCTATTTTTTTACCAGAGTATTAAAAGGATTTATAATTATTGGGTAAATGTATGGAATGTTGAAACACGAAGCTCGAGGCTGATGATTTGTATTCGATAATAGTGACAATGACAGTAGACATCTTTCAGTGACAGAACATTACTGATGATATGTGTGGCATTATGCCTTGACCTGTTGAGTAAATCACCTTTTTAATAATTATTCCCGGTGTACAGATCGATTACACTAGAAAATTAATCAATCATATTACCGTGCACTTCATATAGTTGCAACAGTCATTTAATAACATAAGTGTAGTAACTAATTTTGTTGGTTATCTCTATTTTTTCCTTTATGAAAATTGTAGAAGATAGGGCTGCTTAGCTTTATTTCCATTCTTTTAAAAATATTACAATAAATAATTACGTGGGTATACGTTTAATGCATTTATAATCATTAATGTTATTTTTATGATTATTCACCCATGTTAGCATATAAGACAATTGCAGCACTGGTCACCGAAGGTCAATACGCCTCAACGCTTTGTTGGGCAGTATCTAGTAGGTAGAGAAGTACTTACTCTCCAATCAAAAATTTGATATCAGGTTTCAACGTAAGTAAACAGTTTGTTGCGTTAAAAATCTTAAAATTTAAAATAAATCTTTAGAAGAAATTCGTGTGCTGTGTCCTGAAAACCAAAACTGAAAAGCCAAATGTCGAATAAATATCAATCTTGGTATATAAGCTTAGTATCTTTCCAGATGTAGCAAGAAATTATTTACGCCAAACTACGTAGAACATGGAAAAAGTTTCGAAGTTTTGATTTTTTTAGAATGTTTCACAATCTTTATCAAAATATATTAAGTATATTTGTATGACAAATAAAATTTATAGCTTGTGTTTTATAAGAATAATCTTTATAAACCTTTTCATTCGAAACAAATTTTAATTTTGCAAGATAAGTAAACTGTAAGAGATAGATGTAAAAGTTCTAAACATAAAATTAGATCACTTTAAAACATAGAAATTTATCAAATAACATTTTACTTAAGCCAAATCTGAGATATCTAAGCCTTGAATATTTTATTACTTTGATATTCTTTAGTTCTGTCGATATTCATTTATTTCCCGCGGTTGCATGCAAAGAGTGGCATTCTAAGGCCAAGAAATAGCACACAATTTTTAAACATTTTACTACCGTTATTATCTTAACATCTATAATTATTTGACAATAACGTTTTTTTTCAAATAATATTAAGCATAGGATTTAAACCTTGCACGACCTAAGTTATTTATTAAAACTTCACGAATTATCACATCAGCCATGGCGGTGTTTTGATGACTGCCACAGTATGTGCAATTCGTGAAGGTGGAATATTATTTCACTGACACATTACTGATAATAACTCATTTTTCGTCCTTTTAATGGTGTTTAACGCTTGTACTTATTACTGACGATTCTATGCAAAGGGATGATGTGTTGATGAAGTAGAAAATGTTCCAGGCCTGGGTTACGGGCATCTCACTTGTATTTGGAGCTATGAGGACTGAGGTGATCCTGGAAAAAGCTTCAGTCTGGGAGGACGGTCGGTTGGCGTTTAAAGTGCGACACAATAACGGACCTAAGGACTGGGGACTTCTAAACATGAGGCAGATACACTATCTCCCACCACAGATATGGACGTAAAATATTACATGTATTTCGGAATATAAAACTGGTGAACTACAAAGAAAATAAAAAAGAAAAGAAATGGCAAAGCATCGGTTGCAATTATGAATTTTCCTTTTAAGAGAGTAAAGCTTTGCATAAATCGTTATGAAAAAAACCTTTTCCCGTCAGATTGTAAGATCACATATTTATTCATTAGATCATGTATACATAATTATACATTTTAATAAAACCTTTGCAAATAACAACAACAACAACAACAACAACAACAACAATAATAATAATAATAATAATAATAATAATAATAATAATAATAATAATAATAATAATAATAATAATAATAATAATAATAATAATAATAATAATAATAATAATAATAATAATAATAATAATAATAATAATAATAATAATAATAATAATAATAATAATAATAATAATAATAATAATAATAATAATAATAATAATAATAATAATAATAATAATAATAATAATAATAATAATAATAATAATAATAATAATAATAATAATAATAATAATAATAATAATAATAATAATAATAATAATAATAATAATAATAATAATAATAATAATAATAATAATAATAATAATAATAATAATAATAATAATAATAATAATAATAATAATAATAATAATAATAATAATAATAATAATAATAATAATAATAATAATAATAATAATAATAATAATAATAATAATAATAATAGTGATGATGATGATGATGATGATGATGATGATGTTGATGATGATAATAATAATAATAACACTAAATTTAAACAATAGTCACATTTTTAGAATGATTCCGCATCTCTTTTCACAATCATTTACTCTATTATTACACAGCTATAATCTGTCTCAAACTAGAACGATCCTATTGTAAATATATAATTAAGAAAAGGAAACTTCTAAGCGTAAGCCTCATTGGTGAAAGAAAATTCATTGTTGTTCATTAGCAACCTAAGAACTTTCCCGTAAAATTATCTGTCCCTCTTCAAATAGATAAAGTATTTTAAAACATCACACCAATAAAGGTGAATAGCTCTGAAATGGCTAGAAAAAGGATTTTATAGAGAATATCTACTTTGGGTTGCAACGTTTTTTCTAACTTCGGTTAAACAATTATACAAAAGGGGAAAAAAGTTACTCAGTAGGAATAGGAATTAATAGACTGTTCTCAGAAGGAACAAAATTTACATTTAATCTGTCATACAACGGTCTTAAATATATGTTATATAATACATAATCGTATCAAGTTTCTTAAAGTCTTTTATAAGAGAAATTAAAATAATGGAAACTGTTTCAATAGAAATGGTAGTTTTGGATGAGGAAAATTTGCTGTGAATCCTCCTATCGCAAAATTGTAGGACGCTGCACTTAAATACTTAATTTCCTATATTCACAACTGATTGTTCATGTTTGAGTTACGTTGTTCACACGTGAATGTGAATGTGAATTTTCGGTGAAATCTTATGGAATTTTTGAGTGGAATAAACACTTCTTTACGTAGTGTACGCAAATGGTAGGGAAAGCAAAATTGTGTAGTTATAAACTAGAAAATTACCCGAAATCTCGGCACGTGCATTGCATGAATTCACAAACGGTGAATAACGTGTAATATTTCAAAGCGTTTATCCATAGGGTCAAGCATATTCATAACAATATTAATTGCATTAACAATACATAAACGTAAAAAGCCCAGATCTACTTGTTTGCTAAATTCACGTGTAACAAACACCTTAAAATAAAAATAGAATCCAAATGCGACATAACAGATTACCACACAAATATTTACGAAAGCGTTTCACCCTACCCGCTGTAAATGGGCCGAATGCAGAATGGCTATTCATTTTTCATCTTGTATTTTGACGTTAACTGTTTAAGCCAGCAGCGGATAAATGACAAAGTACTTAATTACATTTAATATCGTGAAAGAAGTAACAATTTGACTAAAATCTATTTTTTTTTAGTATGAATTAAGCCACTTTCTCTTTGGAGAAACATAGTCATTTTCCAAGATTTCTGTTGCACGTTTGAATTCAGAGGTTACATTATAGCTAATTTTGTAGCTCAAATGAATCACTTGATAAACTCTGACACCGTCGTTCACAAAATTCTCAGCGTTGAAAAAAGTTCCTTTAAGGCTACTATGTTTCTTTAGTAACTTATCAAAACCGGCGTTAAAAACTTTCTGGACTATCGTGTCTGATAATTGTATTTTAATCTACATTTCTATCGCTATAAAATTTAATTTTGCCATTGTACTTGAGTTTTTACCTTCAGTTGCATATTTCTTACACCTTGGTCATTAAAATATTTCATACTTTGTATCTTGTAAGCAACCTTGACAAAAGTTTTAGTGGAATCTCAGAATTAACTTAAAATTGCCGTATAATTTAGCTACACTGTTGTAATCAATATATTATATAGTCCTATAACTGAGGGTAGTTATACAAACTATTTTATGGATTTAAAATTGTTTCTCAGAAAACTAGAGAAGTGGGTAAGAACTCTGTATGTGTATTTAAGTAATGGATATTACTTTCACTGTTTAAAACATTGCATTTCTTTATGTGAAACATTTGACTGCTGAATATAACAAAAGTAAAATAGCTTATATATAATATAAAAATCAGTATATAAGTATGAAATATATTAATGCATAGTTAAGAAAGACAATGATAACTGAGGTAGAGTAGCATATTATGAAAACATAAAAACTTTTTATATAAAGCAAAATTTAGACATTTCACTTGCGTGCACCCTTAACACGTGAAGAATGCTAGTACGAATGAGACATGGATTCACAGAGGTTATACAGATGTATATAGTAACTCATTTTAATTTGTCAATGACCAATGACAAAAAATATGTCACAAGGGGAAAATCATAATGTACATCATATCAAGTCCTAAACATGCGACTCACTTTAGCTTATCGTGTTATTATACCTGCTGAGAAACGTGTAAAGGTGTGGCGACATTTTATCTTTATTAAGAAGAGAAAAGAACAAGCCTAAGTAAGAAAAGTGTTGAGTGAGTTGAGAAATTATGTGAATGCAATACTTCAGATATTTTGAAACTCGAAAGAATTAACTTAGGTACATTTATTGTTCATACGCCAATTAAGTATACTATCGAAAGATAGATTTTCTATTTACGGCACCTGACGCACTGTTGTGTTTTTATACCATCTGGTATCCGACAAAATGCCAGCAGTGCCTACCAAAATAAAGTTATGGGTACAGGGTTATCTGACCTTTAAAAACAGGGCCATTTACTGAGAACAGTTGCTCCCTTATTTCCAACGGCTGACTGACTGGCTCCAAGACACAAAAGGCAACAGATATTATTAAAGAAGGGATCCAAGAATCGAACGAGGTTATTTCCTGTTGTACAGTCAGATCAGCTCTACTGTGCTTTCATAAACAATGCTAGGAGTTTGTGCCGTGTACTTCAGTTCCTTATATAAGAAGTAGTACCTGTCTAATTATGTAACAGTGTAATATAAGGTACCCAAACTGTTTAGTAAAATGTTGTACATCACGTTCACTATCTTCGGCTTATAGATAATTATGGGATTCCTATAACGGGGTGTGTACCACATGTGGTATGAGTATGACTAAGATCAAGAAACAGAGGGGACATCACATATAGACCCAACGCAGATATTTTGTGCTTAACATCCTAGGAGAAATGAATGGGATGAAACTTCAGGAGGCTATAGCCCGCAGGCACACCTGCCGAGAGAATGCTCAAATTTCAACGATTTCAACCTTGGTGATTCTGTCACACAGTGGTATGCTCAGAGAAGGCTTCCCTTTGGCAAAACCGGCTTAGAGAAATTGCTTAGAAAAGGCAGGACCTGAGGATCTCTCCAATGAGCAAATTTCTGCACCATCTATCCCACACTGAGCGACACTCCGCAGGGCTTATAACTGAAGCGGGAAGCCAAATGATAGAAATTAGAAAAGGAAATCCATGGTAAAAGAAAAATATTTCAAATATTCAGCTGGGCTTCCAGAGAAAACCATGAAAAAGCTGTGGTCAAAATGAGGTTTCAAGGAAACGAACCGAGAATGTCCCGGATGCCAGACTTGCACATCATCGCTGAGCTCTCTCACTCCATATGGTAACATGTTGTTTGGATTGTAACATTAGTTGTTTAAGAACGCTTGTTAATCTTCTACATTTGTATTTTATAAACGTACGTCTCTCCTCCATTAAATTAGGTTTTGTAACCGTAGAAATAATTGTGCAATTGCGTCTTGCACATTGGGAATATGTACTTCCATTATTTAGGCATACTTCATTGCCGTGATCATCACTATCATCAAATACAACTTTGGTGAAGAATAACTTTGAAGGCACAATCGAAGCAATAATCCATTCCAAAAGTATTGATGCTTCCCCCAACATGGCTAGTGTTTGGAATCGCGACACATACCTGCTACTGATATCGTATAAATATAACACAAATGATTTAGTAGATTAATATATTTCGCACAGTGGAACCAAAAAAATATTGTGTGATAATCTCACATGACTATTCCTCTATTCCATATTAATCGAGATAAACATTTTCAGAAACTACCTTATTGATGATTTTCATATATACTACCGGTCAGAAGTTTTCGAACGCCTATCACGACTATGGATTTGTGGATAAAAGAGGGATTTCGTTTCAATGTTATACCACATCCCCGTTCTGATAATAAAGTATGTATAAACATGCAAATACTACATGCTTCTGTTGTGTATTTGACTGGTTTACCGCGAAGAGAAGTGCTTATGATATTCCAGAACTAAATTGACGTGCCTTTGCCTATGACGTTTCCATTGGAATACGCCTCATTCCTTCAGCAGTCTGTGTAGCAAAGAGTTCACATTGGTTTACGGTATATTGTGCGTATCTAGCTGTGTGTTTGTATACCTGATCTGGTCCAACCATATTACTCTTAATGGGACGTAATAGAGAGATTGGAATTGAAAAAAGTGCTGTAATTGTAACTCTGCATCAAAGAAGGCAATGGCAAGAAAAGTTGGCGTAGCCCAATCTACAGCCGTGTTTACACTGCAGTGGTTCAAACAAACTGGTGCCAATGTAAGTGTTTCTTGATCTGGAAGACTCCCAGTAACATCATATAGGGAAGATAAGTTCATATCTGTACAGAGTAAACGTCAGAGAACTCGTACAACATCTGAAATTCGTGAGGAAGTAATAGTATGCAAACAGTTTCAATCTCTGTCTCAACAGTACAATGTCGCCTTCGTGAATCATGTTTAAAGGGGTTCATAGCGGCCAAAAATATTTATTACGCAAACAGAATACGGTGAAAAGATTATTATGACATAGCAACGTAAACACTGTAGCGTGCAGGAATGGTCCAATGTGTTATTCACGGACAAGTCTCAGTTTCAAGTGTTTGTAAGCTACCGTAGAAGATTTCTTCATCTACGGTGACTTCGTGGATAACCTATGAAGGGTCAATGAGTGATTTCAACAGTGAAGCATGGTGGAAGGTCAGTTACGGTGTGGGGATGTTTTGTAGGTCATAAAAGTTGGTGATATAGTGAGAATAATGATACATTAAAGAAGGATATCACAAGATGCTAATAAAATTTTCTGATCTACTTGGCAAGATGCCTATTGGTCATGGATTTATTCAATAGCAGAACAATGATCCGAAACATGCTCTAAGCTGTGTAGAGGGTATATCAAAAGAAAAGAGAAATGTGGAGAACTGGAGAACATGATTTGGCCAAGTAAGTCACCTTATTTCTATCCCATTGAACTTTTATGGGACAATGTTCAAGATCTTTGGAATAATTTACAGATGATTTTGAACGAGTGTTGCTGCTGCAAAAACACTACACAATTATATCTTCAGAATGCCAAGAGTTTGTGGAGCAGTTCTGAGGGCAAAACGTGGATACCTTGAAGAGGCTAAAATCTACGCCATATTGTATTGTACTTAATAACCAGAAAGAAATAATATTAATTTTGTTGGTCTTTTTAAATTTTACGACGTGTTTGTACATTGAAATAAAGTATTTTGATTTGTTCATAGGTGATCGAAAAAGTTTGGCTGGTACTAGAGGTGTAAAGAAAATATGAAAATATTCGATATTTAAAGCATATATTTTAAAAATCTGGCTACTATGTGTTGGATTTGAAATTCCGTTCTCTTTGCATGGACAAGTGATATAAAATGAATAAGGACTTTGATAACACTATAAGTATTGAAAAATTCATTCAAATTTCAAAGAACATCGCCGGAAGTTTCACTCCACATAAAAGACGTATTTCTCACAAAGAGTGTTTTAACGAGATGTACATATTTTGTGCAGTGCTACTTTGTCTATCTCTTACGGTTTACCGGTTATATTACAATCATTTAGAATGTAGAGCATTCATGAGGATATTCCCTTTAATTCAAGATATGCATTTCATTTTCATTGAAAATATCTTAAGCATGTGATATTGGAATCAAAATCTTTAGTCATTGCTTTAAAAATAAAAAAAGGGTTCCACTTAAAAGGTAGTTTAGTTTGGGTGGAATTTCTTGAAAAAACTTCATTTCGCAGTCTTGGAAAACATTGATCTCAAATTCCAAGTTTTGAGTCATGCTGCTCTCTCTAGCTCTCTTTCTTTCACTCTCTCGTTCTCTCACTCACATACACAGAGGTACTCTTTCCTAAAAATAATTACTTTTCTAAGATTCAGAATGTTCGAAAATATATTTTTTGTTTTGTTTAGAGTTATATGTAAATGAATTCAGGTGTTTATGCACATTAAGAGAAAGTAAGAAATAACCATCCACGAAAGATGTTAACAAATTTGATCCATTTGCAGAAATATCACACACGTGCTGCATTAGAAAGATAGAAGCAGTGGCCCTTTAAGTTGGTGGACAGTTAAATTCTAAAAAGAGTGCAGAGGAGAGGTTTCTTAAATCGAGGCAGAGAGTTTAAATACGAGAGATTCCCATCGAGCCTGATTGGTTGCGCTGCGCGACGGGAATTCTGGAGATTCCAGACCACAGCTAGCAACCGACGTGCATGGAATTCCTAGCATGGTGTTTACCGGAAGACATGTAGTGCCTTCCGGAGATGGTAGTGACATCTCCTTGAATGAGTTGCGCTAGGCCAAGCGGAACAAGCCACAGTAGTAGTTCATGTAACGTATTTTCTTGCTCAGCTGGTCAGCGCTGCAATTATCTCTCTAAATCAAGATTTTATGATTAACTGCTGTGTTGAATAAATTTATCACGCATGACTTGCGATTAAAGTCTCCGAAATCTGAATCATGTTATACCTAAGTATACTTAAGTGTTAATTTGTAAAAAATAACACCTTCAGAAAAAAAATTCGTTTGGAATATAATACGTGTTTGGGGTGGGAGTTACTTTGAATATATTTTTGTTTCATCCTTGGAAATGTGCTAAACAAAGCTACTAACTTAGGATTTTAACCGACTTTCTTTTTTGAGTTATATTGCTCACAGACAGATACATCTTACGACAGACAGACAGACAGACAGACACACACACACACACACACACACACACACACACACACACACACACACTCACACATACACACTCACATATTCTTTTTTTAAAAGATATCCTTTTTAATTAAGTAGGGAGTTTCAAAAGGTATATTTACAGTGAATTATCGCCATAGACCATCTGGATGGAATACAGCATTTACCTTCTCTACAAACTGTAAGGACACAGAAGAGGTACACATGCTCAAGAATGTCAGAGGAGAGGTGCCATCAAAATGGGCTGCTCTGGTAGTAACAAACGTGGAAGAGCATGGAAGGTGTGGCCTGAAGGAATAAGCTCAAGAGGAATCAGGGGGGACCTAAAGAAAATAGGAAACAATAGAAGACACAAGAGAAGCCAAAAGCTGGAAAATGGGAAACTGTATACGGGATAAGTAAATATTTAGTACATTTTGTTTTTGTTGTCCTATAATTTTTGTGATTATTAATTTACTTTGAAACGTATAGAAAGCATAAGTATGCTTTGGATACATAAAATAAAATATGGTGCTTAAATAAGCTTTAATTTTTGTACTAAAACTGTGTATTTAGTGGTTATTTTGATAAGTTTAGTGCTTATTTTAGATGGATAAAAGTTAGTTTTTAGAGAACTAAAAATCCGTCATCTAGTAATAACCTACGAAAACAGCTAGATGATATAGCATGAAGTAATTCAGCAGAAGATGAAAGAAGTTTAAATGCATATTTATCAGTCAGAACAATACGGTTATTTGTGTTTGTAAAGCATAACCTACAAAGTCAGTTAACCCACTTGCCATTTACGTTTAGTATATTCCAATAATGAAACCCGAAGACTTTTAAAAGATATTTCCCCCAACCCAAACTATCCTTCACTTGCAAATATTTTCATTATTTTCTCCTTTTTCAAAATGATTTTAACTCTTTTTATTGCAATAATGTCAAGATAATTTCATTACCAATAAAATGTATTTCTTGAGATTTCTGCAAATAGGTTATGCAGTCAGCTTCATTCCGAAGTCTTTAGCATTATAATAAAGACAAAGAACATCTTATTATAGAACAAATACGGAAGTCACCAAACCACACAATTTGTGTCAAAGAATATTCCTGTGATGCTAACCACTTCCGAGATATGATTATGCATACTCAGCAGTATGTCGCTATTCATTTTTTACTTGGTGATCATACAGGAGGATGGTTTTTCAAAGTCATCAGACAGGCATGTGTTTTAAAGCTCTGAATATCCCTTTAGTCTACTTTATCCTTTCTCTAGAAGGCTAAGTATAAACCTACAGCGAAATATGTGGTAACATTTTATCTCTATTAATAAGAGGTAGACAAATGTATGCTTTTGTAAGAATAGTTTGTTAAACAGTAGTATAGAAAGTCATGAATGCAGCACACCAAAATTTTGTTTTCATGACAGTAGATCACACGGGGTTAGTTAAAAGCATCGCATCATCTAAATAACTCGTTGTACGAAGGTAGTCATGTACAGGGAAGTAAAAAGCTATATTAGCGGCATTTTACTCCTTTCAGTTTAATCGGAAATGATTGCAACTTTATTTTAAACAGAACACCTATATTTTTATAGATTGGAAAAATACTCTAGAATCGGTTTTGAGGGTTTTACGGTAAATAAAACCCAAGAATAAAAAGGAAACAAGGTTGTTTGGCCTTCTATGGTTGTGTTCAAATGCCAATGCAGCAGTCGATCATAAAAATAATTTAATAAACGACTTAAGCAGGACTTACGAAGGTTTATCTTCGCTTTCATTTAGGGGACGCCTCAACTTTTCTTGTTGTAAATAAAACATAGGCGACAAAATTTGGTGATTTTGCTGACCACTCTATGTAGCCTCTCCTGCCAATCCACTCTTGTGGATTCAGCTAGTCGTAGGTATTGACTAATAGTCCAAAGTGGGTTTCATCTTGTTGGAAAACGGCGCCACTTTTAGGTGGCCGAAGGTTGACTGGACGTCGAAACAAGAGAGTCAGACTCGTTACTACGTGAAGACATTTGAAATATCTAGCAACAACCATGATCACCAACAAAAGAAACCCAAAACTTCAATTTCTGTGGATACTGGGTGTAGCTCTCCTAAGCCCATTGTGAATTTATCTCTGACCAGCATCGGTAGTTGCATCTGTTCACAAATCCATTTAGACAGAATGTTGCTTCATCTGAGAACACAATTTTTCTTAGAAAAACTGGATTGTCGTTTCTGCGCTCCATCATTAGTTCACAGAACTGCACTATTCTATCAGGATCCTCCTCTGGAGTTCAAGCAATACTTCAATTTTATGAGGATGTTACTTCGTCTTTTTAAAGTTTTCAGCTGGGAACTTTGCCTTATTTTGGATTCTGTGCCAATTTTCTTACCTGATTATAGAAGGTGGAGCATCAGTAAATGATTTGGGAAAAATAAATATTGCAATACAGGTGGAATTTGAAACGGGAACTCTGGTGTAAGAAACCAAAACGCAGAGGCAATCTGGAACTTTTCTTCATGTTATACTTAAATTACTATAACTATGATACGGTGTCAAGTTTTGAAGGAGGATTGGTACCACGGCCGATGAAATTCTTTGTGCTTATGTAGCTCGAGAGGGAGGGATGACATGAGAGGGTACTAAGAGTTTCCGGAGGAGAGACGCTACAAATTTGAACCTCCCGGTGGCGGCTGTTACTATGACCGGCTCCCTTCCCCCTATGGGCTTTCAATCCCTTCGTCATTGGACTCTAAGGATGAAGATTTACAAAGGGCAATGCACCTGCCATGCGCGCCGAAATTCCCACCAACATAGCCAACCAGTGTAGAGGTTGAAGTGAAATGGAGGGACGAGAAATATAATCATCCTTCCCCGCAGTCGGATAGCGACCTGGAGGAATTCCCAAAATATCCCATGGATCAGAAAGGTCGGCTTCAGGAGTGGAACTGACGACCTTCCGAATGTGGACCGCGTATGCTACTGCCTCAGCCATTCCGCTTAATAAATGACTGTACTCTGTTGTTATTATTCCTATTTATTTTCGCTTAATATCAGCACAACTGATCAACATTTAATTTAACTGTACTGCGGTTTTGTCTAATTGTCACAATATTTTGTTTTCACTCTATAGCAGCAAGCGATTCTATAATCTGCCTCAATCTAGCAACTACGCGGTTACCGCCTCTATGAACATTCATGAATTTCCCTACACCAACCGGCAGCCTAAGAGCGCCCCGTTAAAATATTTTTGTCTCACCTTCTTCCACCTCGTATGTTTACTTCAGAATCGTTCTAGTTTGTGACACATGGTGATCGTTAACTTTTAGTTACATACAGTAACGAGTGGGAATTATTCAAGCAGTAACATCTGTGAACTGCGTTCGAGGAGGACCTGGTTCAAATTTCGGGGACGACGAATTTGACCTCCCCCTTCCACTGAGTCTGATGGATCTGGCGGTTTCATCCATTACCCGAATTAGGGAGGTATAGTTTCGATTTCCGTGGCCAGCCTACCTGACCCATAGTTTTATCGGTAGTTTTCCCGAGTTTTCAAATGAATGCTGGGTAGGTTTATTACAACCCCCGAATATCCGTCCCTCCATGTAATCTGCATTATCATTTCATATCATCTCATCTGATGGTTTCTTTCAGGGCAGAAGTGTCTGCGGGTGTTTCGGCGGTACATGGCAGGATGATATGCTCTGTGTGACTTCCTCTTCCGTTAGGTCGGTTGTCGGTCTCCAAACCGGCTGCTGGGACCGCTTCCGGGCTACAGTAGGAGGGAACGTCCTTTGTTTTGGTCTACGGGGAGGTTTGTATCTAAATAAAATGTAGGGATCCTGCCCTTTGCACTGTGGTGGCTCCTTGGACGACCACCCTCTGTCTCCTCTCGCCTTTATCTTTCTTCCCGCGGATGCCCCACTTGGGGCATAGTACAATAGATCACGACTGTTCGCAGTGCCGAATCGCCTCCGTAGTAATCCTAACCCTAATGCCAGGTGAGAGACGTATAAGAATTGGAAAATTAGAATATAAAATGAGGAATATCTTCAATATGGTTAACTTTAAAAATTAGATATTAATGGTGTGTTTTAACAATATATACATTTTTGTGCAGTGAGATTTTATGAATCTCTTATGGTTTAACAGTTTTGCAAAAGCCGACCAAAATAGAGAGAACTTTAGAGGCTACTCTGGGAAAATGGAGATACATTTCATTTGTCATAAAATATCTTAAAATAAAGTATATATATATATATATATATGTCAACATGATTGCTTTAATTTGGGGGAAACGTTAAGATGCTCGAAACATTTTCTATGCTGAGCTTAGTTTGTGGTGGTGTTCTTTTTTTCTGAAAATATTCATTATTCTTGGAGGAGCTAAACGTAAATATAAAGTTAAAGTTACTTAGTAGCTAGTCGTTTTGTAGCTATGCTGTTCACACACAGAAGTTGTCTCAAAACTGCTTTTTTTAATATAGTCGAACAAAATTTATTTTTGGTAAAATCCTAGTGCCTACTTTTTGGGAGGATTGCTATATTTACCTACCGAGTACGCAGTAGAGAAAGGAAAATATTTAGTAAAATGTTCTTAAAAACTTAATATACATGATATTTTTTATTTCTAAAATATTATTAATTCTTTCAACATAAATCGGTTGCATGCTAGGAATTAGAAGTGGAAAACTACTCGAGGCCTCAAGGCATGTAACAGCCGGCGGTTACAGAGAGCGGGGATTTTGTGCAGAGAAGCTTGTGATATAAATCTCCTTCAACCCAATGACCTGAGCAGCTAGAGCAAGTGCGAATATACTTAATAGTCCCTTGTGAAAATTATTCCGATACTCCTACGTACACTATGTTTATAGTGGACTATGTATGTTTGCAGGGACTGTACTTCGCCTGGTTTACATTCAGGAGGGGAGGGTTATTCGATTTCAATTAAAGCTTGGGATTTAGTGTTGAATCCGTGGGCTAACTGTTCTACACTGAATGGGTATGTGTGTTTTGGGAATGGGTGCTAACATTTTTTTCGGAGTGCTTGTGAGTGTGTGTGCGCGTGCGTGTGTTTACAGTGGTACGAATGTATCACAGAAGCGGTGTTGACCTTTCTCCAAACTTTACAACAAACTCTGCGTTCCAACTCAAACACATGTTTGATTTTGTACACAGCAAGGCTTCCAACCCCTAAAGGCTCTCCTTATTGATTAAACGAAAACTAAAACCGCCTTAAGCATAAGTGCTGCACGCTTGTGCCAACAGTGAGAGAACAATCGCCCAGCCCGGTGCTAAGCCTTTCTTTTATTTAAAGATTACGATCATCTGCTTCACGGGTTTTGAATGAGCACTACATCAATCACTATTATGCTTCTTCTCCCTTGATATGTGTTCCTCATATGGTCCTCTGGCATCCCTACTATACGATATATGTTTTAGAACATTATGTTGTGAAACATAGCAAGATGTTCTCTATGAATTATGTTTTAATAGGAATTTCAGAAATTGAGAATAATTTATTTTAATTGCCATTTATGACTGTCTCTAAAGAAATGGTTCCAGTTGAGGTAATAGTTCCGCAATATCTAAATATACATTCACAAATTCACCTATATTCATTTTCCATCACATAATTCCCTATAAAAAGTCATTCTTCTGCCCATATTACCTTTATTACGATGCATTTTCACATTTTTTCTCTGTATAAACATATAAGTAGCATATTTCTTATTAAGATGGTAGCATTCTCCTGAAAATGCTCGTGTCGCTTCGCTGGAAAATTTTGTAATTAAATTACCAAGTTTAGTACTTTTTTGTTTCTGGGTTATTCCATTTACAGGCACTCACACACGAGCACATATACACACAAAGCCACATGCACATGCAGGTATTCAAATCATATCAGGATAACCTTCAGCTATACATTATTCAGCACATATTCATTTAGCCTTTTCCAGAACTGCACGTATTTTCGAGACGTAAATTACGGATGATTATTACCAACTCTTCATGCTAACGGTGCTGCAATATTTTTTCATCTGCATTTATTTACATATTTGACATACACCCGCGCGCGGGCAAACCTTAGCTGGAAAATTTCTATTTACTGCTTTTACTACGTATAGTAGTTAGGAAATGTCGTATATTGCTCTCCACCCAAAAACTTGATACCGAGATTTCACCACACCTCTGAATCTAAGAAAAAGCATTTCTAGCAACAGGTACTTATTAATGCGCGCGCGCGTGTGTATGTGTGAATATCATAACTCAAAAAGGAATAGTCGTTTAAATACAACCTTGGCATTAAACTTCAATAACTTTCAAAGATGTGTAACGAAGGTGGTCCCACAACCCACTCGCCTCAATGTACCCTAACATGGAATAGTTTCGAATGTTAAATTATCTCAAAAATTATTTTTATTTAAATATCACATGTTTCAGATATCTAAATTATAAATAACATTTGATATTTGTTGGAAAATAAATATTAAGTCCTGTGTTTCGGGAGGAATTGTTCACTTCTGTATAACTGGTAAATCGTAAGAGATACTTCAGAGAGATGAGTCGTTGTTGGTGCCGATCATTCTTGGTCATTCCTTCCAGTGCCTTTTCGCTGTTTTCGTGATTGCATAAAAACAGAATCGAATTTTAAATCCAGCACATGCCGCCCAGATCATAAATATTTCTATTGTATCTATCTGTACACTGAAGCTATTTCTTGGAAGGTATCTCAATTAAAGCAAACGTGATAGAAGTGAACCCAAACATCTACGATGGAGGATAGAGGTTTGCATGGACATGCAACACGTCGGGTTCCTTCACAATTAATTACAAGAAAATTCTTATTTTATTTCACTAGTACGTATTGAAATCACAACAGTTTTCATTTTTAGTTTTTAAACTGGAAACGTCGTTTACGTCATGCATCCTTATACGCCTGAAGACTTTAAATTGTCACCTTTGAGTATAGAATAAAGCTTTCAAATGTAATTTTTATAAAGGTACGCCTTTAAATGATTCATCACCACCTACATGAATCATAAACTAATGTCGAAAGAACTCCCTGCAGTAGGTACCATTTACTGCTTGTAAAACACAATTCATGTAGATGAATAAGAGATGTTAGAATCACAGAAATTTATCTAACTATAATTATTGCTTTTAAACCTACAGCAATATTTTTCATAAAATGGCTTATTTTGCCACTTATTGTCACTCATCATATATATGTAAATGCCTTCTAAACCTTTTTATTACATATGTTGTTGTAGGTATACAGAAGTATTCAGAAATTAGGTGCGATAGTCAAAATGCTGAAAAGCAACTTGCTATATGTATCACATAATTAATATTTTGAATACTGTTACCCAGACCTGGAGTGAAACAACAAAATAATAGATTAACATTTGAGAAGTTTGCAACTGAATAGTAATACAGAAATTACGGGTCAGTTAAATAAATTAAGAATTATAATAAAATAAAATTGAATAATTTGTATACTTGTGTTAAATGTTAAAGAGGCTCTAGGTTTGGCAATACATTATGAGTACAGTTTGGCTCAGGGTAAGATATCATTAAGTAATGTAATTAGCGAGGGCTGGTTTCAAGCTTATTTGGAAAAATAGATAGGTTAAATTAGGGATGGCAAAGTCACTATCCAAAGTTGCCAGATTAGGTATGGCAGGCTAGCTTGGAGTTCTTGAATATGTGACAGTATTTCTTAGAAATTTATAGAGAGAGTTTAGGCTTGAAAGCAGACAATTTTAGTAATATAAACATTTAGCGGAAGCATCATATTAGAAGCTAGTAGTGGGGATCTTATAGTCATTAGCAACAGGAAAGGTTATTAGGAGAATTTTGGTAATTAAGTACGACATTCTGGGCGGAATCCTGGACATTTCTAGTATGGTCACTGAGGAAGCATGACCTAGCTGTATGAGGCGTCATTTTTTGCCTCAATGATAGAATCACGTGTTATCGCATACTGTAATATTCAACTTATGTATAATATAGTCAGGCAGCCACACTGCTTCAAATTGGCGCTGCATCATAGTAGAGCAGAGAGGCCCCTGCAACAGGCATTGGAAATTTTAAACAAGTGCAACCTCTTCAAAGGCCAGAGCTACAAAAATATTAGTTAATTTATATTCCATAGTTTAGAAACAGTTTTAGTTTTTTCTGTGATTTCGTAATTAATTTATGTAAAATTTCCTTGCATGTGATGCTGTCATATTGATGTCGCAGATTGAGGTGCGCCTATTTTTATTTATTTTTGTAGTGAAAATACGAGCTCGTAGAAAACAAAAATATCATGGTTCACATTTCTCCCTCATTAGTTTTTCTTCACCGGAAATAAAGGTTATAAACTTCTAGTTTTAACGGCTGACTTAAGTCTGTCTTCCTCAACGATCAGCTGAGCCAGGCTCTGCAGTAAATGTTTGTAAGATTGCCACAGGCATTTCCAATGGATGTAAACTCCAATTGATACCACAGCTGAACCCCATATTCTAACGATAAGAAACATTTCTCCATTTCTTCAGATTCTAAAGTCATTTAGCTTATCCTTTTCTTCCCCAATTAGACGAGAACGACCGATTACTTCCGCTTTGTTATAGCAGTTTAAAACCCATAATGGTAATATAAAATCAGATGTGATAGAATCAAATAAGCTTTTTAGATTTGGCTTATTGGTATAATCTCTACAAATTATTCGTACAAACGCTGTTGAACAATTATAATATAAATGTGTAAAACTCAAATTTTTCCAGACACTACCCAACCTTATTTACAATCATATGGTTCCTCCATGTTTAACGTTCTTCTTTAGCTCTTATAAACATGACTCTACTCTTCAGCGAATTAGGTCATTCATTTGTCTATTTTAGCTTAGAACTTAGCGAAAATTATAGGATACTTTTATAACTTTAAAAACTGTATTTTACCACTACATATACATAATGTGCAAACGGCTTATGTGCAAATTTTGCCCTAATGACTTTGGACATTTTTGCTTAGGTACCTCTGAAAATTATAGATACCCCAGACTTTGAAAATCTACCTCCATAAGTTTCCGTACTTTGCTAACAGAACACGTATATTCAAATAAGATACTAGTAAATAAATAGCCAATAATTATTTTAATAAAGCTGATGTTTATTGTAAAAATAGCATTACAATGCTTATAATTTAGACCAGAGTCCTCCAAGCAACCTATATTGTGCGGGATTTATACATCCGTAACATGTACTTCTTTAACTGGGTTTTCGACCTACTCTTTCTAACACAGCACATTAAGATGTGTCTAGGTATGTTACTTGTGCGGTGCCCTTTCTTGGTAAGTCTCCCCACATATGTGACCATTATACGCATAATGTAACTCACCTTGCACTCGCATTTCTGGCCTCGTCCCCCTCTCTCTGTCTGTCTGTCTGTCTGTCTGTCTGTCTCTCTCTCTCTCAATATTTTCGATGTCAAGTCTCTTTATTTGTTCCTACAATAATTGCTGTATGGAATTATTAATTGCTATGTAATTTATAACTGGTAACAATGGATTCCTGAATTGATTTATGAGCCGTTGTATTTTTTATAATTTTTATCCCTTGTAACGTGTTTGGGGTCTTAATTGTTATCATTGCTGCAGCAAGCCAAGACTAGAAACTGAAGAATTTAAATGTTCAACAAGATGCTTCCAACGTATATCTATAACCCCACAATTTTTATTCGTTGTCTTAACATGCATTGAGAAACAATTTATTTGCTAAATTATAATTTCCGTGCTTCGTAACGCCTTCTGCTTGAATTCATTGCCCTCCTTAGATATGACAGGAAGTTAAGGTAGTGTAGGGGTGGCACAGTATTATATCCATGAAATTGTGTCAGCATGCACGCTAGTATAACTTTTAGTAGTTTATAACAGGGGTCGTCAATGTATTCAGCGAGAGCGAGAAAATATGTTTATTCCCATTGGGCAATTTGTTATTAAGTGTTCACCGGTCGTGCAACATATTCCCAAAAATCGTTTTCAGCAGCCTTCAAATTGTTGTGTCCCAGAGAGTATAGTGTTTGAGGTCACTGGGGCACTTGCTAAAAATGTGAGGTGAATAGCACAGCAGTTTTTGCCTGATACATGTATCGATCAAAGGCAAAAATGTGGCCTTTGAAGTTGAATGCACCGGGTGCAGTGAAAATGCATTGGAATGCTCCCCTTTAATCCGTTATTTGAACAACGTTTGTGGTGGAAACGCACATCGTACAAATGAGTGCACTTTTAACAGCGAGCATGGCGACATCTAGTCTGCCGTCCTTATTATGTTATGCGAAAAAAAAGAGCGGCGGTCTGCATTACATTTTCTATCAACCTAACGCATTACGCCCAAAATGGCGCAGTTTGGTGCTCTCTCTCTCCCTCTCTCTCGTAGCCTAGCAATATTAATTCTGAATGTCAATGGCCATGATTTACAATTAGCTGTGATTTCCACTGCGTCCTTTTATTGGAATGTCAACGAATTTCCCCAGTCCATAGCGCAGGAATGGGATGGGTTTGTAATTCCCACATACAGCCTGGTGCGCTGAAAGGGAAGGGGTGCTCACCCCCTCCAATAACTGTCTGCCCATAAGGAAAACACAGGGAGCTTGCTAATGTGACATCCTCCGAAATCTGTTGTCACGCAGGTGGGCGGCAAAATATTGTGTTTTTATCGCAGTACCTTTTGCCCTTTGTGCTTGAATTCTACTTATTCTCTGCCAGTTAAAAATGTATTTGCCGTGGTTTTCCTTAAGAATTTTACGGTGTGGTGTTCTCCTCTACTTTTGGAATGAATTGTTCTCCCGGTCTCTGTATTTTGTACACTTCTTTAATAAGGAAGAGGGAATGTTAAATTTGGTACTGCCACTTTGTCAGACATATGTAGTTTGAGGTGCCTAATTAAAACTGCTCGGATAGTATTTATGTGTCCCTTTGCTTTATGTTTCGTTTTCAACACTACCTGGCATTCCACCTAAAAGTTTTGTCATAATTTTTCCGGACATAGACGTTCTGAAGGCCATGAATACATAAAAAGACAGTATTTAGTTAAAGAAAATGTTTCATATGTTCGTCTGTCAGGAGTATACGTGACTCAAAACCGTAAATGCGTTAAACAACAAATTTGATATTTAAGTTCTTAAAATGACCTATTTCCAAGATTGTCAAGAAAATTCTCTATTTCCAACTGCCTATTACAGGAAGGTTTCGGAGTATTTTTTATTTCTTCTAGAAAGGCCATACGGTATTGATTAAAGTACCATGCGGTTGACATACTGCATGTTTAAATGTGTCTTTAACAAGATGGGAATGACGTTTAAGGACCACTGCATTCTATATGATGTTTGTCTAATTGGCAAACCTTAAGAGACTGGCAGAATCTATTAAACAGAAAAGGTAGATCTACATAAAGTGCATACGTTGTCTTATAGTGGTATTAAAAACTTCCAAAATATTCTTATTATCCATTTAGATTTTCAAATGAAATGCGTGCTTGCTAACAAGAAATGGACAAAATAATAAGGCATTACAAGAATAATTTACAGAAGCGTGAGTAGACAAATTTATATAAATGATGTAACAGGATTGTCACCTCAATGATAGTACTGCGTCAGTTTGAAACAGTATGCTCTGTTTAAAGATACTCTTTAAGTTGTAGCCGTTTGGTTCTGCTTCACTGCTGCACCACAGAAACCTATCTCAGAGTATGCGTGGGTGTATGTGTAAAGAAATAATGGCGCTGGAATCTGACTTTGAAACGTTTTAATAAACAGTATTTACTCTGAGAAGCTGTCGACCAATGGAAATTAATATATAAATATCCGGAGTTAACGTAATTTAATCCTATGCCACGCGATACCACGCGGCCAAGAATACCTTGATTTAAGAATGACACCTAATATAGCTACGCCCTTTTCCAAATGCAGAGGTGTCCAAGATTATTTCCAAAATCTACTTTCATGCTAAAATCTCATCATACATTTCCGAGAAATACTCTCAATATTCCAAGAATTCCAAGCTAAGGTGTCATACCTAGTCTGGCAAATTTGGATAGTGACTAATAGTGAACTGCTTTTATGAACTTACCTGAAAACCAGCCGTCGCTAATTACCGTATTTAATATCATCTTACCCAAGCCAAACTGTACTCATAATCTATTGCAAAACCTATAGACTTTTAACATTTAACACAAATGTACAAACCATTCATCTATGATTTTATTTTAAGTACTAATTTATTCAAATTATCCAAAATTCCTCTATTAATGCAACACACAGGATTTTTCAAATGGTAAATGGCTATTCGTTATTTATCGTTTTCATATTACGAGCATGGACCTGCAAACCCATCACATTATGATCCGCTTTAGTATACTGTATCTTTCATATAACTACTACAAAATGTAAAAATGTGTAACGAAAGTTTATCTGGATTAACACGAAGCAGGTGGAAAAGTAAACTTTCTTAAATATGGTTTATAGAAGATTGGGCAGAGAAATTCATCGGAATATCACCTATAAGAACTTTATTTGGCCTTTTCACTCATTTATGACAGAACAAATAAAAATAAAACTTTTTTATAATTTTAGTTAATTTATGGAAATTAATCATTTCTCCACACTAGCCGTATATAGGCTAAGGTTTCTGATGGATAGAGTCAACATGAAAAATTCAATGCCATGGCCGGGATTGGAGAATTTAATGTCAGGACGGCACGTTGACCATGGTAGCTCAATGGGTTAGAGCGGCTGGACGGAAACCAGGAGATCCGTGGTTCAAATCCCGGTCATGGCATTGAATTTTTCATGTTGACTCTATCCATCTTTTGTATAATGTTTAATGTTCCGGGTAGAAGATACGCCAAATGTTGTACAAGTTCCTATATTTCCCAAATTAGTAAATTACAAATGTATGACTTCTATGGGAAAAATGTTATATATAACCTTCCATGTCTATGTTAAAAAACTCATACCAGCTTGTTACTATTGCTTGCGTATCTAAGTTAGACGCATTCTCATGTCGGTTATTTTAGTTCGTTTTCTGACTTCATAAAAGACAGCGTAATTCCTATGGTATAAATGACATAAGAAAGGGCGGCTCTTTTAGAATTATATTGTTCACCAACTTCCTAGAAAAACCAGGATGAGCTTTCTGTCTTCAAAAGCTAGCATTAGAAGCAAAGCTACACAGAAACGGTGGGGAAGCGTTGGGTTGGGGGGGGGGGGAGTAAATAAGCTCCAACTTCGCAATTACCAAGTGGAGCTATCTGCCAGTAAGTTATTGTCAGGCACTAAAATCATATTTAGAAAGCATTGCTAATTTAAAACATATCTTACTTGGTACACTCACATAGCTTTTATTGATTGCAAATTTACACACAATCTATATTCTTCTGCTTATTTCTTTGTCTGTTCACCCTCCTCGTGTGGAAATATGTACACCTCCCGTCCAGGATTCACTACTGAGTGCTTGGGGTCACTTTCCTGTCGAGGAGTACGTAGACAAACTCTAGATAAAATGCACGAGCCAGGCTGACTAACCAGAAGGTCTAATATATATTATATAATTATATACGTATAATATATTATTAGGTATTTCCTACCGCTGTGCATGTATTTATACATTCACATGAATTTCTCTGTTTATTATTTCACCAATATTCTTACTAAAGCTCATTGTTCTATCCACTTTGTATTAATCGATATAAATATTTGTAGAAACATTTTTACTAAAACAATTATTCAGGGGGTCACATAACATTTATTTCTAGTGCAATTTTGGTATTAATTTATAGGTGGAATAGAATAATTTTTGCACTTACTGTAAGTACGTAGTAAGGAAAGTAAAAATCAGGTTAGCTTAGAAGTTTAATTTCATAGGAACACGTTCGTAGGTGGCTGAAGTGGTCGGAGCAGCGGCATGGAAAGCTGAATATCCGTCATTGAAATAGCGGTTTTTGCATTGCGTTTTTCATTCGGATTCTATTTCTGCAACTTAAGCCTGCAGAGCGTATGTGCAAAAGAATAATTTATTATTATTTTTATTCAAAAGAAATGGGTCACAAAGCGTTTGTTTTTCCTGAAACTATTGTGCAATTGTGGGTCACATATAATAGTTTTTGGCTTAAAAAAGATTCTGTGTTACAGTTGAAGAAATAAAAATTCTTGAGTCCTGGATGATCATTAAAGAGAAGCTAAAACTTGGTTCTGGAGTGCCTAATACTATCCAAATACTGGCTCTGCAGGAGCCAGGATGAGAAATTAACTCGTGCGCGTAGACAGAGACAGAGAACAAAGTGGCTAATTATATCTTCGACAAGTGGGCAGCATGCCGAAAGCAAAATGTACACAAGGACCGCGATAAGGGAATGCTTCTTATACGCGACAAGTGTTCTGCAGCTCTCACAAAAACATCTTCCGCAAGAGCGGCGATGCGGCTGGAACAGCTACGCCACTTGCGTTGTCACGGATTATCATCACGGTCACGGTGACTTGACTATCCCATCTTGTTACTGCGTAGTAGCAGAGTGCATAGGGATATTACACACAGAAAGAAAACAAAACAGCGGAGCCAAAGGCTGAAATCTTGACGTGTAACAGTCACACGGGCTTTTAACACATTACCCCGTTATATATATATATATATATATATATATATATATATATATATATATATTATACGGAATATTCATATACAACATGACCGTTGCACCGAGCGATTGCATTTTTTACTTTCTCTACCACGTAAATAGTTACTTATAAAAACTTGCATTCCATTCAAAAGCTTCGATACCATGAGTTTACTGGAAATACATGTTTTAGATCCTAAGAGTAAACAATTAGAATAAGGTCCAAGTGTGTCTGTGTTTAAACAGTACTAACTCAAAAATTAAGATTTTGTATTTCATTTAGATGAATAAGTTTTCAAAAATTTTTATTTTTTCTAACGGTTTTGAATGAAATGCTAAATTGTTAGATATTCTTACGACAAATAAAATGTATAGGTGGAATTTTCCGGTAATAGGCTCTGAAGCCCAGTTCGTGATGGATCACTTCTAACGTAACTGGTTAACGTAGATATGGACCAAATCTTAATATACAAAATGTATCTATATCTTGATAAAACAAACAGTTCATATCATATACTTGTTTCAGTTTATACTTCTGACATATTCCTAAGTATTGGTTTAAATATTGCAATGTTCATACTTTACTCAAATGGGAAGTCTATATTCGTTCTCTACCCCATCAGTAATTCAAAGAGAATGGAATTTCAAAGTCTCAAGTCTCAAACTCTTAATAAAATATGATTATCCTTAAGCCTACTGCTTTCTCCTATTCCCAGTGTAGTGAGTGAGTGAGTGAGTGAGTGTGAGGGATTTAAGGGCTCACCGACAGCTAGTTAATTTGGGTCCTTCTCAGTGTATCTATAAAGAAATGTATAGTGAAATAATTTCCACAAATGTTAATCTCAATTAACCCAAATTAAGCAGAAGAATAAGCTAATAGAAGTATAGTTTGTTACAGAATGGTAGAGAAAACCATGTAAAGGTAACACATTACATTCTTTGTATATTTGGTATGTGTATAAAGAAGTTTACTTCCAAATTTTGATATAACCATATAGGTACATATACACGTTTCGAAACGACAGAGAACGAATATATAAAAGTAGTTGTTTAGCTTCTATAACAGATATAGATAGTCTTTACTACCAAAAGAACCGCATAAAAGCGTCCCAGAATGAGCCTGGATTAGATAGTTACAGGAACAACGCCACGTAACTCAGACTATCGACTTTCCCAGGCGTGCGCCTGCTGTAGCTGTTTATAAACATACACGGTAGCTTTCTACAATTAGGAATTTCTTTGGCTTATGAAACTGCAGTAAGGAAGCTATTCTTAGTTATTTGTTTATGAGTGTTTAATGTGCTCCAACATTCCGTTATAACAGTTGATGATAGCAAATAAACTGGTGGACATATGCAACTTAAACCTTTTAGAGCGAGGTTAATGTTAGTGAGATTGAGGATGGAGGCATTTAATGATAAAAGGAACAGAGAAAAATTTTAAAGAATTGTAGATAAAGTTAGCCAAAACCAAATGCTTTATACAATAAGACAAGCATTTTATTTCACCGTATTTTTTGTGGTAATTTACGTTCTCCAACGGTAAGTCATGTCGGACGGTGAATGAACTGGGTGAAATGATGCTCAAATGAGTCCGGGATCCATGGAGCTTAGAGTTACCCGGCATTCGTATTGAAGGATAAGGGAAAACCCCGGAAAAAGCCTTATCCAGATAACTCCCCTGACCGAGATTCGAACTTGGGACCTCTTGAATTTGAGGCAGACACTCTACCATCTACGCTACTGAGGCGGGCATATTTCACTGTGTTTTATAATACTAAATAAGGTATTGGTAACTTAAAAGGAAGTTGTTAACTTTACAGTAACTGGTTGAAAGCATTGTACAATTAAGATCATAGCAAAATGAATAACCTTGGAACTGTCCTGGTGATTATCGACATTTTCACAAGTAACTGACCTTTGCTCCATTACCTGAAAGGTAGGTTAGGGTCACTGATGACGAACAAGGAGCAATGTATTTGTTTTCGTGACTGGTACTCCATTAACAACTTTTGAGGTTCGCACACCAGTGTTTCCTGCGCTACCTAATCACAAAATAATGTAATATTTAATGCTGCATAAAATTATACCTAAGAGAACTTCGAAGCTGTGACACAGAAATTCGGACTAGTTCATTTATAAACTACGAACCGGCTATATTCGTTCTGTGTCGTTCTGAAACAACCTGTATAGGAGCATTCCTTTCAACACTCACATTTAGAAAGTCAGTTTATAAAAAAGCTATACTTTACAATGCAGTTTTAATAATGTTTAAACATTTTAGATTTATGTTTCTTACAGAACCAGTAATTAAGGGCGCTTAAATATATAATTTGTAATTAACTGGTTAAACTAATTTTAAGTAGCTGTAAATTTCGGTCTGCAAAATATATTTATAGAATTTTGGAGGGCTTGGTGGCGCAATAAATTTGCTTATGCTAATAGCTATATAGCAAAGTTTCTAAGTTTAAGTTACAGAAACTATTTAAATAATTTCCTAAATAATTTAATAATTGTATTCTAAGGAGAATGTCTAAAATTTACATCCGAGAAAACGCACTGCGAGATTTACTCATAAAAATTGACCTGTTATTGTGCTTCTGTATTTTTTATTAAACATGAAATATTTTTACTTAAAATATATAATTCAGAAGATTATAGTCGTAGGTGCAGCAAAGTTTTCAAAAATACCTTTAGACATATTGGAGGCAATGGAAAGCTCTAAATATGGGATGTCAATAAAGCACATGAAATTGTATGAAGAAAGTCTTAAAACATCCATTAGATACTTTGAGATACAAATGTCCCAGACGTTTCAAAACTAAATGGAAAGCTACATTAAAAATAATGTTCTGAATATGCCTGATCGAGAAACACTTTTAGCATATCTTAATACATTGGGAGGTTAAAATACACTAAAAGTAATATCTTATGTGTGGTGTAATAATTTCTCACGCAAAGAATCGATCTTGTGATATTGAAATACAAAACTACAAGGGCATACAGGAACGCCAGCAGCGACAATGTTGGAAATTGTTATGCATAACATGTCTTTCAAAGGAAAACCGATTAACTTCAGCTTTTGAATACTTGCTGCTGGTTATGTCTGCAAGCGGACTTCTACTTCCAGCTGTCAAAGGGACTATCCCATAATTTGCTATTAAAGCTGTATATGGAAGCACAGAATTTTTAGTGATTTTTAGAGGACAGTCTGACTAGCCCCATGTATGTATTTCAGCTATTTGCGTAACAATTTGTGTGTTATCCTCTAAAATAGAGGCAGGTACACTAAAAATATATTTTCACCTGATGATTTCTATGACACTCTGCCTTAGAAGGCTCCAGAGCTCTTTGTGGTTCCTGAAGATAAATATGAGAAATGTATGTCAACAAATCCTCTAGAGGATGCTGTTGCTCTTAGTAAGATGGCAAAGCAGTAAACTGCATATAAATGTGTTGGATTTGAGGCTTATATAATCCAGTACATAACAAAATTTTTGAAACTGTCATTTTTCCCTTTAGACACTAAGGAAAAGAAAAATGGAGGTCGACCACCAGCATCGCATATTAATCAGAATGCTCTATACTCTACTATCCGCCTGGCAATTGAGGCAAAGAAGCTGGGCACGAGTTTGCTGAGGTGTACTCCTACAGTAAATCACATTTATTACAATTATTAGTTATGCCTAAAGTGAGATAAGGGTATTATGATGACATTGACTACACGGATGATTGTTTTTTTCGGAAATGTTAACCAACTCCAAAAGTTTGATATCCCCGAAGTTTAATTTTTTTTTCAAAATATTTGCAATTTGTGTTATTGAGTGTAATTGTTTTAATTAAACTTTAAAATGTCTTAGCGCATAATGCAATGTAAACGTTTATGCTTTAAATATGTCGTGTAATTTGTCAACTACACCATTCATTTTCTGCAATTACATAAATTGTGGACTTTATCAATTTGGCTTCTGGATGGCTCCTCAGGTAGTTTCCTATTGTTGAGGAATATTTAGCTTTAAAACGCTACTTTCGCTGTTGAAATCCTCCATAGACGCACATAAAATATTACTGTGCGATATGGCGATGACGTTCTTCACATCCAACTGTTTTTGGAGGGTCCAAAGAGTTTCAAGTAAGCCTGAGTTTGACAACAGATCAGGCCGGTCCAGATGTACCAAACGCTACGTCTGCTAGACACATTTTACTATTATAATGATAGTGGACTCTGCACTATATGACTGCTGGTGTCTGTGTCAGATGGGTGCCGAAATTACTGATGTCTAAACAGAAATGGATGAGCATGTGGCGAAAGCTTCTCATCTAATGTCAGAGGATGACGAAAACTATCTGGTTGTATGTTTATAAGCGACGAGATATCGCTTCATCAAATGGGCAAGCTAAACATGGAAATCTTTGGGCTCTCCAGGTTGTTTGGTTGGCACAGTTTTGTTCTTTGACTGTCCATGAAATGCTTCTTAAAGTTCCACTCGCAAACAAATATTACCTAAATACTTCTGAATGCCTTGTCCGAATAAATGTGACAAAAAAAAGTCCCGTTTGAATTGAACTTAGTGACGACTTCACCACTGACGAGGCACGCCCTGAGCTTTGTGTCGTTTATCTCAACATCTGACCCAAGAAAGAAACATTGCATATGTGGCCTATCTACTAATCAGCGTGTACTTTGATACGTGTGACCATTTTTATAGCGTGTAACGCACGTTTTGCCGCATTAGGCACCACAGGTTGTGGACTTTGTTATTCAGAGTTTGACATTAACCTGTTTTTATTTATTGTATACATTATGTTTTATGTTCACTAGAGTAATATATGCTAATTTTATATGTTTTTAGCAGCATATTTCCATGCTCATTTCTTTGCAGTTCAAGGAGCTCTTATTGCCCTTTTATAATGAAAAATTTTACAGAGATTTTCGCCTATAGTAACTTTATTATTCTTCTTACTGACGGGTATTTATTAGTATTCCTTATTAATGTCCTGTTAACCTAATATTTAAATGAATATTTCACAGTCTGAGTCAGTTATTTTTGCTAGGTCGAAATTTTACTTTGTGCAGCGCTCTAACGCGGCCAGATGTCTTGCTTTATCGATAATTAGGAAATAAGCTAGATTTATCAGAATATTAATGTTTCTGTTTATTTATGTTTCATATTTAGGTATCATATTGGTTAAAAACTATGCAAAGCATTCTAGGCAACGAAAACAATCGAAATAAGTGTTTCCAAAAACGATATTTGAAACTGGAATGTGCTTTACGATACTACTTTCAAAATAACTTAAGTGACAGAGAGAGAGAGAGAGAGAGAGAGAGAGAGAGAGAGAGAGAGAGAGAGAGAGAGAGAGAGAGAGAGAGAGAGAGAGAACGGAGCTACAGATTCTACTAACTTAGTAAATAAGTAGCCGGCAATTGGTAGTAGAATAACAGAATGTTTCTCACCTTTATATAAGCTTTGGTTTCTGTAGCTGACTGGAAGCGAATTCTCGCGCACGAAACAGTTGTGTGGATGCAGTCGCTTGAGCCCTGGATTTGTGGTTTAAGTCCTCACCTGGGAGGCATATTATGCGTTAGAAATACAGCTGTATAGATTATTGTGGTTGCCGCATGTTAGTGTAGTTAACATTCCCAAATCTCTTCGATTTTCGAGTGTTCCCAAGTGATGCGCTAACTATACATCTTGCCCAAGGGATAAACCTTGTTCAGTTCAACACGTGCTAGCTGATTGTTCCGTATGCTGTAATGCTCTCGGGCCACATACTCCATATCTCGATAATGCGTTTTTAACCAGGTTTTATTAATAGCAAGATATTACATAAGCGATGGGGCAGATGCATTCAAACATTCTCAGTTCGAATACCAAGCAATTAATGAGCATTTTTAAACTTCTATTTTTATCTTCATTGTTTTGCAGCCGCGCAACGCCACGGTTTTGCAATGTCCTGTTTTTTCATGTTCGTTTTCGTTATAAAAAGTGTATAATTGCGGCATGAATATCTCTCAAGTGCTAATTTTTACGAGTGGTGTAAAAAGGGAACATGCAAGAGAATATATAACGTTTTATGAAATCATGGAATTATTAATAAGGAACAATAGATCCGCAAATAAAAGACTCAAATGAAACTTATTATACGAGTATGTATTAATTAGCCTCACCTTGTAGTACTTACTGGTCCCGTATTCTGAAGGATTATCAATAGTCGAATTGTTTACAACATAACTGATAACACACATATAAGTATACCTGAGTTTGGGTACACTGCCTAAGAATTTAAGAACCCGTTTGTTACAGCATCTTCTTACACTCTCCGATGTACTAGCTAATATAGTAAATGTCTGTCTGAAATACCCTGACAATTCGCCCAAGCTATAGTCTATTATATAATTAAATTGACATCTTAGACGTTCACAGCAGTAAAGTGATACCAGCTCTTATTACGTGATTGACTCCACATGGGGAAGATATTCTGTTGTCTTTGATTGGCTAAAGTTAGACACGAATTTAATTCCTACTGGATAGAAGCAGATCGACAACGTACTCTAGCCAATGAAGGATGCCACCGCTGTGAACAACATTTCTGCGACGTCATTCTAATTATAAAATGGACTGTCAATGATAGCTTGTTACCATTACTTTGCGGTGTGACTCAGGCGGTTTCGCCTGTAGCCCGCATTCGGGAGGTCTGGGTTTGATTCCCGTGGACAACCTACTAACCCATGGGATTTTCCGGGGATTTTCTCGGATCGCCAGGCGAATGCTAGGTAAATCAATTATATCTCCCTAATTTCCTGTCGCTCCATTTCATCAACATTATCATTTCATTTCACATCATCTCTCATCTGGTGGTTTCTTTCAGGGTATAAAAGTCGACGGGTGCCTTGGCGGTGCATGGCCGGATAATGTACTTTGGGGACACTACTATCTCCTCCGAAAGGTCGGTTGCCGGTCTCCGAACCGTCTGCTGGAACCATTTCCGAACCACAGTAGGGGGAAATGTCCGTTGTCTTGGCCTACCAACGGGGAGGTTTCAACCTAAGTAAAATGTAGGGAACCTGCCCTCTGAACTATCCTGCCTCCTTGGGAGGCCACCCTCTCTCTCCTCTCGCGTCATCCTTCATCACGGTTTGCCCACTTGTGGGCATAGATACAATAGATCAAGACTGGTCGCAGTGCCAAATCCCCTCCGTAGTAATCCTAGTCCAAATCCTAACATTGCTTTACTGCCTAGGCTCTCTTCCAAATGTAATCTTAGAGTGATAATTATATCAGATTGTGTGTTCATTTTCTTTGGGTTTAACCTCTCCACCCTATTCACTTCGTCTAGCATGAAAGGCAGTGAATTATTTGTCAACAAAAGCCTGGATTCAATATATCGGTACATATATTGTGTAATTTAAATGTCTCTTCTTTTTGTCCCAGGTTACTTGAGGAAAGCTAAGTGCCCACCGAGAGGAACTTGAGTTTGATATTTCAACCTGTGGAACATCCCGAGGGCTAAGGCATACATTTCAATACATTTATTACGTCATTGAAGCTAATAATCAACTTTGCATCCCTGTAACAAGAATGTAGCTATGCCTGATTTAGGCACCCTAACCACGTGTTTACAATGCTACAATTGTATAAATTGCATTTAAATGCAAATTAATATCTATTTACCTGAAAAGACAGCAAGATTCCAAGGATATTTATCAACGGCGTTCTACAAAAGAGATACAGGTTTTACTATAGTTTCAAAACTGGATATATTCTGTATCAGGGATCACCAATTGTTCATCTATTCAGGCAGATCTCAATGCTTCCATAATGATATTTATTTGCTTTATACCATTTGCGTCCTTTTCGACAGATCAGGTCTTTTAAGAAGAGGAATGAAATGGGCATAATAATGCTTAAAAGAGCTCGGAATCCACTGAGCTACAAGTTATTCACACTTGCCTTATAAGGATAAAGGAAAACAAAGTTTCACCCTAGAAGATAAATCCAGCTGCACTAACTTTTATATTACCGCAAATAAAGAAATTGGAATTTTGGAGTAAATTCTCCATACATTACAAAATCCATAAAACGAAAATTAATGGAAATATTCTGTAAGTGTGAACTTTATCAGCTATTAATCATAAAAATAAAAAATGGGGGTATATTATATATTAAAATTACTGAGTAAAGGTATAGCAAATATGCAATTACTATAGTTGCTACATATGCAGTGAACTGAAAATATGAATATAATAGTGCATTTACATTTTGTCAATGAAACAATAGGAATAAGAGAATGAAATTAAAATTATTTGAGAGCACATCACGCTTATTAGCAGCAGCTCTCAAAACTTGGGTCTTCTGAATTTTCTTGTTCACCATCACTTTCTAGAGCCCGTTGTCTCTAAATCTGGAATCCTCCGTCAAAATAGGATCAATTAAGTATTCTGCCGAACATCCATTTATATCGCAGAAGATACATTGCCTTAGAAATTTGCAGTGCCTTCTCTATGAATAAAAATATTATTTGTTATGAGTATTTTATGCCGTAATTACTTGTCCATTCATATATTTTTCAAAATAAGTGATTGAAAAGTAAAACATTAAAAATATTAATGCGTAGAGAAAATTACTGAGTCAACATGCTGTTTCGAATGACTGCAGTGGAATTCTACAGTGTTATCAATTACTTACAGAATAGAAAAAAAAATGTATGTAAACCTCTACCTCGCCTGTGAGTTCACATAGATACTGGGGGCTACTGAGACTTTGAAAAGAATAATCGGCGGGGAAACATGAAATTCATAATATGTTTTCGACAGAAATGTTCTTTACTCTTTCCTGCTCATGCTGTCTTGATGGAAAGTTGGATTTCATGCACTCAGTGCTGGTAACCTAACCTAATCTACCTGTATGATTTGCCAATTTTCTGCGCGTATGTGCATGACATATATTAAATTATCTAATATTTGATAGAAGCATCTATTATTGTAGGCATGGAATGTATTCATACATGACAGATGAATTTTACGTTAAATCTTACAATGTTTGTTAGGGTTTACTTACAGTTTTGGTATCATGTTCATGTTGGATGATCTTGCTATTAAATGCGCTATGCACAACATAGTTCAGTAATTAATGTTACTTTTAACTAAGTATTATTTATATTGCTCACTTACAGGAAAAAGTACACGCAATACTAGTGAATCTCGTAAAGGTAAGGCAAGAGGTGAGGACCCATATTTTCAAGCTCCTTTTGCTTCTTCATTGATACATTCACTCTCGTATCGCTTCATCGTAATCATCCACAGGGTTTAAGCCTATAAAGGTTTGTTTCGATCTGAAACATTGAAATATTGTAGCCATCTATTCCTTGGTCTTTTGCGTTTGGGGCTATAATTCAACAACTGGGCGATTGTCCATTCCTTTTATATGCTCCTTCCAGTTGGTTCTATATTCATTTATCTTCCCTTTAAATTGGATATACAAAGTTCTGTTCTTATGTCAGCACTTCTCTTTTTATCAAATGGTGTGTAATCTGTAACACACCTTAGAAATCTCATTTCTACAGCTTCTATTTCCTTTCTTCGCTTTTATGAAGTGCGGAACACTCTGAACCATATAAGACCATGGGCACTGCCATTGCTTTGTAGAATTTGAGTTTTGATTCTTTTGTAATGGTCTTGAGAAACCTCTCTATGGCACTACAAATGTTGTTATATCTGTTAAACTTAATATTTATATTATTTTTAAATAATAAGATTAATAATATTATATCGCTATATATCTTTTGTTATGGCATGTGCGGTCTCTACAGTGTTAAAGGTTAAGGTATCGAAGCATTGCATATTTGTAAGCATTAGTAAGAACAGATAACATTCTGCACACCGAAAGGATGTGGTGGAAAAAGCACTTCTAGACCGTATATCTCTAACTAGATGGTCGTAGCTTGTTTCTCGTGGCACTCTATCCAATCATTTACGGATGTCCGTTCCAATCGTTGTTCGAATTTATAGAGTGTCTGTGTGAAGATTTTACTTTATGATGGAGACTGAGTGAACATCTGCATATGGAGCGAATGTTTTAAGTGTGCCGTTCTTTAGAGTGCGTCAGCAGCGCCCTGCAAACTTGAAGCGGATGGAAATAAATGAAT
Source organism: Mantis religiosa (assembly GCA_030765055.1). Taxonomy (NCBI): domain Eukaryota; kingdom Metazoa; phylum Arthropoda; class Insecta; order Mantodea; family Mantidae; genus Mantis; species Mantis religiosa. The sequence continues at coordinate 371,435,331 of CM060950.1, forward strand.
TACGCCTGGACGCTTCTTTTTTGTCTTTTCATCTGTTGGCCTAAAGGAGGGTTGAGAATATTTTGAGAACTTAAGAGTATTTTAAAATACATCTAGATATCATTATGAGGTGCGCAGAACATGAATATGATCTTCTTTGCATTAAGAAGCAAAAGATGACCCTAAAAGATTTCAGATGCAGAAAGTAAAGTGTCGTATCAACATATCTTGTAATTCTTCCAAAAGTTATCTAGTTGCAAATCCATTATTCCCTCATTTTTAGTTTCCTCCTTGCCTTTTTATATTATTAACTCTTAAACAATTTCGCAACCATGAAGAATGTTTCGTTGGAAACACATATACGATTAAGATCCGATTGGGATATGAAGCAATACATCAAAATAGGTATCAAACCTCTTAAACAGTATTCGCGTGTCTTAGATTTGGTGCATACATAATAGAAATTACGATGATTCCATGAGAAACTGGCGCTTTTCTGAGGAGGAGGAGGAGGAGGAGGAGGAGGAGGAGGAGGAGGAGGAGGAGGAGGAGGAGGAGGAGGAGGAGGAGGAGGAGGAGGAGGAGGAGATGGAGGAGAAGCTGTGGATGCCTATCTTGGTAAGCGGTAGGTGTGTGTAGAAAAAGAGGGAGAAATATATACCACTATTTTTATAACCTTTAGTGGAAAATTAAGGGCATGATGGATATTGCTGGTAGGCAACAAATATATGTAGGGAATAGGGAATATACCGAGGTTATAGATAGCACACGTATATGCGTAGTTCGCTTTCACCGCAGTGAGTTCGGTACGATATCTTTCTGCGGTGCATTGGCAGTGAATATCACCCACAAAGCTACTTTTATAAGCTGCGCCATTCTGCTTCAGTTCTAGCTGTAAAGGTTAACATTTCCTTATTATGTCTTAAGAATGAAAGTTTATTCAAGACATATATGCCTTTCGTGAATAGCAGATTCTTATCAGTTCCCTGAAATTCTTACTAAAATGGGCGCTTAAACAAGGTATTTTATGTACAAAACATACTTAGAACCCAAATAATGTGGACAGGCGTGTAGACCCTATCAGTAGACGTTTCCTTGTCTTCAGTATCATATTAATAAAATCCAATAAAAATATTTTCATTAGTCTTTTTCGAAGCTTTGACGAACAAATGCCACTACACTTAACGAGCCACAACCCTGAGTGTAGTATTCTTTGGATACCCGTTGACTCCTGTAACATGCACCCAGAATTACTGGTCCGCCATAACTTCAAGTAGTGGACAGCGATTCGAGAAGATATTGTATGTTGAGGTTATTCAGTGCTTATAATGTTCATAATAGCGCATCTCCTGTTGTGCATATTTAAGTCCATTTTGTGAACTATAGTTTTTTCTTTCGTTAGAGAACGTGCAAAAAAGTGGTGCATGCTGCTGAAAATAAAGCATAACAGTAGGTTTTATTAAAAAGAGTATCCACATCCATGGTACTTCAAACACTTTTGCGTACTGAAAGTTACAAACTTTGAGTGGCAAAATATATATCCACGATAAGGCATTTAATATGTATTTTCCAAAACAAAATCTGCAGTGCCTTTAGGTATCCGAAATTAAAGCACGAGTTACTTCTACAGTCTGCAAGATAACGGCAAATTATTCTGTAACAACAGCATGGAGCACCTCTCCTGTTTCCTAATTATCTCTCTGATCTCGTATTTTAAGCATTTTCGTCACAATTGAAGGAGAACGGCTCCTAGAAGCCTATCCTCTCAAAGCTACCTTCCGTCGGCTATCTTCTTCCCTACCAGGTGTGTCGTAAACGCGTATCTCAATAACAATAGTTAGTTAGGACATCGATCTCAAGACATCACATTAGAAAGAATTCCAGAAAGAATATTTTTTCGCTTAGAAGCATGCGAAAAGTCCTTTATTAACCAGCCGAGGTAAACTGTTACTCTTACTATAGAAGCAAAACCTCGCAATATTGATCCGCAAATGAACCATTAGTCTGAATATTCCTAATGTATGGTCATAAGGTATTATTGATTCACTTATATTTGAATAATTATTTGTAAATATATGTGATTGTCTCCTTGAGAACTAGAAACAACCTTCAGGTTTTCCCTTTGTTTAAAAAACTCAGCAATGTCTAGATGTGGAGTTGTACCAAGAGACCCAAAAACATCTAACTGGCTGCGTGTTATTTCGCCTGTCCGCGCTCTCGGAGCTCGTGGCCGTCTGCGCTATCACAGAAACGCGCGGATGAAGCTATACAATATCTTTAAAACTACTTTTAATGGCTTTACTTACCCGTTTTATAAAAGAAGATGGTTAAACTGACTACAGTGTACTTGTGTGTGTACTTGACACCTCTTTATGAAACTATCCATCGCTCACAGCAGTTCAGGTTGAGAAATGCTGGCGATATCTGGTGGTTATTTTAATTTTAATTCTTCTGGGGTATATGGGTTTGCTCAATAGGCTCAATTCTTCTGAGCCAATATTTGACGTCCGTATACACGTGAATACAGTTTTGCTCCTTTTTCCTTTTTTAAGGGAATTAACAGACAGGTAGCGTGATTTTCTCATTTTCAACACGATTGTGCAACAGCTCATACAGTCAATCTTTCGATGAGAACAATTGCAAGGAGAAAATTATTCGTAGAGACTCGTTCTAACCTCCTACTATTTCTTTCTCTGGGTTAACTTAAAGCATAAAGTGTACAAAACAAACCCACACACCCTAGAAGAATTAAAAAAAATATATGGGCCAGAAATTGCCAGCATTTCACAAAACTGCGTTAAGTGATGGATAGTTTAATAAAGTGGGGCCAAACATCTATGGAAAACTGTGGTGGCCAGTTACAGGATTTCCTTTGATAACATGCGTAAGTAAAGTCTTTAAACGTAGTTTTAAAAATGTGGCATTGTTTCATGCGCACGTTTGTATGGTAGAGGCAGACGGCAACGAACTCCGAGGTTGCGGTCAGGCAAAACACTACGTAGTCGGTTAGAATGTTTTTGGGACTTTCGGTATATATACAAACCATACTGCCTTTATACTGGATGGTTACAGTAAACGTCTAAGATTTTTCCAAGCACACCCAACTTTATTTAAAACTGGAACCATTTTACTGGAACAAAAATTATTTAGGGCTGTATTCTTAAATAATATATTTCAACAAAGCAATGCTTTTGTAACTTTTAAACTTTTAGAACCCTGACACTTCAGATAATTTCATCACGTTTACAATTAGATGCTTGAACACCCAGAAATAAATATTAGCCTTTAAGAAATCTGATATGTAAAATATGATCTAACTTTAATTCTATTTTGTTTATTATTATTATTATTATTATTATTATTATTATTATTATTATTATTATTATTATTATTATTATTATTATTATTATTATTATTATTATTATTATTATTATTATTATTATTATTATTATTATTATTATTATTATTATTATTATTATTATTATTATTATTATTATTATTATTATTATTATACCTATGGACTATGTCCCTAACATCAATGGTGTTCATTAATATGCAAATACATAAAATGCGCTGAACATAAACAATACATCAGTGAAATTAACTGAGAGATGCGAGGGCAAGAAGATAAATTTGATAAGTTTGGCTTCTGAAAGAAAGTTATGATTACTGGCGATTGCGATAAAAATCCGGTACGTACAACGTTGAAGAATTTGGAAGAGTTTGAAAATATGAGGTCAAGTTGAGTATTCTCTATTTGAAGAAGTCTCTATTGTACTTAATACGCGTGTAGTTGATACAACATTTTCATGATTGTAAATAATGGAAGTTGCATTTAAGTAATAACAAAATTAATCATCTACATAGTAGTAAAAATTGAACATGGTGATTCTAGTAACAAGAATCACCGGTGCTGAACTGGCGATCAAGTACCCATATCTACTATCTATTAATAAAAGGAGTTAAACAGCGAAAGCGTCGCACTCATACGCCACTGTTGCACTCCTAAGCGTAGCACACAACCTTATCTACTCATTCTTGTACTGGCTATTTTTACAAATGCTTATTATTGTATCTTTTTTGTTAATACTGGTAATTATTTATATAAAACTTTTTAAATTATTTGTTTCCTTGCAGGTTAAACGGGAATGGGGAAACATCCTAGTAAGCTTAAGCGACAGAAAAATCATTTAAGAGCGGTCATTAAGTAAAAGCTTTGAAATTACATTCCATTTATATGATTAGAAGGGTTAAGTTAATATAGCTCCTATTTGAGGAAATTGTAGGTGTAAGACGTCAGCGTAAAATATTGTTGCAGAACTGATAGCAAACAATTTCTTAGAAACAACTTCTTCCACAATGAAACAATACAAAACATCATTACACATAAATTGTGTCCTTAACCATATGTACATATTTTGTGTAGTAACATATGTCTGTCTCTTAAAATTTACCAGCTACGCAAAATTAATTCCGAATGAAGAGCACTTCATAGGCTAATAACGTATGTGTCAAACATATGGTAATTTAACCAAATCGTTGCAGCTACTTTTCAGAAGATAAAGTTATTTTAAACGTATCGTATATTAAGGGCCGGGAGTAGGTATGTTAAGGAGGAGACTTTTTTATAATCTTTGTGTACGATCTTCGAAAAATACTAAACTTAACCATCAAGTTTGGTAATTAGGTGGCTTTATGCTTTTCACAGTTGACCAGAGGCGTGGACTCTCTCTCTCTCTCTCTCTCTCTCTCTCTCTCTCTCTCTCTCTCTCTCTCTCTCTCTCTCTCTCTCTCTCGCTCTCTCTCTCTCTCTCGCAACCACACAAAACACACAGACGCACACATTCCTTTTTAAAGGGAGTTTCAAAGCATGTGTTTCCAGTAAAATTTCGGTTTCGAATTATTGGGTGAGGTAAAATACTTACCCTACATGCTTTAAGTAGGCAGGAGAAAGAGAGAGAGAGAGTAAAATATGATTTTTTTTTACAATAATAGGGAAAATATATATCTATGTATCTAGATATATATTTTTCTTTTCCTTATTTAACCGTTTTTTATTGTTTCCGTTTAATTACCTATCTGTTTTCTGCAGTTTCACACACATACATTATACACATAAACACCCATGCCCAGGGCGCGACTCGAACCCGCGACCCTCTACGCGGTGGAACGCTAGAGACAAACGTTCTAACGACCATGGCTACGAGGGCCGGCAGATTAACTTGCAACTCTTATTTGGTCACTGAATAAATTAAGTCATAAATAAATATTAAAAAATTAAAAGGGAATAAAGACTGGGATATGTCTGATATGACAAAACGAGCTCTCGAATACGATTATATTTAGTATCCGCTACAATTGGTATATTAAACGTTAGGGAATTGTGGTGGTGCATATGTGTGCAGCAAAATTGACAAAACGTGCAGGAAGGTTATGTTATCAGTATTGAGTGCAGGAAATGTAACTCTCTATAATGATGGCATCAACGGGAAGTGATCACTAAAGCACTACCGTTGGAAAAATAATGTTAAATTGGGAAATAAATTCACAGCCATATATGGAGGAGATCTTGTACATGTAGGGAACTGTATACGAGGAAATGTTTTAAAATATTATATATAATTGGTTGTTAAGAACGCTATGAACTGCCTGAATCATTTAAGCACCGCCGGATTCTTGGATTTTCGTCAGGGGTAGCTTTTTCATATGCTATTAAGTCTAGAATCATAAGGTTGTAGTTTTTAAGCACGCCTAAATCAGCAATGTGAACCGGGTTTTAACTTGCGATCTTGGGATCACTAGGCCAATGCCAAACAAACTAATTCACCCAGACCGGGACTCGCTGCTGGGGATTTGTGTGCCATAGATGGAACTATGGACTACAAGGTTAACATTAACACTTCACAAGCACACTTTCAAAAGATATGTATGTATGTATATATATATATATATTGAAATTATTTCTTCAAACACGATCATCATTCCAAACTTACAGAATGTCTCTCGCTGTAAACACATTCTTTGTTGTTTTTCCCGAGAAATAGTTGCTCTACTTACTATATATCACTTATAGCTGACTATTATTTATCTAAAAATCATAATTCAAAAGCGTTATTCCGTTTCTGCACATTTTAACGCATTCCCGCTTTTCTTTTTCAAAAAATTGTATTCATACTACAAGCAACTTCCTCTTCGATCCCCGTGGCCAACCTACCTGACCCATGGGCTCCTTTCGGGGGTTTCCCTGGGTCGCTATGCGAATGCTGGGTAGGTTAATTGCATTCAACTGAATTTCCTCTCCGTGCATTTCATCCCCATGATCATTTCACATTATCTCTCATCTGATGGTCTCTTTCAGGGTAGAAGTTACGACGGGTGTCTCGGCGGTGCATGGTGAGATTATATGCTCTGAGTGAACACCTTCTCCTCCGGTGGGACGGACTCCGGATTCCCAGCCGACCAAATAGGCCGATTCAGGAACGGGGGTGGCGGTTTTCCGGTTATGCAAGCCTGCCTGGAGCCGTCCTTGCTCTGGGGGGGGGGGCGTCTTCCGGTCTTCGAACCGGCCTGTTGACTACTTCGGGGCTACAGTAGGTGGGATGACGATTTCCTGAACTGCCGGGGAGTTTCTATTTAGTAAAGTGTATTGGCCCCACCCTCTGTACTGCAGTATTTCCTTGGGGTCGGCCGCCCTCTGTCTCCTCTCACCACATCCTCCCTCTCTTGGGTGCCGCACTTGGGGCATAGGGACAAAACACCAGTCTGGTCAAGCTGCCGAATCCCCTCCGAACAATCCAATCCAATCGAATCGTCTTCGTTTCGAACCTGAGCCCTAATGAATAAATCAAAAGATTTGGCACAGGCTAGAGTATTATAAATGACTGTTCGGCAATCATATTTCGTGTTCGCAAAGTGTTTATTCGGTGCTCAGACAACACCTCGGGGAACTCACTGCTACAATTCTCTTATAAGGAAGAAAATGTGGATAGTTCATAGGCAAGATAAAGTCACCGTTAGCGCAATATCGGGGTGGCGGGGCAACTGCAAAATTATACCTATTGTGTGATAAGAGTTAGTATAAATCCGTTAATTTAAAATGACTTATTGATATAGAAACAACAAAATGTGTTCTATAGTATTTCTACTCCATTACGCAGTTGTACAGTAGGTATATCTACTAATGGTGCAATACGTGCATTGGCTTATGTGTATGAGTTTTTGTTCGTGAAAAGCAGAAGCGCATGCTAAGTTATTTTGTTAACGTCAGAGAGAACTCTCGTTTGAAACTGACACTTGCTCAAAGAGAATTCGGAGTATATTGTGTGGAGAAGAAATAATGACCTGTTAACATTGATATGCGATTCTCTACTCAAAATTGTGCAAACTATTCGTACAAAAGCTTGTTCTTCCATCTACTCCTTGTTATTCAAGATAACCATTTATAAAATTCCTTTTATTTCATATTTTATAGTAGGACAATGCGAAAAATGGAATACAGTAGACTTACTGGATTGTTAGATCTTTTGAAAACTGGTCCTAGGTGTTCCCTTTGAAATTGCCGTCTCTTTGCATGACAAAAAAGGAACAAAGTAAGAAACGAGAAAGAAAAGAAAAGATAAGAAAAGAAAAAAGAACAAATACTAATATCTGAGAAAAAACCTAAGTATTTGAAAAATGAAAGCCAATAATAATTAGCTCGGGAATAAATAGGCCCATAAAAATGTATTTGATCTATATTTAGCAAGATCTAGAATCTACGGCTCTGTGCAGTAAGATTTTACTATCTCATATGGTGTACCAGTTGTGCAAAGTTCATTCACTAAGAGAAGCACTTCTGAGAATGAGACTATTCCCATAAAATTCAAGATCTACCTTTCATGAAATTATCTTAAAAGAAATGTATGTTAATAAATCATTTACAGGAATTTTTGAAAAGATAGGAAATATTTTCAAAATTTTCGTGAGGGATTCTTGGAAGACGCTGAACATAAGTACAGGTTTGGTATACGAATAACTACTCGTTTTGGAGTTACACTTCTTCGTCTCTACCCCCCTCCATCTCACACACATATACGCACACACTCACATATAGCTATTTTGTGTTGGACATGTGTCTAGATCTTATTATAAGGCTAATATATACTTTTTTAAATTTAGAAGTCTCAAAAATGAATTTCCATGAATGTTATTTAATTTTTGGGTACAAAGGGAAAGTTTGCGGATATTTGATAATATGTAAACTAATCTAAGGAGAGTTCTAACTGAAGGCTGGAGAAAATGTACAGTGTGAACAACAAACTTGCTGGTGAAATCTATCCCAAATGAATTGCAAAACATTATTAGAAGAAAGGAAGTGCTGACTAAGTACTAAGCATAAAAATGTTCACAACTTTAAGTATTGCAGGCAAATAGTTATCTACTTTTATATCACCTATAATAGATTTATTTTCACTTTTTAGTTGTTTATTTCATATGTGCAATAAATGAAAAACTATGCTCACTCGGTGTACTTTGTTTTTAATTTTCTTAATAAACAACACACTGGCCTTCATTTGTTTGCCGCTCTATACACATATAAACATAGATTCACATGTTACAAGAATGCTTTTTGTAGTTATGCTATATAAAAAGGAAATTACCTAAGCTGTATGTTTATATCTCGTCCGAGCATTATATCTGATGTTCATTTCACAGGAATGAGTCACTCCCATTTGGTTACAAGTATTATGCATATAACGGCGATGATTCCCTACCTCAAACTACGCTCTGGGGTAGTTATTTCTTAATTTCTCAACCGTTTTCGTCTGAAATTTTATATATTTAAGATATTATTGTAAAAATGAACTGCATTTGTTGCGTGTTATGAGAATAGTCTAAAAAATACTAAAAGTTCTGAATGAATTCCCTATAGTTTTGTATAACTAGTAAACCATAAGAGATTGAAAAGAAAAACGTACTATACAAGAACTGTATGTCTTCTTAATGGACATTTAAAATGTTTTCCCTTTCAATTAGCTATTTTAGAGGTATGGTTTTTGTTAGCTTGAACTGTTTATTTGTTTTGTGCTATCCCAGGTTAATTAAACATTTGACCTATCACTTAGAAAACCGTGACCTTATTTTGTCTACAATAAAATATGCAGTGTCACAATAAAAACTTTTATTTCTGTTAAAATGGAGATAGCAAATTAAACGTTTACAGGATCAGTTTGTAGAAGCCGTACAGAAAATATGTAATCGGTAATGGAAGCCATGAGAACGTAATACATTAAATTTTTCAGGCTACGAACCAGAGACCCATTGCCTCGGCCTTTGCTTTATATCTGTTTGGCTTTTATCTAAAAAGCTGCTATTTCTTCTTCTTTCAGCTGAGTGACATATTAAATGACTAAAATTTGGTTTTTGAAGTAAATGACATTCAGAGAGAGAGAGAGAGAGAGAGGATACGTCCTTGGTATTGTCTGGAGATGAGATTATTGAGTTTCTGAAAGGGTTTTAGCAGAGAGGTACTGTTCCCACCAGAAATAGCAATACCAGCAAGTCAATATTGCAGAGAACAAGTTTAGTCAGAGTGCTCTAAGATTGCATTTTATCTTGAGTAAGCAAATATCTTTGACTTTATTGCCTCAAACTTTGATATAAAGGTGCTTTTAGATAGAATAAGCTGTTATTAAATGTGAGATAACCAGAGACCAGTTGTTACAAAATACGGTTTTTCTATTGGCTGGTACTATACTAAATGCTGGGTAGACATAATTATCTTTGAAGATGATAGAACCAATTTGCTTACTGTACCTGTTTAACCCGTTAATTACCCGTTACATTGCAATTTTCAATTTTTCATTATTTTTATGTTAAGATGAGTTAAAAAATATCGGGTTGTCTCATAAACTCGTTCTATTCTTGTTACGTGTTTACGACTAAGAACTCCTGAGAGCGCTGCATGCCCCCATTACTTTTACGTCAAAGAAGTTGCCTGACAATATGGGGTTTGTTTACAAATACAATAATTGAAAAGAATGCTATGAACACAAACAACAGCGACCTCATGGCCAAAAGGTAAATAGGTCAACTTATGTACGAATTGGTAACCAAACTTCAGTACGAGTTTGTGGATGCAACAATGTGGAGATTTAACTTATGAATGTTAAGATGGAAGGCAAGAAGGAACATTTTAGACATTTAATGCTGTTTTATTACCGTAGAGGTAAAACTGCCTCACAAGCTCGACGGAAAATTTGTGCTGTTTACGGAGAAGATGCAGTGAGGAATCGGCATGTCAAAAATGGTTTACTCGATTTCGAGCTGGGAACTTCTCTGTGAAAGACAAACCTCGTTCTGGACGACCTGTGGTTATGGATGAGGAAAGGATAAAGGACACGATTACGAACAATCCCAGAATAACAACTCGGGAGGTAGGTCAGGAGCTAAACTTATCTCAATCAACTGTAGCCAGGCACCTAAACAAACTTGGTTACGTAAATCTTCGGGATGTATGGGTTCCGCATGAACTGAGTGAACAAAATTTAGTTCAGCGCGTTTCCATCTGTGACGCATTGATAAGACGCAATGAAACTGCCCCTTTTCTGAAACAGGAGACGAAAAGTGGATTGTGTACAACAACATCCGAAAGAGAAAGTCGTAAGAACACCCGTAAGAAAGGGGAACCACCACTCTCAATTCCTAAACCAGGGCTTCATCCTGAGAAGATTATGCTGTGCATTTGGTGGGACTGGAAAGGAATTATTTATAACGAATTTCTTCCTCCTGGGGAGACCAATTCACGGAAATACTGTTCTCAGTTGGATCGTCTGAAGGTTGCCCTAGGAGAGAAAAGGCCAGAATTAGCATCTAATGGTGGAGTCGTCTTTCATCAAGACAATGCCAAACCACACACATCTCTATGGTAACTCGTCAGAAATTACGGTATTTCGACTGGGATGTGTTACCTCACCCGCCTTATTCTCCAGACATTGCCCCATCCGACTATCATTTATTCCGATCCCTGCCAAACTTCTTTAATGGCAAACGCCTTATTTCCTTGGAGGATTGCAGACTCGCCGTAGAAGAGTTCGTCATCCAGAAAACTGCAAGATTTTGGAAAAATGGAATTGATAAGCTTCCTGAGAAATGGAGGTATGTTATTGATAATAATGTTGCATACTGCACAAAATAAAGTTTGTTTTGAAAAGTTCATTGCCTTGTTTACTTTCGATGACCTTGCGTATGTAAACAGATTACCCCTAGATAATTAAGCAACTTCGTTGCCGTAGTTGTGATGCGCGCATACAGTGCAGGCGTTCTTTGTCGTAAACACGTAACAAAAATCGAACGAATTTATGAAACAACCAATATAAAGCAATCAAAAATTTTATTTTATTATCTATAGTTTGACGGTAACATGCCGTAACATTAAGTGACAATAGGTACTATAGAAGTAGAAATTCTATCATGAAGACAGTGAGCATATTATTATAAAACAATATAGACGCGCCTTTTTGTAATTTACGTCCTCCAACGTTAAGTCATATCGGACGATGAATGCAATGGGTGAAGTGATGCTCAAATGAGCCCAGGATCCATAGAACTTAGAATTACCCGACATTCGTCCTTCAGTATAAGGGAAAAACTCGGAAAAAACCTTATCCAGATAACTCACCCTGACTGAGATTAGAACTCGGGACCTATTGAACGTGAGGCAGACACAATACCACCACGCAACCGAGGCAGGCGATGCACTTTTAGGCAACGATCTGGTGAATACTCAGGAAAACAACATCTACATATAGTACCAGAGTTACCAATTAGAACCCAAAAATCCATCAGCAATGAAGCCAAGAATTTGGTCGCCGAGGGAAAAAACAAAACAAAACAAAACAAAACTTTAAGACGTCACTCTCTTTCTGTTGATTTACATGTTATTACGACGTATAGTGGCAGCTTCTAAATCTAAGTCTATCCGATTTGCATTTCTGGTGAAGTGATTGAAGATTGTTGTGAAAAAGATGAAAGTGCTGCTGCTTTAATCTAGACGCATAATAATCCTATACCATTTGGAGTTCATACGCCAGCCTCAGCAAGAAGCTGTTTCCAACAGAGATTATCTCCTCGCCTGCTGAATTCTCATCAGGCAAAATATTGAAGTCAGAGGGACCAATATATTTATTTTGTAGGCTATTTTCTTCACCAAACATGCTAAAAGCGTCCTAAAAACTGAATCAAAGTTTCATAATTTTAGTAAGCTCCCTGAAATAATAAATATACATATTTCAGTGATGATAAAGGCATATGGACCATAACTATATAGGATACTATGTCCTTCAAGAAACGAATTTTAAGTACAGAAACTGAACACAGGACCTGCTTATGAGCAGACCGGCATATTAGCCATGAAATCATGACAGAGGCCCAATTTGATTTTTCTTAAGTAAATGTGTAGATATTAGTACAATTTGTTGCTCTCGTTAGAGCTTGAAGTTACCTTTATATAACATTAAAATTCGATAATTTACCTCGTTACTTCAATTAATGGTTGACATGTAATTAAAATTATGATGCATGCTTACTCCGTTTATAAATCCCGTGCTGAAAATGGGCTCGATATAAGCAATACCTCCATTTTTGGACTGCACTGTACTGGATAATGAGCGCAGAGGATTCCGCAATGAACCTACAGATAGGTTATGCATGTCAGATCCTGTGAGGAAGGAATGATATGGTAACGTTCTGCTGGAACCGGAGGCAAGCTTTCGAGCCTGGGTTCCTAATGTATACTGAAGATTCCTCATCTGTGCACCAGGCTTCGCCTCGCAGCCACTAGCCACACGGAGTTCGACATCAGCCCGTCCCAGCAGAGCCCACGACTCCGACGCCGCCTATATGCCGAGAACAGCACTGACAGTGCACAAAGTCCCCACGCGACAGTACCACACAGGCAACACTTCCTACCCGGAAAAGACCGGATTAAAATAAAAGTAACACTAAGTGGACGGAGGGGAGGTAGCAGAAAGGAAATTAGTCAACCAGGTTTCGCCTTTGGTCGGATTGGTCGGCCACCTAGCATCAAACCAGGACCCCACGAATGCGGGTCTCACATGTTGCCGCGGCTACACCTCACCCGGTTACCTTCATGTTTACACTTCCACAATGCGAAGAACATTTATCACCATCATCGTCGTCGTCATCGTCGTCGTCATCGTCATCATCATCATCATCATCATCATCATCATCATCATCATCATCATCATCATCTTCTTCTTCTTCTTCTTCTTCTTCTTCTTCTTCTTCTTCTTCTTCTTCTTCTTCTTCTTCTTCTTCTTCACTCCATGGATTACACACACTGTCTGTTCCGTTTTACACAGTAAGTCTCTCCATCTCTTCCCCATGGCGGTTTACAATTTAGTGCATTTTCATAAGTCTATCACAGTCCATCCTTTCCACATGTAACAGACATTTATTTCTGTAGTGTCTTATTTCTTCATTCATAAATTTCATTTTCAACTCTGTTGTTATTACATCATGTCTAGTTTTTTTACATTCTTTAGTTATTTTCAATAATTTAATTTCAGATTCTTGTATCTTACTTTCCATCTTCTTTGTTATAACCTGGGCTTCACTTCTATATAAAAGCACTGGATTTGCCATTGTTTTATAAAATTTAGTTCTTGTATCCTTTCTTGTTTCATTTGTTAAGGCGCGGAGTAATGTTCCGCACATAGTTTGAAATCTGGAAAATTTCAGGTTTATATCTTTCTTTCTCCGAAGCTATTTCACATCCAAGCTAACTGAAACTTGAGACCTGTTCTAAAGTTTGATAATCTAAAATAATTTTTTATCTCAATTGTTGCTTAACCTAAAAAGCCATTATCTTTATTTTTGTTTTACAAATATTAAAATAACAGTTCTTCCTGGCCTGGGTAGGCCAGTAATTGTTATGACAGACACGTGGTCCAGTCATGAAGTCCATAGTCTCCTGTGGCTCCTTCACTTCATCCGTTCCTCACAGGAATGTACGGACAGAAAAACCAATTCCTGCTCTAGACTTAGGTGTTTCCTCCAATACCTAACCTACCTCCACCTCTGGACCTGTACGTGCGACATTTAAAACCTAATGCTTGAAATATAGATCAAGTGTGGAGACTATCCTACATTTATTTTTCCATTTTCTTTCTCTTTCTCTTTGTTTCTTTCTTTTTTTATCAAAACACAGATACCTTTCTGTCCGTGAAAATATGATGTGTTACATTGACACGGCTTTCTTTGGCAACTCTTCAACAAATAGCCCGACAAAAGCTTTTCCTTCCACCTCCTTGATTAAATGGAGAGAGCCATTTGCAGAAAATGTTTATTAAATATAACCTCAGAGAAATACAATAACAATCATCTAGGAGAGAATCGAGATGTGACTGGTTATGAAAATCCGTCTACTTTGCGCGAACTTGAGGAACAGAAATAATAGTGAATATAAACTCGAGAATAGTAGAGTTTGTGTAGTATTTGAAAAGTCAGGGGTGTTACAAGGAATACTTCTGAAATAGTTATTATAGCAAAAATGTTTTTTTGCATAAAGTTGTATACTTTGAGCGGGCATAAACTGTTTAATGTAATTACATGTTGTGCATCTTTTATGGTTATACAAAATAAAATAATGCAAGATGACCGCAAATGCTGGTTAAAAAGTTCAGCATAAACATTTCATTTGACATGAAAATATGTTAAATATATGATCTTATAATTATGCGTTTTGAGCATTTTGATAAATGAATAACAAAGAAAATTTTTCAATGTTGAGTGTAGGTTGTCAGGAAATTCACTTGAAGGTATTGTTGCATCTATGGAATAAACTTGACTAAAATATTATTTGGTATTTCACCACCTTTTTCTTTTGTTTCACAGACATAACGACAAACACACAGGCGCATATACGTGTAACTACAAATGCACACATAGGTACTATTTTAAAAATGGTCGTTTTTTGATATAGGAGGCCTTAAAACGCATATTTCAGACAAAACTCGCTATTGAAATTTTGATTGAAAATTAAATCCATCCTTTGCTTACTTTGGACAAGTAGTAAAGAAAATAATTTATGCATAAAAGGATAACAAGATACGGAAACGAATTCGTGAGGCAGCCTGTATTAGCCGGTTCATAATCTCAATCAATCTATAATTTTTTCTGTACTTGATCGTTGATTCCTAATTTTCCTTATTTTAATTCATTCTACTATATCCTTCAAAAAGTCTTATTTCACCTGGTTATATTCATTTTACCTTTGCTTGTTTCTCAAAGTTTAAACTATGGAGCAGTGTGTAAGCTTTGGCATCGCTAACATTATAAAACTTTACTTATATAAAAATTAGAGTAAGAATTGTTAAGACCGCATACAACAGACAAATCCAGTCTAGAATGATATTATAAGGCGTACGAATTTAGAACGCATATGAGGCGAAGTTAGCGAGAGCTTGCCTTGAGCGACTGTCCTATTATAGACGTACAGTGTTGCCTAGTTCGGAACGCACAGCACAAGCATGAGCGTCAGAGACTTCACTCTTTCATGCGCCCAAAATTACTACTGGAAATTCGAAATTATAATATGCCTTTATATGCGGTATATGTGGCAAGAATTTTTGAGGCAGCCTCTACAAAGGCTATGTTTCCACGAGTTATCGTTTCGAGAATAAACACCTGACTCCCGTGCTTCAAATTCTAGTCTTTCTCGAGTGTTATTCCTTCTCATTACGCATCACTGAATAATTCATTACGAATTGTCATTAGGAATTGTATATATTTAGCTCATAAATAAATTGACCATGGATCACTGCAGTCCAGGAACGTGCGCGTATTTTTTGAAGTTCGGTTGAACACCAGTGAGTGACGCAAATTGAGAGTAGGTTTTTGTGTAACCGTGCCAACAAGCAGAAAACTCACATGTATACGTATTGTTTTGTGAACTGTTAACAATGTCACTTACAAAGCCTCGTACCCGGCTACTCAGCTCAGGCCAGAAAGATTATTTTTATAGTATACCGTTTCTTTAAGGAATTGACATCGGAGGAAGTGCGTGACCGGATCAATTTCTCACAAAGCCAGAAACTCACGACCAGAGGGTGCAATGTGAGTGTGCATACCGTGTCGCTTAGTGCGAAACACGACAAAACTTCTACCACAGAAACTGGTAAACCTTTATTTGTTACTTAAGCCGGCAACTCCTCATATATATAGTTACGTTATTTTCGGTAAATAAGCATGTTAATATTGAATGTTACAGATTATAATATGATTATAATAATTATTTACTGCAAAAGTATACGTATGGACAATTTGTTAGACGACAGATCTAACTTTCTTGGTACCCTCTCCGTATCTTCCGCTCTCTGGCGCATCAGCTGGCAACAGTGAAGCACCGTGTGCACGCGTTGGTTCAGCTCATTTGGCTTCTAAAACCGTTCGTCGTATAGAATATTATCAAAGATGTAAAGAGAAACTACAATATTGTGTGTGTTGTGTGTGTGTGTGAGAGAGAGAGAGAGAGAAAGAAAGAAAGAAAGAAAGAAAGAAAGAAAGAAAGAAAGAAAGAAAGAAAGAAAGAAAGAAAGAAAGAAAGAAAGAAAGAAAGAAAGAAAGAAAAAAGAAAGAAAGAAAGAGAGAGAGAGAGAGAGAGAGAGAGAGAGAGAGAGAGAGAGAGAGAGAGAGAGAGAGAGAGAGAGAGAGAGAGAGAAAGAGAATGGGATTTTCGTCTTCAGTGGCAGGAAGGAACAGTTTAGTGATGAAATAAACTGTGTGGATGGTGAAGATAAAGATTAAGGTGATCATAATGATGATGATAATGATGTGATGATCCTAATTTTATATAACGTTACTGTCGTAATTACCACTTGTTATACTTTCAAAATTAAGCCTTTTAATTTTAAGCTTGAAAATAAATGTGTATTGTCGTTCTTTTATAGTTCTATATTTCGCTCAAAATAACTTTCCTTATAGTCACAGAGTCACATTTTGGTAATGTTTATAGAGAGTCGAAACTTATCTGTCATACGGCGTGATATTTACAAACATGGCTAATTCAACTTTCATTGACATACTGCTCTGACATATTATGTTACCTAATGGCTCAATCATTAGCGTTTGTAACTAACATGAGGAATAATACATACCATATTTATTTAACCAACAGGCTGATATGGTTTTATAATCTCAGATTTCTTATATTAATGCACTTTATATCAGTAATCGTCTATGATCAAGAATAAATCAGGACTCGGACTGATTTAGGTATCGTTTAATATAGATTAAAAGTTTAACCTCTTTCGTTATCTTATATAACTTTGCCAACATTTTACGCTCACTGGAACATACTCAAATTCATACGAATGATTGTTCAGTTAAGCATATAAAAACGCGTTTGGCAACTTGCTAGGTTGTGGATTTGTTACGTTTGATTACGGCAAGTTAGAATAAACGACTAAACTTGAATTGCTTTTTACTTTGTATACTACCTACTTACAGTAAGTAGGAAAAGTACCGCAATCCACCCAAAATTCTGATAACTTTCACTCGAAGTACCAGTTTTGAGGTCCACTGTATCCAGAAAAGTATTTATAGAAAAAAAGGTTTGTGTGTATGTGTGTATGTGTGCGTTTATGTGCCAGTGAACAGCAGAACTCCAAAACTAAAAGTCGGTTAAATAGCAAATTTGGTACTTCATTTGAGCATCTTCGAAGGTTACAACACGAAGATTTACAAGTAAATTTTCCACCCCACACAACAAGTTACAAGGAAACGTTTCCTACAGTTATGATTTTCTTGAAAATGACCTTATCAATTTTGATTAAAATTATATATATTAAGGAAATTCACATTGCAAACAAAATGTATATCTAGAATTTTCCGGGAATGTCTTCAGAATTCCTCTGCATCCTGGAGAACTTTGCATAACTGGAAAACATTACGACATAGTTAACGTCTTACTAAACAAGGGGGAAAAATTGATTTATATATGATAGATTCTTTTCTGTATATCTAGTGAAAATTTCGGTGTTATTCCTTATATTTCTGAATGTTCAAAATTCTTATACTTTTCTTAAGTGGGAAGCCGTTATTCACGTTTTAACCCTTGGTCATTCAAAGAGAACGAGATTTCAAATGGACCACATAACGACCAGCTCTAAATTAACTATCGCTTTAAGCTTGCTGTATTCCCGTATTCGTCTTGCATCAGCAAGAAAATTAGCAATAAGGTAACGTTTTACTGGATTAACATGAAGTACTTACAGGAATGAGCATTTGCTATATAGTTTTGAAAGAGTAGAGAAAGTGTGAGTGTAGCACATTTGACTTTAATACATTTTAAGGGACATTTAATCAGGTGAGAAATAATAAATTCTTAACTCAATCTGGTGAATTTAACTATCTTCACAACATTTTTCCAGTAATAGGCTTTTTACGCTCAACAGTTGATCAACAAACCGCAAGAATCACAAACATATTTACACAGACTAATTTAATGCCATCTTCTTGGATTTTCTTCTTTCTCTCTCTCTTTCTTTCTCTCTCTTTCTTTCTTTCTCTCTTTCTTTCTTTCTTTCTCTCTCTCTCTCTTTCTTTCTTTCTTTCTCTCTCTCTCTTTCTTTCTTTCTTTCTCTCTCTCTCTTTCTTTCTTTCTCTCTCTCTTTCTTTCTTTCTCTCTCTTTCTTTCTCTCTCTTTCTTTCTTTCTCTCTTTCTCTCTTTCTCTCTTTCTCTCTCTCTCTTTCGCTCTCTCTTTCTCTTTCTCTCTCTCTCTCTTTCTTTCTTTCTTTCTTTCTTTCTTTCTTTCTTTCTTTCTTTCTTTCTTTTTTTCTTTCTTTCTCTCTTTCTTTCTTTCTTTCTTTCTTTCTTTCTTTCTTTCTTTCTTTCTTTCTTTCTTTCTTTCTTTCTTTCTTTCTTTCTTTCTTTCTTTCTCTCTTTCTTTCTTTCTTTCTTTCTTTCTTTCTTTCTTTCTTTCTTTCTTTCTTTCTTTCTTTCTTTCTTTCTTTCTTTCTTTCTTTTTTTCTTTCTCTTTCCTTTGATTTCTTGATCCTATATATATGCTTGCGTGTGTGTGTGCGCACGAAATTCTGAAACTCTCTGTCACTGAATTTTAATTTCAATAAGAGCCTATTGGCGAGTTATAAATTTACTTTCATCGGCCACGCTTGTTTTCATCGCCCAAGTATATAGACTGAGGATTAAGTAAAGATAAATCTTAAGTACATGAACGGATGTGTATTTTCGACAGTAGACAGTAGTACCAGATTTACTTGAGTCTAGTATTTTCATACATATTCACCATCTTTAGATTTCCGTATTTAAGAATGGCTGATTGACATTAACTCCCTATATATAATGTATAAGGTTATATGAATACTCGACGGAAAATCTAGGGGTAACACGCTAGCCTCTCTTTTTCGAGATCGCGGATTCAAATCTGGCGGACGGCAATGGACTTTTTTGGTCATAAAAATTCTTCACATGCCTTCTTTCTGAAGTACAGTAAAATCTGTGGTCCCATCTCATAAACTTACGGCAAGTACAAGAATCTCAAGCTTGATAAAGGGGCCTCTGAAGGGTGGCTAAGAACGAAAGCAGTTAAATAGCATCTATTTATTATCACCATCGCCATCGCCTTCGCCGTCACCGTCGCCATCATCATCATCATCATCATCATCATCATCATCATCATCATCATCATCATCATCATCATCATCATCATCATCATCATCATCATCATCATCATCATCATCATCATCATCATCATCATCATCATCATCATCATCATCATCATCATCATCATCATCATCATCATCATCATCATCATCATCATCATCATCATCATCATCATCATCATCATCATCATCATCATCATCATCATCATCATCATCATCATCATCTTCATCATCATCATCATCATTGACATCCAGCTTCAGGAATGGATCCCTCGTAATCGAGAAGAAACAAAGTACATCACACGATATGTACAAAAATGCGTAATAATGATAAATTTGTTCGAACTTATGAAATTTAGTACTTTAAAAATGCGATATCACATTTACAATTTTTATATGAAGAAAGATATTGCGAATACACTGATGGCAACCTTAATACATCATAGAACCCCCAAATGATTTCTGTCGTGTGTAGTCAATTAAGCCGTATCTGGGTTTGTTTTAGTCTGTTTTCTTTTGAGGAGGTGTAGAAAAGGAACAGCTTGCATGGTTTGGTGTCGTTTATAACAAGAACGATATACAACGCGTAACTTTTATGAGACCGAATGACCTATAAATAAATCCATCGGCGTTCTATAATCCTATATTCACCACTAGATGGTTAGCACTGTAGAGGAATTCAACGTCTACGTGCATTTTGTGTCACTGTGCTGTTGTTAGTCCTTCGTTGCTGAAAATGTTTGAATTTTTAACCAGTTAACTGGAAAGACAGGATTTAAAACGAAATTAATTTATGACTTTCGTCAATGAACTAATTATAGCCATCTTTTTTGTGTTTGTTTTCTATGAAATTTTGCTTTTGAAATGCAGTAACTCCATTACGTTGACAGCTTCATGTACAAAACAAGAAAAAATAATCTTGACTCGCAGCGCAAATGAAACTACTCCGAGGTAATGCATTTAACAGAAAACATCCACAATTATTATTATCCACTTTTTATATATAGCTGGACAAGGGAAGAAAAGTGTTAAAAAAACATCGACGTTTGATATACAAAAACTGTTAAAATTCAGGGTGTTGCACTTAAAACAATCACATTAAATGTCATCTGCACATTATTGATATCGATAAAGTGTTTTCGTTAGAGGAAAAGCCCGCGTAAGTACCAAAGGTGTAACACAGAGAGGCATTACTTATTTTAGAAATATCGCTTTGTATATAAAGTGGAGCGGGTTTACATTCTGTACTACTTATGTGCACTGTATTATAAAACAAAATTAAAAATGATATTTCATACTAAATCCTTAACATGCATTTTTAGAAGAATGTTTATCTGGTAAGCATATTTGAGCAAAATATAATTTAAAAATGCACGGCTTTTCAAGAAAGTGCTTCACACGCATGTTGACATGTAGGCTAAATAAAATTTATTATCTTTATTTTATAAACGATTATTTACAATTATTTTGATTAAACTATTGTATGGTAAATCAAATGTGCGTCTTAAATTTCTTATGAGTAGTCATGAAATTTGCCTTGAAATTTGTGAAATTTGTAAGTTATATTAGAGGCTACATACTCCTATGTATCATGTTGGCAGGATTAAGTGTGAGTCATCCTATTCCACCACCTTTGTTATTTGCCGCCGAAATGAACAATAATCTAACATCCAAGGAGAGCCACTAGCTGACATCACGAGCCGGAAACACGTGCCTTTTTGATGATGTTTCCAGACCGTTTGATTATGTGCCTTCTAGAAGATTCGACTTCGACAATGTTCCATAGAGTCAATTCCAGAAGGTTAGGTTTCCAGAACCATCTTGCAGGTACGCGCCGTCTATAAAAGGGAGCGCAAAACCAACCTGAGGAGTAGTTGTAAATGAGTCGTTCCACCTGAAGCAGTGCTTGCAATCAAAGTGCATATTACTCTGCGACCAGTGAACATCGAGAAGCTTAGAACAGCGCGAGTTGATGTGTGCAAACAAACATTAGCACGGACCTGTCTGCTTTGTTAAAGTGAAAATAGGATTTGATGTTCTTGCTATCCATTACAAGAGAGTTCTCTTTTATATGATTATTTCTTGTTAATCGAGATAAATTATCATTAATTACATACGCAGTTCGTTTTATAAATATGAGAAGTCTATAGAAGTTAGAAACGGTAGTCATCTTCTAAATAGTGTATTACCATCTAGCAGCTTTGAAATTCCATGCTATTTAAATTACCATGATACGCACTACATGATAAAGTATAATTACCAGACCATGCAAAGTAATAAACAATTTTTTGCAAGGAATGTCCTTGGGCATAGTATCTTTTGTTCAGTAATCTAGTTTCTCCAACATAAGTCATATCAGAAGAATGAACTGCGTGAAATTATGGTCAAACAATCCAGGGTCTATAGAGATTACAGCTACCAACATTCATCTTTCAAGATAAGGGAAAACACCGCAAAAGGCCTTATCCAGAAGACTCACTTGACTGAGATTCGAAATCCGGACCTCATAGTCGGGAGGACGGCATTGTGTCCTTTGAAGGTATCTATAGCTTTTGTGTGGTAAGACACTTTGTCTCTTACGGTAATCGAAATGAAGATCTCATAGTCAACTTTAGCATACTGAACACGCATTTAATTTCTCAAACAAATATCAGTAAGATATATTTACGCCAAAATCGTCGAAGTAATTTTGGAAAACTAAAAAATAACAGAACATTTTCAATGTAAAAAATTAGTTTGCGGTGACAAATCATTTTAAATATCTTTGTCTCACTTGCTTGAATACAAATTACAAGGCGAAAGCCCCCAAAATAACGTGAAGCATAAGAGGTGCTTCGGGCACAAAAAACTGACACAATTATTTAAATTTATGAAAACAGAAGCGCCTTTTATTATTGGATATGGGAAATACGAAATACTTATGAGATAGTAAACCAAATAAAATACTTTGCACACATTGGTCTAAGATTCAGAAGGTCTACAAAGTTAGTAAACTTTGTATGCACACAGTTCGTGATAGGACATGCAAAATTTCTAAAATTATTTCGCCCGCTTCGGGAGCGTAGATGGCAGCGTGTCTCTCTCCCGTTCAAGACGTCCCGAGTTCGAATCTCGGTCAGGGTGAGCTACCTGGATAAGGTTTTTTACGGGTTTTTCCTTTATCCTGAAAGACGAATGTCGGGTAATTCTAAGCTCCATGGACCCCGGACTCATTGGATCATCATTTCACCCATTTCATTCATCGTCCGATATGACTAAGTTTTGGATGACGTAAATTTAAAATAAATGAATGAATGAATGAATGAATGAATGGGTGAATGAATGAATGAATGAATGAATGAATGAATGAATGAATAACATTAATTCAAAATTTTTCACGTCAATATTGGAACTGCTTGCAGTATTCTTTGTAAGAATTAACAGACACTTGCAGTATTCTTTGTAAGAATTAACAGACAATGTAGCATTTGTTGTCAGCCTGTGCGGTCTTTGAAATTAAAAATATTTCCTTATGAATTATCTTATTTGTCTATATAGCTTTAGTTACCCTTCTAGTAGCCTTATTACGAAAAATGTGCACATTTACAAGCAAGTGATAACTCTACCCCTCCTATACGTACAAGCGGTTACCTTCCATTCTATTTATTTTCATTCCCTGTGGATAGATGGCATGCGCTATTAACATCCGTATTTATTTTAACTGTAGTTTTACCGAGCTGGATGGCTCGCGTGGTTTCGTCTGTGGCCCGCATTCGGGAGGTCCGGGTTCGATTCCCGTGGACTACCTACCTATCCCATGGTTTTTTCGGGGTTTTCCCGCGTCGCCAGGCAAATGCTGTGCGGGTTAATTACGTCCCCCAAATTTTCATTCCATCCATTTCATTTCCATTATCATTTCATATCATCTTTCATCTGGTGGTCTCTTTCAGGGTAGAAGTTTCGGTGAGTGTCTCGGTGCTACATGGTAGGATGATATGCTCCTGGTAATCACTTCCTCCGGCAGGATGATTTCCGGTCTCCGGCTGACGTGCTGGGCCGTTTCCGGACCACGGCGGGATGCTCGTTGTGCTGACCTTCCAAGACAGTTTCTAAATGTTAAATTGCAGGCACCTTGTCCTCTGTACTGAAGTAACTCATTGGGTCGGCTGCCCTCTGTCTCTTCTCACCACATCTTTTCTCCCGGGGATGCCCCACTTGGGGCATAGGTACAATAGATCCAGTCTGGTCGAGGTACCGAATCCCTTCCGTGGTAATTCTAATCCTAAATGAAAAATAAATATATGTGTTTGAGTTATTTTCAAAAGGCAGTGTCCTTTCAGTGTAGTATTAGGTGTACACCTCCATCGTACTGTAAGCGTTCATTTGGCCATTTGGAATCAAATATAATGATACAGTTTCTCACTACAGATAAGTGATCAGTAAAGTTCTAGAGGAGGGTTTGCTTGGTTACAGACTACCGCAAATAACAGAGGGAACTAGAAGTCTGGGGTCACATTTCTGCCAAGTGTTGTGAGGCATTCATGGAATGTCTGCGTATTAATAAACGCGTCATCTCAGAGCTTCGCAAAGCCGCGGTATTTGCCGGTGTAATCCGTAGACGCCTTAGATTATTAGGATTACGTCTGTTTGTAGAACAATGCCCTCGATTATTTGATTCCCTCTAAACCACATAATTAAGCCTTCTTGAGAGTCGCTGTTTTGTAGAGAGTTGTGGTTCTCACTCACGATAAGATATTCAAAGCACATTACCCCCTGTAACTTTGGGAGGCATTTGATTTGCCAGCCAGTTTACAGTAATTGTAACACTGCTGAAGTTTAGGAATAAATTTATTGTGATAGATGAATGAGTGTCTTTATTTAAATTAAAGTACACACGCATTTATCATTATGGTTTAGGAAGAAAATTATGCTATAGCATAACCTAACATAAAAAGCTTATGTTTTTCTCTCATATGACTTCCTCCACTCATTCTTGTACAAATATATCTTTCAAAAATTATTATTCTTGTTAATACTTGTTCTAATGCAATTTAGAATGGAAATAGGGGACTAGACTTGACAAGCAATATAACGTTTTAAGAATGGGTCACTATGTATTGGTTCTTCAATTTCTTTAGGCAAAAGTAGCTAATTTCCTGTTGAGAAACGTAGAAGTATTTTAAAGGTGGAACCAATAACAAGTAATATTTCCGAAATGGTTAGTTAGCTACACAAAAAGCTGTATTTGAATAAATTATATGTTTTAACGAAATCATTTCTGTGTATTAAAATTTTACGAATTCCTTAACCGTTAACATTATGTAAAAGTCATTTATAAGAAGAGGACTTAAGGGAAGACTAAAATCACTATCTCGACAACGTTAAATGTCCTAAATTAAGGATCCTCTTTTTCAAAAACCATTTACGCTATCTATTGAAATATTTATAGGGCATACAAGCATATACATTTGATGATCTAGGATTATTCTATATTTTATTTTTGTTAAGGGAGATATACATTTTTTCTTGATGAAGTAAAACAGGTTTGGTAATTTCTAAAAGCTTGTTGTTTAATAATGAAATAACCATTTTATAAACAAAATCCAAGTCCCATAATAGCATCAAGGTGTTGTTTTGATCATCTTAAAATTCTAATGAGCTAGCTAATATAGTTTCTGAGAAAAAGGGTCATTTATGCTGAAAAATGTTAAAGAAAACTTAGTTTAAAAATTTTGAAGTAAACTCGCATAGGTTTGAAAAAAACATACAAAATCCTGCTAGATACGTAGTCCTAGTCCTCCTCAGTATCTTCCTGTTAAGGCTTGACTCTTCTTCTCTGTTTCGTCTTTGACGCTGTTTAATCATATTTTGCATGGCCAAATATATTTTTGTATTCCTCAAGTGGTCGAGTTCTCTAAGTATGTTAGCTATGTTTCTACCATTTTCACTACTGTATGTTCTGTTGCACTAAAACTGCCCCCATTGCTTTTGTTATACGTTAACACGGAATCATATCAACTTTTTCCAAAGTTTTTATTCCTACAATTTTTTTGGCACAAGAGCCCATAGAATATTGTTGAAAGATTCATTTACATTCTGTATCTTCTTGCTGTGCGAATACTTCACAAATAGCTGCGAATGAGCTAGCTTTTCATAAACTGGCCTTGTAGTCAACATCGTAGCTTCATCTGCTGATTTTTGTGGTGATAGTAATGTACCTGAGCTTTCCGCTTGTAGATGCTTGCAGCAATCGACATATTTTGTAGTGGTTTGGAGTCTATTGAAATAGTGTGAAAATATATGGCATTGACTGTTGCCATAGTACCTTCTAAATTAGCCACATTGTCTCTAACAGCTTCCCCATAATAGGTTTGGAATTTCTCAATGTATTATCTGTGAGTTGATCCCTCAGACCCGTCGGACAGTGAAGTTTTCGCTAACTGCTGTTGGATATTCCTAAGCTGTGTTCTCATTCCGTTCTGAACATGTCAACATATAACAGTTTTTTAATTCTACAAGTCTACACGGATTATTATTCTATAATTGTCCCTAAAATTATGAGCCTAAATTTACTGCTGTTATCCAGAGAGTATAGCAATTATGAATGTTTCCCTGAGGTGGCGCAGAACACTAAGTGAAAAAAACCAAAAGTGAATTTAGGAAATTATTTTCACCATTTAGTCTTCCCTTAAGAGGCTATTCCCAGAAAATTCAAGATATCCATTTCATTTGTCATGAAATGACGGTAGTTTACTTACGTGCATTAGAACCTTTTCCGAGAAAATTGACATTTTCGAAATGCATTTTTATAAACTATAGTTTGAGGTGGAGGATTTTTAAAAACTCTTTACCCAATTTATCTTGAAAAATTCCAGCCTTAAATACCAAATATTTATCCAACTTTTCGTTTTTAAGTAATGATTTTCATAGTCCGACTCACCCACTCGCGCACACATAGAGGCTTTTATCTAAAATGACCTTCTTTTACTTGGATTCAGAAAATTTTGAATCATGTTCTTCCGATAAAATATCTGCATCGTATTTTTGAGTGAAAGACAAAACTACTTAGTTATTTTTGATAAGTTGATATAGTTGTAGTTCATAAAGGAAGCGATACCAAAAAGCAATGGGTGCTGCTAATAATGAGGTTAAAATCTTTCTGCAGTAGTCAGAGGATTTGGGTTCTGATCAGAACTTTCCAACATGAACACAGCACTGTTTTATATCCTCAACTGTCTACTTCAGAATAACGATCTAGTTCAGAAAATTGGTGGCTCTCATGCGAAAGTTTTAATGTTGTTGCAGCACGTTCTTCGTAACCCTTAATCTGCTACCTTATCACTCACGGCATACTTAGTGTGCAGAACATGCGTTATAAGCACGATAACCACACTTTCACTTTCAATATCACATTCTGCAACATGATATGCAGCACAATAAAAACGGCATTGCAAATTTTCTATTCAAACCACTGAAATATTTATTTGAAGTTCAACTTACCGTAACTAAACAAGATGAAATGCTTAGAATCAAAAGATGCATTAGGAACTTCAGGATCTTTAGGTAATATTTTTGTCATCTCGTTTAGTCAGCGCCAATATGCTCCACCAAGTTAAAGTATGTAAAAGTTTAACTGAAAAGGTATAGAAAAATTTGTCTGCATTGTAAATGTTTCTAGTTTTTAAATACTTGTACCTTATTTGACACTAACATTTTAGGCACAAATTGATAAGTAAAACTTATTTTGGAATATATCGCAAAGTAATCTCTATATATAACAGCTACCTAATCATATTCGAAAGAGCAGAAGAAAATTAAATAAATGATAGATACAGAATCTTAATCTAAATTTGTTAATTTGTTGTTACCTACTTATAACGGGTACTATATAGCACACAACGATTTTATATCGAAGATTTACCAGAAGTATACGCTTTGAGGTCCTTTTGTGTTTTGTGTGTCTGTGTGTGTGCTTTTATTTGTTTGTAATTTACGTCCTCCAACGGTAGGTCATATCGGACTGTGAATGAATTGTGTGAAATGATGCTCAAATGAGTCCAGGGTCCATGGATCTTACAGGTACCCGACATTCGTCTTTAAGGATAAGGGGAAACCCCGGAAAAACCTTATCCAGGTAACTCACTCTGACCAAGATTTGAACTCGGGACCTCTTGAAAGTGAGTGAGTGTGTGTGTATATAATAATAATAATAATAATAATAATAATAATAATAATAATAATAATAATAATAATAATAATAATAATAATAATAACAATAATAATAACAATAATAATAACAATAATAATAACAATAATAATAACAATAATAATAACAATAATAATAACAATAATAATAACAATAATAATAACAATAATAATAACAATAATAATAACAATAATAATAACAATAATAATAACAATAATAATAACAATAATAATAACAATAATAATAACAATAATAATAACAATAATAATAACAATAATAATAACAATAATAATAACAATAATAATAACAATAATAATAACAATAATAATAACAATAATAATAACAATAATAATAACAATAATAATAACAATAATAATAACAATAATAATAACAATAATAATAACAATAATAATAACAATAATAATAACAATAATAATAACAATAATAATAACAATAATAATAACAATAATAATAACAATAATAACAACAATAATAACAATAATAATAACAATAATAATAACAATAATAATAACAATAATAATAACAATAATAATAACAATAATAATAACAATAATAATAACAATAATAATAACAATAATAATAATAATAATAATAATAATAATAATAATAATAATAATAATAATAATAATAATAATAATAATAATAATAATAATAATAATAATAATAATAATAATAATAATAATAATAATAATAATAATAATAATAATAATAATAATAATAATAATAATAATAATAATAATAATAATAATAATAATAATAATAATAATAATAATAATAATAATAATAATAATAACAATAATAACAATAATAACAATAATAACAATAATAACAATAATAACAATAATAACAATAATAACAATAATAACAATAATAACAATAATAACAATAATAACAATAATAACAATAATAACAATAATAACAATAATAACAATAATAACAATAATAACAATAATAACAATAATAACAATAATAATAATAATAATAATAATAATAATAATAATAATAATAATAATAATAATAATAATAATAATAATAATAATAATAATAATAATAATAATAATAATAATAATAATAATAATAATAATAATAATAATAATAATAATAATAATAATAATAATAATAATAATAATAATAATAATAATAATAATAATAATAATAATAATAATAATAATAATAATAATAATAATAATAATAATAATAATAATAATAATAATAATAATAATAATAATAATAATAATAATAATAATAATAATAATAATAATAATAATAATAATAATAATAATAATAATAATAATAATAATAATAATAATAATAATAATAATAATAATAATAATAATAATAATAATAATAATAATAATAATAATAATAATAATAATAATAATAATAATAATAATAATAATAATAATAATAATAATAATAATAATAATAATAATAATAATAATAATAATAATAATAATAATAATAATAATAATAATAATAATAATAATAATAATAATAATAATAATAATAATAATAATAATAATAATAATAATAATAATAATAATAATAATAATAATAATAATAATAATAATAATAATAATAATAATAATAATAATAATAATAATAATAATAATAATAATAATAATATATAAAGCTTAATTCAAAGATGGAACATTTGATAAATACCCAACTGGATATTTAAGTCCTGTATCCTCAACGTATGCAAAATTATGATTTTTAAGGACACCCTAAAAGATAAATTCTGCACACCTAAGTGCCGGTATTGGCGCTACCTGCCTGCCAGTCTTAACGTCATGTCCATTCTACAGCACGATATGAAGTCAAAGGTCGGTAGATGATTGTTTCGCAGAACAATTGTTTCTGCTTACTAAAAACGAAGGACTCCGTAGTATCTTGTATGTCAAAGAATGCTAAATGTAATGAAGAAATGGAACGGGAAGCATATTTGTGTCACTTTTTATTCAGCTTGCTCCATTGCCGAGCTACTAGTATTCTGCTTCTCCCTGACGTACAAGGCTGGAGTAGCTTAATGTATGTCTTGAATGTTCTGGAAATAAACTGTAAAATTCTCTTCATTTGATGCGAATTCTGTATAAGTTGCCTAACGGGTAAACAATAAGATCTAGACAATAAAGTGCCACCTGGTTTTAATTAACCATTTTGTGGCATAAAACTTTTAAATACAATCTATATTACTTTCTCTACTACGTACTTACATTAAGCAGCGTACTTACTTCAACCCAAAAATTCGTTACCAAGATTTCAGTGGAAGTGAAATTTTAGAGATCCCCTGAATACAAAGAAAATATTTTAAGAGAAAGTTTCGTGTCAACCACAGGTAACATTTTACTTTGGAAAAATTTAAAAAAATATTTATTTTATCAAAAATAGTTCCAGTATCACTTATTTATTGTACTTGTATGACAAATTAGTTAAATATCTTGAATGTTCTGACAATATCCCAAGAAGACCTTAACAATCTGGATGAACTTGCCTCAGAAGCTGCAAGAAATAGACAAAATCTCTCTCCACAAAAAATGTAGACCTCTTTAAGACACATTTTAGGTCCGATACATTTTTTATGGAGTGAACAATTTCGGAGATACTTCTTGTTATTTATCTGAATTTTCAGTACCTATACTTTTCTTGAATGAGGAGCCATTATTCATTATTTAACTCCACACTATGCAAACAAAGCGGAATTTCAAAGGTATAACATAACAACTAGCTCCTTAAAGAACTGACTATCGCTTAAAGACTTTGTATGGGCAAGAAAATTGGCAATTTGAAAAGGTATATCTCGATTAACCTGAGGTTGACAGAGCAATAGGTATTTAAAAGTAGGGAAGGTCATATGAGTGTAGCACATAAGATATTTTGTCATAAGCTTTTAATAGTTATTTTTAAACTGCTATTCAATTCTTTCATGGAAAGAGGGCGGAAATTTAAGACCACAATACAATCTCGCTTTTAAAAGTCTAACCATTATTCAGTTTCCTATATCTCTCTAGTACCTGTATCAAAATATGTTATGAAATATTTAACTATGACAATATTTATCTAGATTAATAAGAGATAAATAGAATAATGACAGTAATAACCGAGTGGCAGCAAGGAGAGGACGTGAGTTTTAATTAACATTCTCCAACGTAAGTCATATTGGACGATGCATAAAACGGGTGAAATGGTGATCAATGAGTCCATGAGATTCATCATTCAGGATAAGGAGAAATCTTGGAAATAGCCTTATCCAGATAACTCACCATGACCGAGACTGGAACTCGAGACCTCTTGAATGTGAGGCAGACACACCCCCCTTCCCCAAAGAGGCGGTGAGCAGAGGACGTGAGTTGAGGTTGCTCTCACAAGTGAGATCAAAATGTAACAAAAAAACATGCAAGTAAAGTTACAGCACACAAAGAACTGAGAGAATTGTTGAAATTACAAAATATGCTGAAACAAAGTGTTGCGCTAGACAAAAATAATAATGAATAAGAAAGCAACGAATTAGAGGAAATTATGAGAAAAGTCTGGACAGTAAGAAGAAGCTTAGAAAAATTAAGTAATAAAAACAGGAAATACATTATGGTGAATTCGGGAATTGGGGAGAAAGCTGGAAGGGACGGGAGAATAAAGAAGAAATCTTTCAAAAAGGAAGACTAGGAATGAAGGCTAGAGGATATGAGATGTGTGATATTTGCTGTTTTGGGAAGAGCAAAGATAGAAGAAAAATATTAGCGAGCTTCATAAGTAGACAAGTAGTTTTTGAGGCGATAAATCAGATGAACATTCTAAAGGGCACTAACATTTATATAAATGGAAAGTATAAACAAAAAGTATTATTAAGAAACTAGTTCCTTTAGAAAAATCGCACATAGATAAGGGAAACAGTTGAATATGCGAACTTTTAAATTATGGATAAGCGGAAAGCTGGCAGAGAGAGAGAGAGAGAGAGAGAGAGAGAGAGAGAGAGAGAGAGAGAGAGAGAGAGAGAGAGAGAGAGAGAGAGAGAGAGAGAGAGAGAGAAACCGATGACGAAGATACCATACTAAAATTGAACCAAGAAAACAAACTGTTGAAGAATAAAGTAATCCAAAATATTATACTGACACGAGAACCAATGAATCAGCGTAATGAACAAAATATGGTAATAGAAAGGAAAGAAAGGGAAAAAGACGGGAAAGTTACGCAGAAACTTAAGTCAGTAAGAGTCACTGTAGAAGGAGACAATAGACGACGAAAAGGAGGGGAATCCTTACACACGACAGACGAAAAGAGAAAAGATGACAAAAGCAGCAGCAACAACAACAATAGCTGATGGGATGGTATTTAAGAGGTCAACTGGCAAGAATGTTACTGAAGCAATTCCGAAAACAACTGTAAATAATGTGGAAGTGTTGATGTGTTATTCGATCAGTTAGAATTGGTACATCAGATAACGGACAGATATATATTTCTGGCAATGAGAAGATATGAACTAATTAAGATAAAGCTGCATGGCGGACGGAAGAGAGAAGTGATGCTAAATTAAATAGGGAAGCAAAAGAGCACAAACAAATCGGAAACAAGACAGGCAACTGGGGTAAGAAGATGTGAAAGAGCAAAAGAGGGGGATAATGCGTGATGATGAAGGGTTAGTAAAGACGGCAATAATTATAAGCTTGAATAAAAATGAAAAGAAGAAAGAAGAGCAACAAAAATAGTTGTAGAGGAACTTCAAAGGCTTAGAATGAATATAAAAGAAATCAGCGAAGAAAATAAAAATTAAATAAAGGTTGGTAGGACAGTGATATAGACATAATAGTGTAACTGAGTTTAATAAGAAATAAAGGCATTAGTGTGGCAGAAATCCGTACCAAATGGAGACGATCTAAACACTCTTTGATGTATGAGTACAAACTGTGTTTTAAATGGGTGCACCGATGGAAATGTACCAGTTTCTAATATGTACTGAAGACAGAAATGACAGAAGGGTGAAGGTCCAGAGCAGGGATAAACCTAAACAGATTCTCTTAGTACTCAGTAAACCATATCACATCACAAGTAGAACAAAATGTTTTCCTAAGAACAGTTTGAAAATCTATATAAAAATAAGCGATAGTGGACAGAGAAAGGCACATGGATTTAACATTTGGAAGACCAATGTTCACCAATCATTCCTGCAAGAGCGTTAAGGGATAGGGTAGCAGGTGTTGCATTTAGTAATTGTTATGTAATTTGAATACACAAAGTTAAAAAACCCATATTTTCAAAAACCTAGCGGTTAACACGTTTTGCTATTTATCTGGAGATTCATCACTACTACAATACAAAATTTTTAAAACAGCTTTAATGGCCTTTACTTACCAAATTTATCAAAAGGTACTGAAACAGGTCACGGTCATTGTTCATCCACTGCTAACAATTTCCTGGCGGATATTTTTTATATAATTTTTCTAGGTTTTTTGGGTCTATCTTTTACATTTTTTGTTGTAAGTCAGCCCAGAGCTACAAATCTTAGGTAAGGCCTGGGTAACAAGGGGCTCGTATATATACTCGTATGTCTATAATGATTCTGCCCTGAAACAAAATTTCAGTTGTTTCCATCGAAAGATCGGCATTATGACTTGTGGCAGAGTCTTGTTAAAAAGTAAAATCACGTTCCTTGTCTGTAATCCTTAAAAAATATGACACAAAATTACATTCATGTACGTAGGAGTGCCAGCCGTTGACTCGAAACATATTGGTCGTGTAACAGTTTCTCCGCTCGGGTCCCCATACTCCAATTTTTTCGTCATACAGGGGTACTTTATGAACAATATTAGGTTTGTTAGACCTCCAGTGGCGATAATTTTGCGTACACACTTATCCATGAATACGAAACCAAACTGGAGAAAAATTGAAATACTGGTCTAATTCGCCACCGTGTACATACATTATTGACGGTATCACTTACGAAATATGAACCTAATTACAGGGTCACCTGTTTGAAGAGCACGTGTATAGTTTTTATATGGCTGTTAAATTCAAAAGTTTAGTACCTCATCCTATCTAATTCTATCTAATCTCATCGCCAGAGTCAGTCTGGTTGAATCAGTTGGTTAGACGCTGGTCTACTCATCCCAAGGTCGCGGGTTCAAATCCGGTCCAGACCGATGATTTTAAGTGTCCTAAAATGAGAAGTCTCTATTTAATAGTTTTCCTAACATGTAAAAGATCTGCCAGACGAAATTTCGGCACCGGCGGAACAGATATAATGCTGGCACTTGACAGCGTCAATAATAAATAAAATAATTATATGTATACGTATATCGTATTGGATGATATTGGATGATGAATGAAATCAATGAAAAGAGTGATGCTCAAATGAGCCTAGGGTCCACAAGAGATACCCGACATTCATTTTTCAGGGTAAGAGAAAACCTCGAAATCCTTATCCAGATAATTCCCTCTGACCAATATTCAAACTCGGTACCTCTTTAATGTGATCGAGACACGCTATCACTAGTCTCCAATTTAGAAAAAAAGAATTCTAACTGCAAAGATGAAGTAAAGGAAAATCTTCATTATGCAGAACAAACAAAATCTAAGTTTACGTGTTATGGTATTTCTCCAGAGCTCTCAATTTTGGGATTATTTATACCTTATGAAAGGTGTAAAGCACATTTTCTTGAGTGTTCACAAAATAATTTCACATAAAATACTAATATGTTATATACAATATCTGACCCCACAGGTTTAGGATTAGACTAATAAAACTAAGAACTCGGAAAGTTAAGTAAAAAGGTTTACATATTTCTTTCCGTAAGATCAGAGGCTCGATTTCACCGTAGTTTCAGACACTATATCACAAAATAAACTGAAATGCATGTTTGAAAACGGCATATGAAAATGTATGAATAAATAAGGCAGGTTATACAAATCATATAACAAATAAAAGTGAAACATTTAAAAAATACCAGACTACGTAAACTATATTAAGGTTTGTTGTTTCTGTATTCCTTAAATTATAATTTCTTCTATCTTTAAAGTAGTGAAACTACTTTTGGAGTCACTGTAGCTTCAATATGTTAATTAATTGGATGTAATGCTGACTTCCTCCTCCGGCTGCAACCTGTATATGACTGATAACCTCAACATTTTCTGCTATTTATTATTATTTGTTAATTAGTTAAAATATTGTTTTTGAGCATTGTTATATGAACGTATCTCAATATATGTAGTTTATTAACTTCCTTTTATTATACCTGATGGAAGTATTACAAACAAAAGGTATAATACACTTTTATTCTTTAATCAGCCGTCAGGATGTATAAACTCGACATGCTTTGTGCTTTATGTCCGATGCACTCTTTTCCATAAATCCTTTATGATTTTCAGTATCCATAAATTGAACTCAGATAGCACTTTTACAAGCTGCACAATATTATAGTTACATCATCTGCGGAACACAGGTAATGCTTGTAATCACACGATTTTAAAATATATCTGAAAAAATGGCTTAAAATGTAGCTTCCAAACCGAAGCCAGAGTTTGCACATAAATTCGTGCGCAAACCACTTGACCAGGTAGTTCTACCAGCTCCAATCTCCTAGTTGCCATCGTTATTATTTGCAATCGCGTCTAGTTTATGCTTTCTCTTTTGGAAAGCACTGCGTTTGTATTTGGATTACCACTGGAGAGGCTGCTATCCCAAGCTATCATACAGCAACTTGAGTTGCTTAAAGGAGTGAGGGCTTAAGCACCCCAAGTGCACAGAGCATGCAGGGCGAAGTACTCTAAAGATGAAAGCTGTACAGATTTAGAATTTAACAAAAGACGAATGGAGATTATGTTAACCTCCTGGAATGTTTTGCAGCATCCAGTAGTACAGCCAAAGGGTACTTTAGGGATCAGACAGGAAAATAAACGGAGTTCATTAAAGAATTTACTTATGTTCCTCATTATACAGTATGTATGCACAGTTTCTCTGGTGTTGACAGCCCTAATGTTAGATATCAAACACTTGCCACATTATAGTCATTCCAACGTGTTGTAGGTACTATGCACGAGACGAGTTTTGATGTAAGCATTGATATGTTTTAAATATAAAAAATCATTGATTTTGGAGTTCTTATTTTATATAATGTTAAATTGAACTTAGTATCAACATAGTCTACGTCACAACTGAGGCACTTATCTAAGGGAAAAATATGTTTCTCTTTCAGATAAAAATCTATAACCTGTGATGCAAGTCATGCTCATGCGAAAAATTTAATAACTTCCTCATAATTCATCTCCCTAAGTAAAAAAAGGCAAGCATATTTCCTGGTACTATAACTGCCTATATAACGGTGAAAAAATCAGGAAGTGTACCATATGATATGTCAAAAATAAATGAAAATAACATGTTTTAATTTTCAAAGATAAATGTAGATGCTTAATTGAGAACCACTGTTTTACATGATGTCAGTGGCAACAGGCAGTAATCAAGTTACCTTCTCTAGTAATCTCAGTCTACAATGCTGCGTGTAAGATGTGATGTGTACAGAACGTCTAAAAGGGAGTGCAACTTTCTCAAACATTTTTCATGGTCCGCCTGATATGATATTAGAATTTGTATGTAGCAAGACTCAGGTAACTGTGTTTCTAGCTTACAAAAATCATACAGCGTTGGATAGATTGCCTTGGATGTGATGATGGAACGTTATTTAATTAGTCGCTGAGGTATCCGGACATGACACCATGAGACTTCCTTTTGTGGAGCTTTGTCAAAGACAGTCTTTGCCTCGAGATCTGATGAAACTGCGAGAGCGGATCAGAGAAGCCCTTGCTGTCGTTACAAGCGTAGTATGGGCGGAAATGGAGTGTAGCCTAGATATCAACCATGTCACGAAGATCGCCCTCTTTGAATTCTTGTAAGATAGAAAAGAAACTGATATATAAGCTAACTCTTGGCTTATAGGATTATACAATACCATATCAGGGGGCTATGGAAAAATGATTGACATAAGTAGAAGTATTTGATATACCATATAGCCTGGTTGCACAGAGAACTAAAGCAGGTGTAGAAGTATAGCATATATATAATATTTGTGTGTACAATATGTATAATACCAGTTGTATAAAAACAACATCAAGCAGATACCAAAGTCCATACTCCGGTAGATATCACAATGCTGTATGTGTAATTGCATAGATAGCACCAATCAGACTGCAAGTCCCTACTAGTATAGGCATCTCAACATGTATGTGCCATTTAGCGTAGTTCACAGGAAGAAAGTAGTTACTAAGTCCTTAGCACTGTAGGCATCTCAACTTGCTGGATACAATATGGTGTACTGTTGGTTAAATAGGGAGAAACAAGCATTTCTGTGGGCTTCCCCATACACCTAAGAAAATAAATCCTTGTCCAACAAATGAAACATTTATCATATTAAGTAGTCAAATTACATTATGAGAGATATTCTGTAATGCTTGTTCGTGGTGAAACTTTAGGCTTGGATAAAGATAACCTCAGATGGATTTTTGTTTTATTCTTTTGCTGCTATTTTCACCATAACCTTTATAAATTTTTTACTGAAGTGAATTCAGCAAACACAGAACGTTCTTTTGGCGTTCCCATTATTTCAAAATGTCAGCTTCAGGCATATTCAGTCATTGAATTCATGAAATAATTTCAAGTGAAAACAGGAATGAACAGGTTTGTATTTTTAAGATAGCACAAAACGTTATGTTTAAATACTCAAGTATCTCTTGAACAAAATATTACTACCTAGATTAAGATGGAATATGAAGATGTGGAAACACTGATATTAACTTAAAATAAACGGTTAAAATAATTTGATAATATTTGCAAAGGTGTGTACAGTGAAAGTGTTATACATTATTCTGCACTTAACTTACCATTATTTCTTTAATTTGATAGCGAAGTATTTCTGCCAATTGTTTAGTATTAGCCGGTAATTCTGGAAACCTTAACTAAAAATGTAATAAAAATCAACAAAAATTCACTACAAAATTTGTAGCCAATCCTTTACGGACGTTTTCCAAGAGAAAACTATTGCATCTAGCAAAAATTATATCTATATTATATCTATATTATAACAAGAAATGTTAGAAGATATTCTTATATAATTTGAAAATGTTAGATCTCTTACAGCTTTAAAGCAAATTTTATTTCTTTCTATTTTATTTTACTTTCTCTTCTGCGCACTTACAGCAGGTAGGAGAAGTGATGCATTCCATCCAAAATGTTCATTTACAGTTCCCGTAAACCCAGAAAGGCATTTTTGAAAAAAGGTATGCTGTGTGTGTGTTTTACAGTATAACCGAAAATCCAATGTCGTTAATGACAAAAGTTGGTATTTAACTTCAGCATCTTTTGAGGATGTAACACGAAGTATTACAAGAAAATTCCCCTACCCTAGAGTAGAAAATTGTTACGTAGAAAATGTTGTCAAAGATTCTCATGTTATAAATATGTTGATAATAATTTTGATTATAATATATCTTTAAGACATTTTCATAACATATTTTCCTTCAATGTTCCGGGAATGTCTTCCTACATCTTGAATGTAAGACAGATAAAGTCTGACAACACAAAAACGTAGACCTCTTTAAAATACATATTTATGTCTAATACATGCGTTTATGGACGAACCATTTCAGGACCCTCCCTTCTATTTATCTTGGTTTTCCAATACTTATATTTTCGCTCAAATTGGAAGTCTTCGTTCTATTCTTAATTTCTTGGCCAAACAAAGAAGACGGAATTTTCAAAGGTATTACATAGCGAAGAGCTGTTTACGGAGTTGAGTATCAGTTAAAATCTACTGCATTCCCATATTCTTTATGCGTCTACATGGACATTGAATTAAGATACTTTTTATTTATATTAACATGAAACAGATGGAGGAATAAGTATTTTTAAGAATAGTTTTACAAAAAATATCATATAAGTTGAACTCATCGAGTTACTACTTACACAATAGTTATTTCATACGTAGGAGTCTAATCTTACAGTTTTTATATTGTCACCTAACTTTATTTGCGACAGCTAAATGTTACGCTACTCTGCCTTATTATGGTGAAGTAATTAAATTATAAGTCAAACTTAGGAAAGACAAACCCTTAAAGATTTAGTCATCTAATTAAACATATGCAGATTGCTTAGTTAGCCTTAAAAAGTATCCTTACCAAAATTCTCTCTTCATCATTAATTAATTATATTAAATGACTAAATTCGAATTATTCATTGCAGTATTATCTAATGCATAAAATGAGACCTTGAAATTACTTCGGTCAGAATCATTAACAAAACAAAAACTGTTGTTATACGTAATTGTATATATTAGTTAAATTATATAATGGAGTTTTAGTTAAGATTTCGTATTTTGAACCTAGGTTACATTGAAATGAAGTAATTTATTAAAAGTACCTTGATAGTACAGATTTCGAAAACCTTTACCATAATATGTATATACAGATTCTAATGACATGTATAGTCCACATTAATAAATATTAGTTATCTTTATACTATAATTATATTTAATTTGATAACTAGCTGATTCATAAAATGTATATACGGTATGCAATATAAACATTTTACAGAATGTTTTGAGGCTCACATATATTCTAGAAATGACTAAATAATAATGAAGTACAAAGTATATTTCTCTATAATTTTAATAAAGTTTTGGTCAATTAGAGTACCTATTAATGTTACAAAGACCTCAAATATTTTGATATTTAGGGAACGCAGAAGTACTGTCTTAAATACTAAAAGCTTAATTTTTGTTAAATCCATCGGAACGGACCCTAAATAGGCAGTTTAAACCGATGCCTCCACATCTACCGCCTAACCACAACAGACCAAACAGTCATCTGTTTCTACATTCCCAAAACAGGTGACAATGAAGGAAACGATGGGTGCAGGAAAGAAGAGAAAGGAAGGTCCTCATATTAGAGTAGCGCCACGGGCAAACCACTCAAACCCATGGGGTCAGAGTGAGAAGTCGTCGTGGATCGAACCTGGGATATTTGGAATGCGAGTTGCGCAAGGTACCGCGGCATCACTTCGCTGATTTCTGTTAAAATGAAATGAAACCGGTTTAGATTAAATGCATTGTCCAACATCAAAGAGCACCGAAATGTGCAAGGAGAATGCAATGAGTGAAGCGTACAACTTTGTACACAGAAAGTAAAACACTCTTGAATTTCCTTACCTTAAATAATATGCGAAGTTATTCCGAAATACTGAAATTGCTAGGGAAAGCTGTTGCTGTCATGCTTTAAACGAAGCTAGCGAGATATTTAGCGTCACTGACACATGCCGACCACCATGCATATCTCACTAAATCAAATTTCGCCACTTCTAATTGAATTAACGTTGGGACATAGTCCGCGCCTTACGTGACAGGAATGTTGTGCCCGCCAGACACGTCTGTACGATAAGTTGTCGCTCATTTAGGGGTACATCGTATTTTTGCTATTCCCTTTATTGAAGTTGTAGGCAACAGCTCGGAAGAATCCAAAACAGATGGACCACAATCAAATCTGTATTTTGGATTCCAGTATCTCTTGATGCACTACTGAATAATATGGATAATGTGCTAACATACTGTAAAATTGATATCTCATTGAAATTGTAATATATTGATTTTTACTTCTAAAGCTCCATTATTTACCTACATGGAACAAGGTATGTGCCTTCGCATATTCTGGAGAGAGAAAACAGAAATAAAAAGGGAGAGAGATAGAGAAAGAGCTGAAGAGAGAGTATAGCTCGGAGTAGTGGAACAATGAAATTAAGTGCAGAATAAACGCGAGAGACAGCTATAATTTTTAAGCTAGAGTAAGACTAAAAAATTCAATGGCATAGCCGGGATTTGAAACATGGATCTTCCGGTCTCCATCAGCCTGCTTTTAAACATTGAGCTACCATGGAAAACATGCCAGCATGACAATAAATTCTCCAACTGACTCGTGAATTTCCCGGTAAACCACAAGGAGTTTTCATAAACACATGACACAGTTACCTTAACTAGGTCAATTAACAGTACTTAAAGTCGTCATTAAAGCAGTTGTCTCAAGACTATCAAAGTTCTCACTTGGAGAGTTTAAGTGT
Organism: Mantis religiosa; assembly: GCA_030765055.1. NCBI lineage: Eukaryota > Metazoa > Arthropoda > Insecta > Mantodea > Mantidae > Mantis > Mantis religiosa. The sequence continues at coordinate 371,476,286 of CM060950.1, forward strand.
CAATATGACATATTGGCCATTGTAGCTCAGTGGTAACGAGCAGCCGAATGGAGGCCGGAAGGTTGTGGTTCAAATCCCGGCTATGGCACTGAATTTTTCAGTCTTACTCTACATTTCCATACTTTGGCCTACACACGACTAGTGTGAAGGAATAATTAATTTCCAGGGCTATAGTCGTTTGTCTATTATTAGCTCCCTGGTAGGTACAATTCAACCTTACGGAAATAACAAAATATTAATCCATGTATTGTTTAATTGTTATATCTGACCATTAGAATCTTCACTAATGATTTAAATATCTATTTCCTAAGGCTGCTCTACAGCTTAACTACATTTAATAAGCGAAGTATTACATTCCGTCCAAAAACTCTATAACGAGATTGCACCAGAAATTCATTTTTTGAGGTCCCATAATTCAAATGAACATTTTTGGCGACATAGATATTTAAGTGGGTATTTAAATCAAGAATGTCCCAAAAATGCTAAATGAAAACTTTCTAAGAAGTTTTTCCACTCCAAACTATCCTTTATATGCAAATATTTTATTTTTATTTCCTCAAAAAATGGCCAATGATTTTCATTCAACTAATCTTTTCTTACGACATCTGCGTAAGAATAAAATGCAATCTTGAAATTTTGGTAAATTGAAGTGATCCTAATTATAAATTACTTATTTGGTTAACTGTAAGAGATAGAAAAATATTTGATACAGGAAAGATCTAAATCCCATTTAAGCACAAAATAATTGTAGCATATTTTGTGCTATAAACAATTGCATATGTTGTGTTGTTTTTCTTAATGCTCAAATACATTTTACATTTTCAAGTGTCAGGTTTCTCTCGTAAACGTGCAAAGAGTACGAAATTCCAAAGCTATCACAGCGATCCGCTAGTTAAAACCATTGGAATATCTCTAACTCTTGTCCTTTTTATACACTGAGGAACATACATAAATGTGTATTGAAAGCTTATCTCGATTAATAAGATATATTTAGAGGAACAAGTTAGTTTAGAGCAAAGTAAGAAGAGAAAGTCATATGAAGGAAATAGTTCAGGGATTTGTATGTTTAGTAATGTATATTTATCTTTATTAACCCTTTTCTCTCCATGGGTGAAAATATTTTTGTTATCGTGTACTTTGATACTTTCTAATACTTTACGTATTACTTGGTGGACAGCATACTGAATTACAACCGAATACTTGAAGACAATATTTCAACAAAGATGCTTATTTAGATACTACTTCAGTCTCAATAATGGGAATTAAATACATCCGATTTTTCGTATAATATTCTTTTACACCCCATGTAATATTTGTAGCATTAGTTTAAGGTCTGTTACACTTAATATATCAAATCGACTCCACAACACTTATTCGGAAGCTCAGAACACTTATTTTACACATAATGTACAAATTTATTTAAACCTAAAGTGCAGGCTCTAAAACTGAAGCCGAGGGTGAATGTGTGAGTTTGACAATTCGGGTTCTAAATGCATTTAAATATCCGACAATTCAATTACGGAAATGTTTATTTAAATTGATCTTATGAAGTTACAACCTCAAAATCCTATTCCTTAAGATACACTGTAAGTGTATTTATGGAAAGAAGCGTGGAAAGAGACAGAAAAACTATTAAGATATAATCCAGATAAGTATTAACCATGTATTTCATACCTAGGATAATATTTAGGAAGGCAAGAAGAAACAAATATCACTTTAGACTAGCCTGTTTGAAACTCTGCTTGGCTGAGGGCGAGTACTTACCGGTACTCAGTCGACCCTAGTGGAAGGTATAGGCTATATGTCATTAAACGAAGGTCATAGAATCAGCCTTTGTGCTTTGTGTTAGTCTTGAGGATGTCGCTTCTCATGACATACTGCGTCACTATATCAAGCAGGGGAGGTTCGTTGACCATTTCGTGGGAAATACTGTTGCTGTTTGCCGGAAATGACGCTATCTTGCAGTGTCTTTTATTTCAAAAGGTACTGAATTTAGTAAATAACTGGAACCTACAGTCATTATACAGCCTTAATTCAGCTATACAGCAGCTTGTCCCAGCTGTAATGCATACTGTAGGTACATTCCTGCAAAGCGCGAGTTTCTACTTCAATGCTCATTGACTTTACCCAAACTGGAACAGCTTTAGGTGCTTTGTCTTCCCAAAAAGAACTGTAATTCATGTTTCAAATACGGACATGACAAATCACACGAATATCTTGAATTTTATGATCATATCCATCGAGATTTATATACTCATTTAATTTTATATGACTGAGAATGGTAAACGTTTACTGTCTAGTTCATTTATAAAATTGCAAGTTCGTAAATTTGTAGTTCCCCAAACACCACTGATTATTAAATGTTTTTCTATACTTCAAACATTCTTTAGATTTTACCTAATTGGAAACATGATGTAGTTATTTTACTCATTAATTGTAAGTTATACACTGTGGAAAGACATCTTGTTGCTGATTTAGTTTTTGTATTCAAATAATTCTAAGTTTTGATGCTGTTTCCGTGTTCATTGAATCATCAGGGTATGTATTTAATTGTTAAATACTTATTAGAAATTGAGAAATACTTTCTCTTTTATTAAATTAATTTCTGGTTCTGTCTCAGATGCGATTTAATTTCAAAGTAAGAAGGCGAAGATATGCCAGTGGCAGCTGCTTCTTTTCATTTAGAACTGAGATCGCAGATGCTGACAGCTTTAAGGCATCACATTAGAGAGGCAATGCAGATTGTCTATTGCAGAGGTGCTGCAAGGACAATTGGTAAGCTTCAGTTAGTTACGTAATCCAGCTTAATACATCAACAATGGCCGGGGGTGTGTGACACAGAGTCCCCATTAACAACCTGTTCACAGAGACTACCCTGGTCAGCAATGGTCTTAAGGGGATTTAGAGCTAGGGACACAACGGCTGTCAAAAAGTCAGTGAAAAGTCAGTTCAGTGCTATGACCTGCAAAATTAAAAGGACTTTTACTTTTTATACTGCTTATGTATAGTCACTAAAATAAGTATTGCGCTCCAAAATCTGTAAATAGGTATTTAAGCAAAAATACATATTTTGAGATTCCTGGATCTAAAAAAACAGCTACTTTCATAAAAAGGTCCATGTGTATGTTTTGGTGGTTTTTTAACTCCGCTTTTACTAATTACTGTACTAGAGGTGTTGGATATGGTGATAGTAATTAAATTACATTTGAGAAGGAAAGGTTCCAGACCTAGGTTTAAGTTCCTGCCAAGTATTATTCATTTATTAGAGCTGAGGAAAAGCTGGAGAAAACCTTAGTCCGGGAGGGTAACCCTGCCAGGATATGAATTGCAAACTTCGGCATGAAGCCATCTCGCTTGGTATTTATGTGTATAGATTAATTCAAAAACGAAAAGTCGATCAACTACCAAAGTTGATATTAAATTTACAATTTTTCAAACACGCGACACAAAGAATTTTAGTAAGTTTCTTCTACTAAAACTACCGTTTGTATGGGGTATTTTGGTTTAAAAAAACGGCTCTGCCAGCTTTTATGAAAATACACACGTTAGGATATTTTACAAGAAAATAAAATGTGAACCCATTTTGAACTTTCTCGGAATAGCTTCTGAATTCTTCTCAACTATGGATAACTTGTATAAATAGCAAACCGTAACAATTTAAAACGTATAAAGTTTCATATATTCACTTAGGAGAATTAACTATTTTACAGATATTCCTTTTATGTTATTTATTTTAATTTTAATTTTCAAATAATTAAGGTTTTCTCAAATGCGAGGTCATTATTTATATTCTTCTCTCTGTCCTAGAAAGAGCAAGCAATTTCAAAACCATCACATAACGACACACTCTATAAATATATGATTGTACTTTACTTACAGTATCTCACAAATGGGATACGGTAGGTAGAAGTAGAGAAATTTAGGTGGATGCAACACTTCTTTTTAAATTTGTGCTACATTAATAGTTATAGGATGTGAAACTAGAAGACACAAGTATTTAGCTAGAACTTTTGCATCACTGAGGCTATGAACAGTAACAATGGTGACTTTACTGATTTAAAAGAGGCAAATTACGAAATCGCGCCCGTAGAAGGGCATTCCCTCCAGTTATATGTTGGATTTGATACCTCTGGACATTGGTACCTTTTGCCTTTCTGACATCTGTTCAGTGGCAGCAATGCATACATTTTCACAGCAATCGAAGTAATCCTTATATTAATATTATTTTTGAAATTATAATAAATTGACACACATTCGCACTCTTATGAGTAGTTGAAAAATCTTGGAAGGGCTTGGGAAATCAGGCCTAGTGAATAATACCACACTCCACCCGGGATCGACCCCGGACATCTGGATTAAGAAACAAAAGTGCCATTAGATCACAGAGGTAGCTTCGTGAAGTCTTTTGTTACAAGTTTGTCGTTATTCAAATGTTTCTTGCGATATCATGGAAATATAAAAAAATTGAAGACCACGATTCGGCTTCCTCTATTCTCACGTAGCTACACCAAAATATGCGATAAAAGTATTTTTCTCAATGTGTATTTCCACTGACCTGAGTAAACAAAAAAAAGTACCTTAAGAATAATTTGAGGAAGTTGTATTGAAATGAATACTTCTATTTACGGAAAGTCATTTGAATGCAACGCATCCGATTTTTTTTCTTTAGGATTTCTCTCTTCTTCTTTAGCTTTTAGCTTTATGGTCTTTCGGAGCTCATTTTCTTATGGGGTTAGTTTATCTTTCACTTTATTATATTTTGGTTAGAAGAACTTTTTTATTTACTGTATTAGAGCGTAAAGTATTAGGTTAATTTCACTTCCGAAAAGAAACATGTAATTGCCGCTTTGTTTACTTCGTTTTGGTTTATTTATTTACATTCTGATTACCTGTTTCTTCACATGGTTGAAATAGGAACTTGCTTACCTTTTAACGATAGACAAGGTGAAGCAGATGCTAAAGTTTTACAGATACGGATTTATTTTTGTATCTCTGGTGCTTTTATTATTTAGGTACTGTTTGCTATATTAATTCTGATATAATTACACTTCTGAGTGCTGTATTACCTCTTGGCGTCTATGATATTACTACTTCACTTTCAAAAACTTTAACTAACTGTTCAAAGTTTCTATATTTTCAATTAAAAAGCCCTTCAACCCTAGTATTTTCAGCCTCTTTATATTTCAGTGGCTATCACCGTAACTTAAATTATTTATTCGAAATAAGAACACATTTAGTGCGTATTTATGTTTTTATGAAAAAATTCAGCATTTTCTACGACTGAGAATGTTTTATAGGATTGAAATCTCATTCACCTAATTTCAAATAATATAAATTATTGAACTATTAATAAATTATATTAGATTCTGTGCTATGCACATGAAAGGTAAAGAATATTTTGGATTCCAACCAACAATTCGATACCATGATTTCACCGAGACAAAATTATGAGCTCCTCTGAGCATAAAGAGATTTTGAAAAACAATTTCTATGATCTGTCTGTGAATAACAATTTAAAAACGAGATGTTCATAAATAAAAACTTGGTGTATAAGTCCATCGTATTTCAAAAATCCAAAGCGAAGAGTTTAAAAGTAAACCCTTTAAGTCCATAAATTAAATTAATCATTCCTTAAATGAAACTGTTTTCGGAATTGTCTATTTTATTAAAAATGGATCGAACAATTTTGATTAAATTACCACATGTCTAACATATTTTTTTATGGCAAATGAAAATTGTGGAACTTGCATTTCTGGAAATAGCTTCTGAAATTATCTTCATTCTCAATGACTTTTGCGTAATTGGTAAACCCTAAGAGGGAGAGGGAGAGAGAGAGAGAGAGAGAGAGAGAGAGAGAGAGAGAGAGAGAGAGACAGAGAAGTCTTATTATACAAAATGATTAACTCCTAAAAGCACAAAACTTAAGTGGAATTAATTTTGCTTTTGTAGAGTTAATAATTTCTAAGGCATCCCTTGTTATTGGTTTGAAATGTCAATAGTTTTATCAGATAGGAAACCGTTAATCTCGTTTTATGACGTGGTAATACAAGGATAAATGAATTTCAAAATCGTCACACAGTGACTAGATTGACAATCGTTTAAGCTTATTGAACTGGATTAGCCTTGACCTATTGTACCTATGCCCTAAGTAGGACATCCCCGGGAGGAAGGATGAGGTGCGCGAAGATAGAGGGCGACCATCCCAAGGAGCGACGATAGTGTAGAAGGAAGGGTCCCTACACTTTATAAGTTGGAAACTCCCCGAGAGGCTAGGACAATCAGGAGCTCACGTGAATGTGGTTCGGAAACGGTTCCACCAGACCGACTCCGAGACCGGAGACCGCCCTGCCGGAGTAGGAAGTTTTACTCAAAGCACATCATCCTGGCTTACACCGCCGAGACACCGACCGACACTTCTACCCTGAAAGAGACCACCGGATGAGAGATGATATAAAATTATAATGGAAATGAAATGAAGGGACAGGAAATTCAGGAGATGTAATTAACCCACCCAGCATTTGTCTGGCTATCCGGGAAACCCCCAGAAAGAATCCATGGATCAGGAAGGTCGGCCACGGGAATCGAACCCGTGCCTCCCGAGTGCGGGCCGCAGACGAAACCCCAGAGTCTGCTGTTCGGTTTAAACCTAATATATTCCGGTATTACCTTCAAGCGTACAAGGAAATGCGCACAAAGAAACGTTCGTTGTCATATAATGCAAGTATTTACCTCGAATTCCCGAAACAGATATAACAGAATGTGTTTTAACCAGGAATTTGTAGAGTAGTGCAACATAACAAATACTTTTACTTCAAACATTGCATGCTTACGGCTTAACTTGAAAAAAAAAAAAACTTCTGTTTTATTTCAAGTGGAAGGACGTACTTTAACATTTTTTCCTGGAAAACTCTAAGCAATAGACAAAAATAATCCTTAAAATTCGTATAATTTATATTACAAAAATAATCCTTTTTCTATGAAGAAGTGGTATTTAAAAGGTAGCCTTATATTAGTACTTAAATGTTTCTAAATTTCTACCTTTTGGATACCTTCAAATCAATGGAAAGAATTATTTTGACAATGAATACTTGAAGGTTTTAATATTACATATAAGAGCACTTTATATGTTTAAATATAGATCTATCATAAACCTGCAATTACATTAATTTAAATGTATATAGATTTCGATTGTTAGTGCACAGAGGAAAATATAAATATATATATTTTTTTCATTTCAGAAGAATTGGAGTAAGTCTAACTGCAGTATTTGCATATCCTCAATACCTATATGCAAACCAATAAATTATTACAAACCAGCTTTACTTTGGTTTTTACTATTGATTATACTAAATAAAATTCGTCATTTCTAATGATTACTTCTCTATAATAGCTGTGAGATAAGATAGCCACGGATTTGTTGCCTCACATGACTAGGTTTGGTGCCTTGGGGCCCCAAACCTTGACTCAAGTTCACAAGACTACAGTGTATGTGCCAGTTCATTCCTGTCGAGTGTTGCCATACAACGAATCGTTTACAGTCAGGCAGCTACCGTGCGCTTCTTCTCCCGAATTACTTTAAAATATCGCCGTACCGACATGAACATTCTATCAAGTTGTCGACGTTTGTGGTTTGCGAGATATAAGATCATGGTACTCTGCCACAGTGCTTGTTAGTGATTACTAGCTTGAGCTGCTGCTACTACTAAAAGCTGCAGGACTTATTATACATTAGGGCTAGTCAGATGGAGGTCACTTATGGTCAACGCCAGAAGCAGGCCCATGCAGACTTTTTATGTCCTACGTAACACTGGGAGGGATGGATGAAAGGGACACGTGAGGGGCGGTCTGGTCAGGACGGCGATGCAATGCGAGCAAGCACAAACACTGTTGTTCCAGAAAGACATCAACCCTGTGCGCACCATACTGCAGATCATGAGTATGAGCTGCAGCCAGTCATTTAAGCGGCAGGAAGAAATGTTTACTCACCACGAACTCTACCATCCTACCGCGATGCACTTTCCGGGTTTGATTAGTCATACACCCTAAAATATATGAAGATGAAAGAGGTAAACAGAAAAAATGCACAGGAAATTCGCTGTAACGCAGGAACCACCAACATCCGCCTACCAACTTGCGAAAGCCACGAATAACACAATGTCCCGTCGGACCAGACGGGAATCTATCCCGTAATATCCCAAATGCGAGTCTCACCCGTCACTACGAAATCACTTCGCTTAGCTTTGTTATATAAGCAATTAAACATTTTTATGAAAAAGCATACAAGATTGTCTCGTTCCCGACTAAACATTTCAGCATGCGCACATTTCCAATCTCGTTAACCTTAATCCTCATCTAGACAGCATCGTTTGATATTCGGAGCACGTCCCTATCCTCTGAATGTAGTCCAGCAAACACACACTCAGCATGATAAATGGCGGTTACAATTTTCTTCCTGTTTGTCTCTTTGGCGTAGAAAAAGATCGTCCCTCTTACGGCCGAGGTTTAAGTGCCTATTTCAGGACTAGGCGTTGTTTGCAGAAATTTGGTGTTTCCACGTATCTCTCGGAAACAGTAGATTTTGCTGCTTAGAAAAACACATTCAAGAACATTCAATATACTTCACACATTATCATATCTTGATATCAGAGAATTTACAGTTTCATATCTTGCTTGTCGGTCAATGCAGAATATAATTTAAAATTGAGAAATATTTTATTATGAATCACATGTTAATGTTTGGGTATTTTATAGTCTTAGAAGGGGCCACTGTAGCATTGATGTCCAAAATTGAGCAGCGATTTTTAGTTTTTTTACTGCCTACATGATAGGTAGGGGCATTGTATTCCGCTCAAAATTCGATTGCAAGGTTTCAACACAATGCACATTTTGAGTCCGGAATAAAAGCATTGTGAGAAAACCTTTTGCATCTGTGATTGTCTTTCTCTATGTCATATTTATTTAAATGCAAGATTTAAAGATATTTTTCTCACAAATTAAAGGTTTATTTTGAATTTTCTAGAAATAGCCTCTGAAAAACTGTCTATGTTGCACCATTTTGCATAACTCGTAACGCGTAAGACATACGAAACATACTTATTGCAAACAAAATATATATTATGTTCAAGCACAAAATTTATGTCAAATAATATTTTTCTTCGTGTGGAGGTAACCATTTTGAGATTGTTATTAATTTGTATCTTCAAACACTTATACTTTTCTAAAATAGGAAGTCGTTATTAGTACTTTATAGTTCTTGATTATACAAAGAGAAAAGAGCTTCAAAGCTATTATATAGCGTCCACTGTTTAAAAGACATGACTACCTCTTAAGCCCACTATATTCCTTTGTTCCTTTGTACTCTGCAGTAAGACAGTTTCTGTAAATATTTGTTTGGATTAACATGAGGAAAATAGAAGAGCAAGCGTTGTATCTATAGTTTACACAAGAGTAGAGGAAGTAAGTGAATGCAGCACTAACATGCTTTAAAGTAAAAATGAATGGAAAACAAAGAACCTGGTGTCACTAATGGCGGGGAAAAAACATTTTCAATTGTAACGGCTTACTTAAGCCCCTCCTCGGCCGCGCCGTGGCTCAGTGGTTAGACCGCTTCGCTCTCACCAAGGCGGCCCGGGTTCTATCCCAGGTGACCGCAAAGTGAGATTAGTTGTATACAACACGGCGCTGGGGCGGGTTTTCTCCGGGACCTCCGGTTTCCCCCGCCATCTCATTCCACCGGTGCTCCATCTTCATGTTATGTATCATCAGTGTCACCGCCTGCGGTGCCGTATGTAGTAAAAGCGGGCGTTAAACAGTACACATTTCGTTTAGGCCTGTCTTTCGATCAATAATAAGCTTCTTAGGAAGGAATTATAAACTGCTCCGTAGAGAGGGTACAGGGATCCGCCCAAGTGCTTATTAAATATACTTGTAACTGAGAGTGCATATAGCATAGAGAAAATCGACCGCAATTACGTTTCATCCCACCCAATAGTGATAGGTATCCAAAAGAAAAGCAAATGAAGATATAAAAGTCGCACATTTTTAAATGTGTAATTCCTCTGTAATTCCTTTTAAACACCAATATATGCAAGAAATTATGTTAATTGGGGATCCTTCTAGTTTATAAACACTTATTTCCGACCTACTTTCACTTAAAAAATAAAGCTCGATCCGTAATATCTGTGACAAAACCCCTTGTTAGTTTTAACTAGCTGGGTTGACAGGTAATTTTTCAAATTGGAATGACGAATTAATTTCATTAACTTCACCCTTAATAACCCGGCCATTCTTAATAAGGTAGGAATTTATGAGAAACTTCTGTACATAGAATCGGAAATCAGTTTTAACTGTCTAGGCCATTGTATTTCGTATGGACATAGGTAAGATATAGACAAAATTAAGAAACTTTGAAGCGGTCAGGAAAACACTGAAGCTTAAAAGAAGACAATAGTAGTCTGGAAATAAGTTCCAGATATACTGATTTCGGCACTTTAAACTTAAATTCTTCTATTAGCAATGGAGTGCTTTGTTTCTGAATAAAAGCTTGACCATAAGCAAACAGGAGAAAAGAGAAATTGGAATCTTGAAATAAAGTTCCAGATATACACTTATAGGTAAGAAGAGAAATTTATAAGTTACAGAGGAACCGCAAATCATTAAAAATAGGCTGGTGTTAACAAATAACGAGAATTACAGATTATAGGTTCTCAAAAATCGCACTCATATGAGGCCACCATATTACAGAAGCAGAGGTAGATGGCAACACGTCTGATGGCCTAACCCTTGTTGAAGCAGAACTGTCGCTCTTAGTGTTTAACAGTAGAAGGAATACAGCTTTCATATAATACGTAAATGCTAACATATGCAAAGAAATAGAAGCTACTAAATTAACCTATTTGGAACCTTGCCTTTGACCGTCGAGGAGAAAAATTTTCTCAGTTGTAAACTAAGACATATTGGTACTCCGATTCCTAATGTATGAAGTTTTGTCTTGTTATACATTTGTTTAGCATGCCCTTTTATTGGAGTAATTACACAATAGGAAAAGTGAAATGAAGCAGCATTTTATTACACGAGGATTATTACAATGATTGGCATCTATATCGCTTGTGTATCGTTATGTAAGCTTCACTGTGTACTAATTGCTAAATCATTCCCATCTATATATAATAAACATTATTTTACGTTACACGTATTATACGCGACATTTGTATTGTTTTAAACGAAAGGGTAGTAACAAATATTTTCTACTCCACGGCAATCCCACCTATAAGTCAGATCTTCCCAAGCAAGTTATTCTGTAACTATAACATGTCCGTAGAAATTTGGAAATCATTTTTTATAATTTAGTAATGTATGAAATCAGAGGTGTTTTATAACTCAACGTTCCTCAAAAAGACTTCGGTTTTTCTATGTTGAACGAATTATAAAAATCTATGGAGTGGTGTGACATATACACACCTTCTCCTTATAGTATTAATTTAGATTTTTAATATGCAAATACGAAAAATCAATAAATTTACACTCTACATTAAGACTGTTTTAAATCACTATATTCACTATTACGACAAAATAGAAGCTATAAAAACGGGAAAATGAAAGATTAACTCCATGAGATCAGAACCTCGCCAACATTTGTACAGTCAAGGAATTGTTATGACGTTAAACGGAGTAAATCATCTGGATGAATCCCAGGCTCTCATCTCAGCATGCATTTAACATTCAAAACAATCATTGCAGAGATTTGTGTTTGCCTAAGCTTTCCTTTTGTGCCGGTAAATGGTTCCATTTAAGGTACTTCATAGCAGTAACTAGCAGGTTCTCTGAATAATATACTGTGCAAACAGTCCAGAAGACTTCTCTGTCTGCAAGGCAATATGGCGGTACATAGCTTAGATATATAATAGGCTGACCCATAAGCTCTGTTTTTTTAAGTGAAAGCTTTGTACCCCAAATAAAATGTTTAAGTAATACGTTTGACGTCATTTCTATATAGAATTATGACAGCAAAGAGTGATTTCGAAAACTTCTGCTTTTTGCATTTAATCGAGGTGTCAAAGCCCTAAGGTTTCTTGACGAGTAGGTGTCAAAAATGGTCATCTCTATTTAATATCTTCAAGCTTATTACGAAAAATATTTTATTTTGCATACAAAACTTTAATTAAAAACGCCGGAATTTATGGATCAGCCCAGGACTACAGATGCACGTATTAGGTGCATCTGTAGGAGGTATTAGGTCCATGAAAACACCAGGGCGAGAACGGGCAACAGGAGAGAAAAAGGAGCAACGACAACCCTTTCCAAAGATATACTAAACTCCGGAATGGAGTGGAGGTTCACAATAGGACCAGACATTTAATTATGCCGCAAGAACATCTTTGTAACAGCGGCACTTAACAAAGAATCAGTTCTGGTCAAAAAGGAAAATATACTCATCTGTATCTGGTTTGTCTCTAGATAACAATGTGAATTATAACATTTTGTTACATTTGTATAACCTTCTCTATCCATTATCGATTAACAAAGTTCTCTTATGTAACAGTAATTTACTACGAGTACTTCATTTTAATTGAGTTAAACTTTGTAATATAACTATAAGCAACATTTCGTTGTAGGTACAAATAAAATAGAGATAGCCAAATGTTAAGAAATTGATACTACATGCTGCACTAAAAATTTCATACCCCCTTCCATTCAATCTTCATAAAAACTGAATGCCGAGAGCACTTTATAAAATATCAACATACTAATAATTCAAACCAATAACAATAAATACATTAGAGAATTGTTTGTCACAAAGCGTTACTTTATACAAACTGTGTGTCTTAAAGGAGACTTAAATATAATTTTGAACTAAGTGTTCTTCCATCATTTAACGTTTACGAGTTACACGAAACGATCCTACGATCCTACCAAATCAAGAGAACTTTAGATTTGTTATTCTTTTTAACATGCGGTATTTTTATCAAAAGGGTGAACACAAATACCTTAGTTCTACCAAAAATAGTGGAAATTCTGATGGTGGTATTGGCCGAATTAGGCATTACCTTCCGTGTGTATACACGTAAGGTTCTCTCTCTAAAGTTACATTATTTCGAAGTTTCCTGTTTGGAGCAACTCCATTCTAATGGTAACCTACTTGAACGCTACTTCGATTTGTAAAATTTAAAATCAGACGCTCACACCACTTCCGGTTATGGCGCATTGACGAAGTCAAATTCCAGTTAGAATTATTACGGGCTTTATCATAAATATGTATATTTGACTCCAAAACTTTAATGCTCCTTTCTCAAGTAGTTTGATGTTATTGGTGGTCTACCGAGTAAGATGGCTCCGCGGTTACGTGTTTGGGATTCCTGCATTCGATTGCCGGCGACCGCCGATTCGTTCTTCCTCACCTGTTTCAGGACTGAAAGGGCTGGAGACGGTGTTTGGAATGTTACGGCTGGACAGTGGACGTGACAACCCACAGATCCGCTCAATGGGCAAACTATCTTTAAAGGGGCACCAGGGATTCAGTACTTGAGGGGTGTCAGATGTGTTCAGTCTAAAAATGTTAGGAACTCAGAGCACTCCTGTGCATCTAGTCGCTGGGATACGTAAGTCCTTATAGTATGTCTGTCCGTCACACTGCCAAATACCTTGGCGTCCACCTGGATCGCGGTCTCACCTACGCACATGTCCGGGTCAAAGCCCGAAAAGGGCATGCAGCGTTAACACAGCTATACCCTATTCTAAAGTCCACCATGCCAACTCACCTCAAAATACGCCTATATCGGGCGATCATACCACCCCTGATTCTGTACGGCTGCGAAGTCTGGGGATCAGCGGCTCCCACCACTATTCGCAGACTCCAGTACGTCCAGAACAGGGCATTGCGCATGATCTACGATACCTGGCGTAGATTCCAGTCCCACATCCTACACACATACTCTGGGGTCCCGTATATCGTGGACGTGGTGCGGGAAAGATCCCGCACCATCTACGATAAGCTGGACTCCCATCCAAACATACTGGTGAACACCCTAGGCCGTTACGACCACAGGGTTCCTCGCCGGCGACTAAGCTAACGGTTACCCAAAAGATGCCTTGGGTACCTAATACTGAACAGGGTCACATTCCCCTGACTCCAACTTCCTAAGCCCAGAAATGGGCTTGGTAAACTTAATACATTAACACGGTTCCTTTCCCTCTAGCCTGTTCAGCGGACTGTGCTCAGATGCCTCCCAGGCAGGCGGAAGAGCCCAGCCAGCATTGGCGCATCCCCCCTACACGGGGCGACTGCGCACACAAAGGCTAGATATGCCCACTGCCCAAAACAATCGCCTGAGACAATAATGACTGTTCTATACTGCCCAGATAAAGACGCAATAAGCGGCTAGGTGCTGGGCAGCATACACTCCGTCCAGGTAAACCTGGACGACTCGTCTCTTCTGCTGGTCTGCTGCTGGTCTGCTGCTGCTTCCCAGAAGTTGCGTTGGTCAACGTACAGTACTCTGCCGGTCCCCCTGCGTGATATGCACCTTTATCTTTTAGGGGGTCGGGTTCACTCTACATGTAACAGTTTGTTGTTGTAATTTACGTCCTCCAACATTAAGTCATATCGGACAATGAATGGAATGGGTGAAGTGATGCTCAAATGATCCCAGGGCCCATGGAACTTAGAGTTACCTGACATTCGTCTTTTAGGATAAGGGAAAACCCCGGAAAAACCTTATCCAGGTAACTCGCCCTGACCGAGATTCGAACTCGGGACCTCTTGAACGCGAGGCAGACGCGCTACCACCACGCTACCGAGGCGGGCTACATTAACAGTGCTTTAGTCATGTTTTACCGATAAAAGTAATGATCATGTTTTAAAACTTAAAAATTTTAAAAATAAACTATATTTGTGAGGTGAAGAATATGGAAATTCAAAAGTTAACTATTTTCTAAGTTAACTGCTCAGTTTAGGAATGGATTTACTGTTTAATCTACATTATTGTTACTTTGTCTACCTGTTTCATGATAGGTAGGAGTCTTGCATTCCACTGAATAATTCTGTATCAAAATTTAACAAAATGCATGTTTTAATACTCCTTCAAACTACGAAAAATGTTTTAGAAGTCTGTGTGAGCGGAGGCGCGTGTGAGAACGCTTGCACTTGTGAACGGAATAACTCCAAAACCAACAGCCAGTTTGAACCAATCTTGACATTTAAATTAAGAAATAGCCAAAGATGGGATATGAAAATTTTCAAGAAATACCCTGAAAATTATTGTCGCTTACATATTTTTTTCCTGACATTGTGTTTTTCACAAAATGTCTAAGATTTTCATTAATTATAATCCGTTTGTTTAAGATATCTCCATGCCAAATGCAACATAAGACTTGCCTTTTCTAAATGTAGCCTCTGACATCTTCTTCATTATAAATAACATGTATAAAAGGTAAACTATAAGACATAGACAATATCTTAGTATACAAAAATGTATATCTCGTTAGGATTAGGATTAAGATTACGATTACCACGGAGGGGATTCGGAAATGAAACCTGTGGTTTATTGTATGTACCTAAGCCCAAAATGAGGCATTCCAGGGAGGAAGAGTGAAGCGAGAGGAGATAGAGGGCGGCCGACCCAAGGAGTCACGACAGCGCAGACACTTTTACCCTGAAAGAGACTATAAGATCATAAATGATCTAAAATGATAATGGAGGTGAAATGGAGAAACAGGAAATTCTGGAGATGTAATTAAGCTATCCATTATTCGCCTGACCACCCGGGAAAACTCCCCAAAAACCCATGGGTCAAGTAGGTCGGCCACGGGAATCGAACTCAAGACACCCGAATGCAATCTCGTTAGATCTCGTTTGCCACATATTTTTTTGAGAAATTAATGATATCTCAATCCCTGCCGGGGTGCAGGGAGCTATAATGTTGCAGCTCTGTGTATCGGACAACGAATGTTCCCGCGTTCCAGCCCATTCAAAAACGTGAACTTATAAGCCTGGGTTTTCTGCAAGTGTTGCATTCACAGAATTAATATTATGAGATAAGTGTAGCACAAAATGTTGAGGGCCGTTGATAAAACGCAGCATATATTACCATTATCACTTCTCAAAATACTTAACTTTTTCTCCACTTAGAAAAAGTTATTCGTATTCATGGAATTTCAAAGCTATCGCGTTGTATTACGCTTCTTAAACAATTCGTTTTAAATGTGAATTGAGGGTTTATTTGGGTTAATTAGAAGCAGATGCAACTTTTATAAGAATAGTTTGTATAAGAGTAAGAAGAGAAAGTCATTTGAATGATGCATATAATTCTTTTAATGTAAACGTTCAAGCTATGAACAGAAGTGCTCAATGGGAATCATTTTATCTTTGGTATGATACATATAAAATATAGTTGTTCCAACATATCGCGTTTTATTATCCGTAGCTCTGCTCCGTCCTTCGTTCTAAGTACTAATCTCGCGATGCAAAGACTGTTGGCATGACTCATGCTGAAGGTGAAATGAGCTAAGGCAACGAAAGCATCTTTTGGAAGTTGCGCAGATTGCAGTAAGCAATCATAAAGAATATGCTACTTTCTACCTCTCCAACTGTAAAGAGAGGGGGGGGGGGTAACTTAAACTTATAAAAATAAAATACCCTTAACTAAATTTTAAAAAGTCAACATATTAGGTTCACATTACCTTGGCCACCCACTATCACTTATCTTGATATTACTTCTTTAAATTATCCTTACGAAGTTTTATTTTCCTCCTTCATTAAGATAAACATGATGCATTTGTTATCAGGTGGCTAGAGGAAACCGACTCAGGTGCTAAGGGTCCCGGGTTCGATTCCCGGCAGTGAGGGTGGGGATTTTTCTCCGACCAAGATAATTCCTCATCTTCCCCAGAGTCTGGAAGTATAAATGAGAGTGCGAATGTGTGCGTGATAAAATGATTAAAACCCCAACGAATACGAGTTAACACCTCCGATGTATTCCATAGGAGAACGGCCGCCGATGTGACCATTAGATTTAAAGGTGAGGTATAAATTGAACAAATCAAAAAGCACTCAGATGTTTATAAGCAGTTTTCTGTATGCTGGCCTTGAAATTATTTACTTCTTTCATAACATTGCGAGAAACAACTGAATAACCAAAAAGCTTAAAACATGAAACATCCGAAGTAATAATGGCGGATATGACTCATGATACAAGAAAGTTATTTAAAAAAATTGTATATTTGAAGAGATTACTTGTTTTAGTGTTATAGTTTAACAGGTATGCCAAAGTATACAGCATTCCTTTGGCATGAAAAGGATTCATGCGTTAAATATAATACATAAATTTTACTTGTTATGTAAATGTCATAAATGTACGGTATTTTAATAAAGTCTCTTAAAGATATTCTCGATAAAATAAATTAATAACGAAATATTTTTCATATAAAGAGAGGTTTGAAGTGAGCTGGAACGAGGGATCCTTTCAAGGTACTTAAAATAACAAGCTGGCATTTATTCAAAATGTCGGTTTTGAGTTGTGTATTTCACACACAAACACTTACACACAGAGAGAGTCATAAGACACGCTCACTTACGTTTTTCCAAAAATGCTCAAAATTGTATTTCAAGGAAAAGCATAACATCGAATTTTTGGGTGGAATACAATACTTCCTTTACCTACTATCAACGTGGGAGTGAAAGTAGAAATCGTAGAAGTGACACACAAATTTTCATTTTACTTGCATTTATACATACTCTAAGTAAGTTTTTTTTATTTACGTCCCCCAACGTTAAGTTATATCGCACGATGAATGGAATGGGTGAAATGATGCTCAAACTTGACCAGGGTCCATGGAGCTCAGAGTTACCCGACATCCGTCTTTCAGGATAAGGGAAAACTCCAGACAATAGCTTATCCAGGTAACTCACCCTTACCGAGATTGGAACTTGAGATCCCTTGAACGTGAGGCAGACACGCTACCATCTACGCTACCAAGGCGGGCTACGTAAGGTGTTGGTGAACTATAAGGTGCGTTCAAAATGTAACGAACCAGAGACATAATTACAGAAACAAGTACCTGTATGCTGGAAGTATTGGCCCTGGTTGTTGAGTCACTTGTTCCACAGTGACACAAGGCGGTGAATAGCTGTCTCATAAAAGTCCTGGAGCTGCGATTTGAGCCAGTTCCGCACGTACAGCTGGACATTGTTGTCCGAGATGAATCGTTTGCCCCTCAGAGCCCTTTTAAGGTGACCAAAATGGCATAATCATAGGGAGAGAGGTCTGGACTGTATGGAGGGTGGCTGAGAACCTCCCTTTTGAATTTCTGCAGGAGTGCCGTGACTGTGTCGGCCGTATGAGGCTTTGCATTGTCGTGGAGCAGAATGACCCCAAGGGTGAGGTTGCCTGGTCGTTTTGATTTTATCGCTTGGTGAATGTTGGTCAAGGATTTCCAGTAATGCTGGGCATTCACTGTTGTCCCTTGCTGCAGGAAGTGCATCAGAAGGGGCCATCCTGGTCAAAGAAGAACGTCAGTAAAACCTTTCCTGCACTTGTGTGGATGACTTTTGATTTTTTTGGTGGTGGTAACCCTGGGTGCTTCCACTGGATACTTTGTGTTTTGATTCTGTTTCGAAGGGATGACACTATGACTCATCTACAACCACCAATCTTGCCAGGAACTCATTCACTGCCCTAGCATAGCACTGCAGATGACCAAGACAGTGAGCTATTCGACTTGCTTCCTAGTGTGGTTGAAGACTGTGGGGCACCCATTGGGCACACACTTTGCGCAAGACCAGTCCTTCCTTTATGATCGTGTGAACACTTCCGACGCCCAATCCGACCTCGGCGACTATGGCTTTCACTGTCACTCGGCGGTCCTTGGTAATGAGTGCATCAACCAGCTGGACGATGTCATCGTTAATGCAGCGTGGTGCTCCAGACTGTGCTTCATCGGCTAAAGACATCCGTCCTCCCCTGAAGCACTTGTGCCACATCTTGACCCTTGCAAGGGATATGCAGTGTACGCCGTACACTTGTGACATTCGTCGATGAATGTCCGTTCCCCCTACTCCTTCCGCTGTCAGAAAACGAACACCTCTTTACTCTTCTTTTGATGCCTCCATTTCACTGCTTAGAATGCGACTGATAGCGCTGGACGATTGATGCATGCTGCTGCTAGCTTTGTATAGTTACGTTACGTGCACGCGTGCCCTCTAGCGACGGGCTGTGAACTTGCACGCTCTGGTCGGGACAACAATTCTTTACACACGCCAAGATATTACCATCCTGTCACCGGTTTGCGTATACCAGACTCAGGCTCGTTTCATCTAAAACGACCCTTATACTTCGCAAGACTGTATTGTACAATATTTATGCTCATGATAAGCTAAAATTCTTTGAGGAGATAAAAAACTCAAATAATGCACTAGTTTATTTAGATATGCTGTTCGTTTATCTAGTAGAAAACTTCACCCTACCTTCACCCGCCTTCATCAACCACAGAGTAGCGAGATTCTCGGATATACATATTTGATAAATGCCACTTTTATAGTAAGCATGTTCCGTTCTTATTCCTTCCTTTATTCCGAATCTCTATTTGGCAAATTGTTTGGTAAAACTGTAATATGCCATTTCATCAGGTTTGATGGAAAAAATTAGCCTTCTTTTGTTACTCTTTTGTTTCATTTATTGCGTTTTCTTCTGTAGCACTATCACATTAAGTTAAGAAATGAGAAAGAAAAAACAATTGCATTACTAAAGTAACTTGATACTACATGTGTGATCGTTGTGTGCAGTCATTCCAAATTCGATGATAGCATAGACATAAATAAAGGATTTTAATTAAAACCCATCTAACTTAACAAATTTGTTTGGGTATATAATTAATAAATTGTAATTCTGGTGCAACTGTTCGTACCATCTACACCATCATGGAAAAAAGCAATATTTTGATAATTTTGAGTGGAAAATTATTGTATAATATGTGTAAAGGATTTCTGCTCAAATTCAAACTATTTTGGTTATAAATAATTTCTTCATTCAAGGGATATTCACTTAAACAGATTTGGAACATTTATACTACTTTAATTACTAATGCAATTAACCCAAAACGGTATGTAATTCTAATTTCTAATTTACTAATGACGTATACAGTGAAACTTTTTATTTTCGACAAACGAGCCTCTGTAATCACGAGTAAATAAATGTGATTATAGCATTATCTTCACTGGAATATGTAAGTGACTTTCCTGACTTATGATTTCCATTTGGTGGTATAGCTAATTGGATTTAAATACGATCGTAGTAGATAATTCTCAATTTTAATATGCACTAGATTAGCAGGAAATTAATTATGTGGAAGTAAATTGGAAACAAAATATATAAATGTAATTTGATTGAGAGCTGCTTCACTCTTCTCATAGTTCGGAGAAGTATTGGAAAATACAAAATTAAACTGCACATTTGCTGTATCAAACAAAAAATTAAAGGTCATGTAATTAAAACACTTACTTATTTCCTAAGTAGAGATTCTGGTATTTATGCACAGCTAAAACGTCTTTTTACCTGCAAAGAGAGAAAACAAGTATTATTAGACACCCATTTGATCACAGAAGCTATAAAATACTTACACACTGTATAATTATGATCCTGGTTAAACAGGAAAAGTAATAACCCCTCTAGCATCAGATTCCTCGCTTTCAAATAATAACAATAATAATTAAAGTCCGGAGGGAGGTGCGCTCGATTGCGATACAAGTTAGCTGGACGCCGAGTATGAGTGACGTCAGAAGTACAGCACAACCATCAAGTGTACAAACCGCTGCCGCTTAAAACAAACGTCGAAAAAAACGTAACGTAGTACTCTAGGAACAAGTGAAGCACTGCCTTGTAAGTATATACAAATGCCAGATCAAAATGCAGTATAACGCAACTCTTTTGTTTCTTCTCGTTGTACTTATCACAGTCAGGCTGTACCTACCTGCGGTTTTTACGTACACGAGGGATAACAGTAGTCCATGTACAGTATACCTATGGAAAAACGCACACGCCACTGGCCTTCAATAATAATAATAATAAAAATAATAATAATAATAATAATAATAATAATAATAATAATAATAATAATAATAATAATAATAATAATAATAATAATAATAATAATAATAATAATAATAATAATAATAATAATAATAATAATAATAATAATAATGATGATGATAACAACAACAACAACAACAACAATAATAATAATAATAATAATAATAATAATAATAATAATAATAATAATAATAATAATAATAATAATAATAATAATAATAATAATAATAATAATAATAATAATAATAATAATAATAATAATAATAATAATAATAATAATAATAATAATAATAATAATAATAATAATAATAATAATAATAATAATAATAATAATAATAATAATAATAATAATAATAATAATAATAATAATAATAATAATAATAATAATAATAATAATAATAATAATAATAATAATAATAATAATAATAATAATAATAATAATAATAATAATAATAATAATAATAATAATAATAATAATAATAATAATAATAATAATAATAATAATAATAATAATAATAATAATAATAATAATAATAATAATAATAATAATAATAATAATAATAATAATAATAATAATAATAATAATAATAATAATAATAATAATAATAATAATAATAATAATAATAATAATAATAATAATAATAATAATAATAATAATAATAATAATAATAATAATAATAATAATAATAATAATAATAATAATAATAATAATAATAATAATAATAATAATAATAATAATAATAATAATAATAATAATAATAATAATAATAATAATAATAATAATAATAATAATAATAATAATAATAATAATAATAATAATAATAATAATAATAATAATAATAATAATAATAATAATAATAATAATAATAAATGTTATGCTAATGACAAACTGTTTCCGTTCTGTAAGAGTTTCAGCTTTTGGTTACCTTATTTGTATTCTTTGAAAATTTATAACTGAGCTTTTATTGTATTTCCCTCAACGGTCCCTAAGAGTGCTTTGAAATCCAGTGCACAAGTTAATATGGCTCTCCAAATGCAGATAGTAGGCATTCACCACAATCCTGTGGAGAAACAAAACATGCACGGATTTAGAAGCGGTTCAGCTTTAAGTCTGTTAACTGGTCTGTTGTCGCAGAGATCGATGCTCTTCATTTAGCATTCTGTGGCAGCTTCTGCCCATGGCTGTAGCAATTTTGTTAAAAGTGCCTAATTCCTTCAGTCATTCGCAACTGGTAGCCAATCGTTCCTTGCCGATGTTTATCTTCCGTCCCACTCTCTTATTTTAGAATCCCACTAGAGTTTATTTCACGGCCTCTCCACTTCCGGTTTTCCTATCATGATATTTCCAAACAGAACACAAAATGCAATTGCACTGAAATCAGAAATTATTCGTTAACCCTATATAGTGGCGGATTACTATCACGCGATTTTTAAACGAGAAATGAGGGGGGAAAACACCCGAACATTTGTAATCAGAAAGTAATAAAAACAAATTATTTCCAAGAAATCTTGATTTTCCTTGTATAAATGTTAAGCGAGATTAACCATTGCAGAAATAGTTTGATTATACATCTCACTGCGGACACGAGAATATTATAGCAAACCTAACCGTTTCAGATGTTGAAGAGCAGGTCTTTGCGTACTGGCCTTGAAATTTCACAAGTATTAACAATTTAAACGGGTGTTTAGGAAATGCATTTCACTTACCTAAGCTATAAAAACCAAATGAGTGTATTAAAGATCCATATTTTTGCACCAAGTGTCTATCTATTCCAAATGGCTAAAACGTTGGTGCAAAATTTTATAACATTTATTTCAGATTAAGGGAACTTAACCGGCTATTCCTAGAAAAATTATAGGTACCTATACATTTTATACACGGAGGCCGAGGCAGCTCAGTGATATTAGTCGCAGTCCTGGTGCTGACGGACTATCATTTAATTCCTGGCTCTGGAGTGACGATTTAAAGTTGGCCCTATTCTGGTCTTCACTTCAGACTAGTCCATGTGAGGTATTCATGGGGCCCCATGTGGTTTGAAGCTCACGATAAAAGCAATAGATCCTCTCATTCCTCCACCATCCTCATCATCACCCTACCACTGGTAGAAACGGGTGACACCTCAGAAATGATTTCAGTAATAGCTTTGTGTAATGGGGTTACTCCTAAACTTTACAGATTATATGGGGAGCATTAGAGACCATATTTCATTTTGTACGTAAATAGGTGTCTTAAATATAAGTGTTATTTTAATAAAAATCGTTAGAGCTCTTTCTCATGAATAACCTTTGGTGAGAACGGGGAATTTCCTTTGGAAAGTTCTGTGTCGCATCTTTGGAATACCTACCAAGTATTTATCTGGACTTCCGTTTTTAACTTATATTGTTCACACACATTCAGTTGTAAAGATGCGCACAAACATACACAGGTATACGCGCAAAACTCAAAACTTTTATCTCTGGTGAAATTTCCCGACTGAAATATTGGGTGGGGTGCAATAAAGCAGAGTTTGCAGAGCTGATGAATGTCCACGTCGTTGAGGTTCATTTGGTAAGTCATGTTGCTCTGGAATGAATGATCTTGCTTAGCTCGCTGAGACAAGGCAATGCAGACGATCTGTGATCATGAAATAAATCTCAACTAATATATTCCACATTCAGTGTAGAAACCTGTTTATATTTGTACTATAAGAATTAATATCGTTGTCTATTTTCATGTAGGTTATGGTTTCAATATTTGCCAAGTAGAACATTTTTGCCTATTTATCGCCTACAGGATGATCAACAAAAGAAACCTATACGCACATGAAGAACATGTACTTCGTGTATATGTACTTTTAAACATCATTTTCAAATTAATTTATATCCTAATTTTTCAGTATAAGATTAATCTTCTGAACATTGTAGCTCTTATGCATTCGTAGAATCGAAGTGCTAGTAACTGCAAATTACATTTTGATACAAGCATCCAATGACTTGTAATTTCGAATAAACTTTAATTGCGAGGCAGACCAGATAGTTCGCATGACCGAAGAGCCATTTGTGTCCTCTCATCTTCTGTATAAGGAATGAAGAATAGCAGAGGATAAGACTGTGCCTGACTGTGCTGGCATGAAAAGCAAAGCAATCTTACTCCATATCTATGACAGACAAACAAACAAACACGCATACGAATTCACACCGCTATATGTACACTATTGCACATTCAGTTTAGCCATTCTCCAGTAATTAACGTAAGCCATAGATTTATCATCATGATTACATTGAGAAATTTTGAGGGAAATAGTTTACTTCCTTTGGAAAGGTTAGCAAACCGCTTAGATTGCAAATACATTGCAAAGAGAGGTTGGGCCATGTGTTTACCTAATAGCCGCATACTATGTGGAATTTATATTGCGGAACCTATTTTGAAAGTTTCTTTAAAATATCGTTTAAAACATCCAAATATCTTATAAAATTGAAGCAAGTTAATAGTAGATTCAGCAATTCCAGGTCACAAAGTCTCTTGTGAAAAGACACGTAGAATATATCATGACAGCATTCTGAATTTTTAATTAAAAATTATAACTTTATTGATTTCAAATGTTAGCAATTTTCTGGTTGTGTAACTTCGTTTTATGACTATTAGATTTAGAATCGTTCTTAAGTTGGATACTGCCAAAAGAAAATGTCTATAAAATTCTTTATATATTTACTAAAAAAATATGAAGCGAACATTCGTTTGTTAATGTGGAAAGTATGGGCTGTACAAAAATGATTGGACAGATTTCAAGTCTATAGCTTTTCTTCAATGCACAATATAATTTTTAATCAGAACTCAAAAAGTAGCTCAGAACATTTAAATTATATAGGTGAAGATTTTGTTTCGTTATAGGCATGTTAAATGAGCAAAGCATAACTCGTGTATAAAAACCTCTCAGTATCTTGACATTCGCAAAACACAATCCCATGGCTACAGTTCAGCGGGCGGTCTAACGTCAATTCTGGGAACAATGGTAGGTCATACGAATACAATCAGATCCAAACTCTAGGGCGTACCTGTAACAGAAAAAAAGCACCGAACGACTACATGTCAGATGAAAATATGGAGGGAGTATGGGCTAAATCTGTGCGGTGGGGGAGTCGAGAACTAATAACTTCAACAATGATATTGTGGTGAAGTATTCTGGATGTATGCTGTCACAAATGGATTTCATATAGAACACTTGTAATTTGTTTTCTGGTAAATTCCACACATTTTCTTCATTTTAACCGAATTTTGAAAATTATATTGTATATCACAGAAAAAACACTAATTTAAAGCCACCATAATTGTTTGTTACACCCTTCTAGATATTGTAGAATATTATCTCATGATCATCTAAAGTATTCTTTGGCAGATGTCTAATTTATTAGCATGGTATCAGGTACCCGATGTTAAAATATTCCCCTTAGCTATACCCTCTCAAGCATGTATGAATAAACCAGTCTTGTTAATGAAAAGTTAAAAATCGGCCATTAGTGTAGAAACAATTAAGGATGTAACTGAAGGTTTGAGCAAATTTAAACGTGGCTTTACATTTATACTAATTATAACGTTTGGGAAGCCAAAACGTTTAAGTTTTCATACCAGAAAATGGAAATAAAGTTTTTCTGACAACTAAAGCAACATATCATTTTTGAACTTATACGGCCGCTGTGTCTCAGTGGCTAGACCGCTTGGCTCTCACCAGGTTCGATTCCAGTCGACCGCAAAGTGAGATTAGTGGTGGACAACACGGCACTGGGGCGGGTTTTCTCCGGGACCTCCGGTTTCCCCCGGCATCTCATTCCACCGGTGCTCCATCTTCATCTTGTGTACCATCAGTGTCACTGCCTGCGGTGCCGTATGTAGTAAAAGCGGGCGTTAAACACTACACACACACACACACACACACACACACACACACACACACACACACACACACACACACACACAAACACACACACACACCTTGGACTTATACAAAATCGGTTGTGTATATATGTTTATGATATTGTTATTTACTACTATATCATTTTAATCTTATAGAACTTGTTGACAGTTTTATTACATTCTCTATCACGCAACGTAATAAGTCGAGAAAGTGCCTTTACAGTCAAAATTCGATACTGATACTAGCATTAATGCATGTTTTGAGGCCTCCTGAATTCAGAAAAAAAATGTAAAATTATTCTAGTGAATGCATGTGCACACCATAACTCAAAAATGAAATCCTGGGTATGTATCAAACTTGGAACTTAAGTGTACTATGTTCCTAAGATAAAGTACAAAAATTTTAAGAACAATTCTTCTATCCTAAGTTAAACTTTACATCGAAATACTTTATATGTTATGTTATTAAAATGAGTCTTAAAGTTTTTTTACAAAATGCAGGAACCTTTTTATTTCTTTTGGAATAGCCCATGATGTTTTGTTAATTCTTTAATACTTTGGAATAATTTATAAACTGATTTACATATATGAAAGCTGGATCAAAATTTACTGCACAGAAAATGTATGTGGATCCCTTTAAACCATACAGTTAGCATATAGTTAGGTAACCATATAATTTTATGTATTTAATATAAGTAAAATATATATCTATGTATATATCTATGTATATAGACGTATATTTTTCTTTTTTTCTTATTTAACCAATTTTTAATTATTTCCGTTTATTTTCTTATCTATTTTCCTAATTTCACAAATATTCACTATACACATAAACACCCATGCCCAAGGCGGGACTCGAACCCGCGACCCTCTACGCGGCGGAACACTAGAGACATACGCTTTAGCGACCATGGCTACGAAGGCCGGATAGTTATCATATACTGACATTTAAGCGTCTCACTTATATTTCGGTTTCCGTATTCCCTTTATAGTTTCAAAGGCGTAAATTATATCAACCCCCTTTTTCAAGTGATTGACAGTTACATAAAGCAGAGGAAAGAAAAATCTGTCATAAGAATAGTTTGGAAGTTATATAAAAGAAAAATAGTGAGTAGAGAAATTCAAGTGAACATAACACAGCAGTATTAAAAACATTAACAGTGTCATTCATAAAAGGACACTAAATGCAATTCATTATTTATTTTCTCTAACAGAAGTGACTGGAAATATTAGGCTTTACACAAGTAGCACTTTGAATTCCTAAGAAATCCGGAGAAGTTGTCCCTCAATTTGTGTTTCTGCAATAATTTCACATGCTGATTTTATTAAGCTGGTCTATCATGGAACCTCTATCAAATATTTAGGAAATGGCCACTAGGAACGTTGGGGTGTTAGCTGTGACTAGCTTCTGTCTTCTTTTCTCATTTTTGGTTATATATGATATGGAAGCCTCTCTGTAATATCGCATCAGCAATTCAACAGTCTCTCTCCGATCAAGACGTACTTTATTCTGCAACCGGTTTTGAAGCAGCGCAGAGCGCACGCGGCGAGAAAGTACGAAATTTGAATTGTTATGGTGGAATTAGTTTGTCAGCTGCAGGTGCTGCAAGATAGGCTTACTCCCCCCCCCCCCGCCCACTTTTCCGCAGCAATCAGAACTCGACAGATAGGGAGGTGGTGCCCGGGGCAGGCTTTGTGTGGACTCCGCCCCCCAGGAGCCACCAGATGCGATCTTCTACTCTAGTATATCATACTGACAGGTTCTAATAACCCACAGCCACATAAATAATCGTTTTAAGACTCTTGCACCTCCTCTCCCAAGATAACGTGATGCATTGCTTTCATATAGACAACTTCACGGGGTGTTCATCTACTGCAGTGATCGGCAATTCGCCTGCTTGTGGCCTCCATGCGTGGTCCGCGTCTTTGAATGCCTTGGCCATTTGCGGCTCTCTAGGGGTTCGCCTATAGCTCACATCGCGGCAGTGTTTACGCACAACTACCTTCAAGGAAATTGTTTGCCGAATCATCTGTGTATTTGCTCCTCCTCCTCTTCTTCTTTCATCTTCTTACTTCTTCAAGGATTGGGCACTCTAGCCAATGCTGGTACCCCTTTTAGCAATATTCCATATAGCAGAATTATTGAAGTTCACTGAAAGCTTCATGTTGAGATTTCTCGGAAATGTACATTCTGAGGCTCCCTAAATATAGAATAGTATAAAAAGGTTCGTGTATACCCGTGTGTCTCCAGTTACACTATTAACACAATGGTACGTTAAGTACCCAATTGCTATTTAAATTCAGCATGTTTCAGGCACGGGGCAAGAAGATTTCCAAGAAAATCCACCACTCAAAACTGCTCCTTACATTTTTTTCGAAAGCAAATTATCGAAAAGAGAAGAGAATATAATTTACAAACACAGATAGTCTTAGTAAATTTAGAAAAAAAAAGCATTTGTAAGGGTAAATACTTTGTAAATTTTGTAGGAATAATTTTACCTGTTGACCATCTTTAAGTGCATGACTCCTTAAAGGCTCGAATTCTAATATCTTTGTGGACACGTTTAAATTTTAAAACGCCAACTTCAATTAATGCACATCTTGTATAAAAAATAAAAATTGCGAATATGTAGGCAAAAGAGTGAAAGTTTAAAAATTTTAGGGTCCGACATAAGAATGTAACAAGACATAGGGAATACCAGCACGTTGTTCAAAATTTGCGCATCAGCGAACAGCGGAGGACTCACTCCTCGCGGGATACTTATTGCAGCATGCAAAACAGTTCAGCACAGGGGCAAACTGCCGTTATGTCTGAAGTACTTATAAAAATGCCGTAGGTTCCGAAAGTCCGTCCTTTTTGGTAAACATGTATGCAAAACAGCAACCACAAATCCAAGTGGTTCGTTCCAGGAAATAGTGAACGGATCTCCTAGTCTTGATAAAGTGATCAATGTTATAAATAGATGTTGGATTCTAGGTTCAATACTAAGACTAGTAAAATATTCACGTTTTATTTAAAACATAAGTATGAGAACAAAGTTACCTGGTGCCTCTAATGCCCATTTTGATCATTGAAACCTACTTAAAGGTTCCAAAGTCTAGAAGTTCCTATTTTAACGATTGCATTGTTTCACTAATTTTTGTCAAGTAGAACTAAAAATATAGTGGCATTAAAGCATTGGTTGGATTAAACGACATTGCGTCAAAGATGTTTAAAAGCAAAAAGGCCTCATTTTAGCAATTTATCAGGTTTTGTAAAAATTGAAACTTATGGTTTGGTTTATTGGTCACGCTTTGGTGTAGATCGTTGACGGCAAAAATATCTTCCAGTGGTGCATTTGCTAGTTTCATGACTTGCATACGTCCTTATGTTTATGTATCCAAACGTTTGCAAGATTCCTGCATGCCTTCTCTCTTGTTTAGTTCAAATGTCTTTCAAACATTTGTTTTGGATTACCGTACTAAAGGAGACATAATGCTTTAAAAACATTTTGAGGGCGGCCCTTTGTCGGCCCCAGGGTCGCATTGTTATAAGTATGTAAATGTGTATATGTATATATACATATATACAATATTACACTTGTGTATGTATACGTACTTTGCCTATGGAGAATTTTCCCTTTAATCTATTCAACATATTTAAGTATGTCATTTTTTCAACTATAAACTCATATTACGTATTATCAAAATATATGCAGAATGTAAGACATAAAAATGTTTCAAGCCGTAGCAAACAAATTTGTTGCTACTGTTGCTCTGTAGTTTTTAATGCTTTCAAGTATGTTGTGGTTGGTCGCTTAAACACTTGTCTTCTTTCTTCTGTTACCGAGGTAACCGAAGTAATTGTTATGCATTCTTAACGTAATGATGATATTAATATATAGATATACAAAAATAAACAATTTTGTAAATTGCGATAGCACTAATATATGTAGCAGAAATGACACAATTTTCTCATATTTAATTCGAAGAAAGTAGTAATGACAGATAGCACTGAAATATCGCTACTGCGCAATATTGATGAAGATACTGATCGTCGTCATCGCCATCACCATCGTCATCGTCGTCGTCATCATCATAATCATCATCATTATTCAGGTGAGCAAAGCAGAAGATTTTCCAGTGAAATCTCAACATCGAAGCTTTTGATTGAATCAAATTTCTAAAGGCTATTTACAGGTATGTAGATGAGAGTGATAGTAAAATTGGCATACCATATTCATTTACAATTAAAGAAGCACCTATATATATATATATATATATATATATATATATATATATATATATATATAATAAAGCAAGCCAAATTAAGTCAATTGTTTTAACAATTGAGCTTGATGTACACATTACATCTACAGTGTATTAACTAACAAAACACATGAACAAAAATATGAAACAAAGAGAAAACCTAAACATATCTCCAGCATGAACGGATCTAACATTAGTGTTCTTTGCTTGGATGAAAATGCGGAGTAACACAAGGTGTTCAGCTTTCAACATATGAGGTGTAATACACTGTGTAATACACTGTGTAATACACTGATGAAATCTTACAAAAGACTAACATTTGAAACACAACTAGTCGGTATGAGCTGAATATTAAATCATATAATTGTTGAGGTACTCCGTTTAAATTAAGATTTAAATTTATATTTATGTTAATGTACATTTATATAAGAGTTGGACGATTTGACAAGCTCCAGAGAGCAGAGTAACCGGTAAGGTAAAGAGACGGTGATAACTATAGTTATATGCTATTAGACACTACATATAGACAAGAATAATCTGACCTTTAATAATGAAGCACATGGGGACAGGCAATGCATGCCATACTTCAGTCCTTGTTTTCTCAAAGGTGCTTCAACAACCCCCTAAGATAACAAAACCGATTACTTTTTGACTGATTACTTATTGCTTATTCTTAATTGTTTCCCCCTGTTTTATTCCTATACTTAATTTTAATCGTTATATATTTAATATTGGGAGCATTGTTGTTCTTTCAGAAAATGAAAATGGCGTTCGAATATTACATGTCCTGACAAAAACAACTGTATAAGTATTACATTTAACTGGAGATGAATTGAAAGGAATTATAAAAAAGTAACAGAGTATGAATTTCAACCACCCAAGCTTAAATAATTTATAGGTTTCCTAACTTTTCACGAAACAACTATTTGAAGGCAAGTTTGCCTTCAACTATGAAATGATGCATTGTACGGTCGAATAACTTCATTGTTATCAGTATTAAGCTATGGCTATGTAAGCATTTAGAATAACAATGTTTTGTTTCGTTGGAAACCCGCTCTTCTCTTGTCAGCTGCAAAAACATGAGAAATTGAATGATGTGTTTCACTACAAACCTACAACGCGCCGTGTTTATGCGGTAACTATTCTGACAGTCGTGCGTTGCGGGATAGCCTGCCTTACAGGTGCCTCTCAAACTCCAGCGTTATCACAAAAAAATTGCTTTTATTGGCGTTTACTCAGCCTGTTACAAATATTTTACTTGCCTCCCTCACGTTTTACTTAAAAGTGATAAATAAATTACTTTAATTAGTATCCACATTGAAAAAAACAATACAAAGCAAATATTAACATAAGGACAACAATGAATATCTCGGAAGTAGTTAACAACTGAGAAAATGTAGTTGACAAACGTTGTGTGCTTTACAAGATCGAAATTTGTGTTTAGTAAAATCATGTTAATATATTACGGTTTTCCAGAGACATAGGTCACTATTTTCAAGCAATTAAAATGTACATTTAATTTGTCACGAAAATTCCCTATAAATTTAGTATTGTACTCAAAATGTTAGTCATGTAAAGAAAATAAACAACTTGATTAGCATTATTAAATGGTAAATTGATGTTTTTAAATTTTCTTGAAGACCTTGATATCGCATTCTTGGACTGTACTAAACTTAAATAGCAAGCGTGGTATTTAACGGACATTTCGTTTTGGATTTTTACTGTTTACAAACAACCACAGATCCGTACAAACGCAAGCACGTATGGACGTCTTATACATTTTTACATGTCTCAAAACATATACTTCTGTTGAAATAATAGTGTTAAATTTTGGGTGGAATGCAATACTTTTCATACTTTTTCTATTGTAGAGAAAAATTATCGAAATATTTATTTATATTTTCTCAGTATATTGTTCGATTTAAACTCGACTGATACTTCACTCTTGATTTGCTTTATAAATTCAAATAAATGATTAATTGATAAACATAATGAAAGGTCGGTACACCCATTAGGATATAGCGATTGCTGTTCAGTACGTTTGTTTGGGTTTTAAATAAACTAAACAAGTATAAGAGAAAATATAATTCAGCTTTCTCTTGTCACTTTTATATCTACTTGTCTACAAAGAATGTGTATAGCCTACAGTTAGGGTTATGCAGTTCCGGGGAAACAACGTGCTGAAAACTGCAGAGTAGAAAGGCAGTACCAAACTAACCATTTTGAGGTTACGAGAATGAAATCTCATACGTAGAACAGGAGAGCTGCATGAACTTAATTGAACACCGATATTATCTTCAGTTGCTAGTCAAAATAAGATCCAACTCGCTATAAGTGTATACTATCTCAGATACCAGGACTAATTGGTACATTTGAGACACTGATGATTAATATTCGTGTTTAGTGTATTTTTGTACTGGCACAATTTCGGTGGTTCAAACCGGCGCAAGGCGAGGCGTAAAGCCCATCAGCATGACTTTCTTCAGAAGGAAAAGAAAACAGTCGGTCGTCCCGTGTCCAAGATGTACAACACGTAAAATAAGCTCAAGCCTGATAAAAGTACTTCACAGTAATCGTAAGCGGTTTTTCAAACCCAATGTAGAATGAGATGCTAAAAACCATAGCAGTTAAAGTGATCTCTAAATAGAAACTCAATTTCAAATTCTTTGTACCCAACAACATGAATGATTACACTATGTACAATCCAGCAAGCTTCACATCACATACAGTGAGGAGTGCTACACAACGGTGCATGTCTTTACTTTGCTTATTTTGATACCACCTGACTACTGCTTTCTGAACATTGTTTTCCCTATCAATATATGCATACATTGTTATACATCTCGTAACTGAACGTCTGCAACAGCCTATAAAATAAGCACGCCTTTTATTCACACTTCTTCCTCATCAAATTTATAAAGCGTAACATAAAATTTCCGAAACGCACAAATTAGCAAAATAAGACCCTCTAGTTTTTATAAATTAAGCTACGGTTGCGATTGCGAAACACGGTTTATATTTGGAAATTACATTTTTAAAAAAGCTATTTTGAACACAAAGTCTCCTGAGGTGGTTAAACAAGATCTCCTCTATATTATCGATTGTAGTAAACCAAAAGCTCTGAGTAAATCTGACACTTTCGAAGTGTTTTACTCAGATTTATAACACTGCTTTCTAGAAAAAGCAAGGTTTGCGAAGAAAACAACTCATCAAACAATTCTGCAATCACTCTTGTTTCAGATATACTTGTGAAATAGATATACTTAACATTTTTTTAAAAAAAACTTTACTTATTTCTTGAATGTTTAAAATTAAAGGCTTACTGTGCGTCATCTTACCACCAAAACTACAAATTATCCTGCCATTCCTTAACTCATTAACACATTTAACGCCATGTTGCGAGATAAGTGGGATTATGCTAAAACTGCTGATTAATTCCAGAGTTACAGTGGGGTCAGGTTTATTTTTTTTTTTATTTCTCTAATAAATACCAGGTGGCCCACTCAAGCGATACTTTGTTCAAGTTAGTTACTCCTGGATAACACGACGCCGACTGGTTTGTCTAAGCACGTTAGTAAAGGGGACACCATGCCAACAGAGTGCAGATCTTGCCAAACGTAAGAGTAGAACTTGAAAATAAACACCTAACTAATGTAACTTGTGCCACAGCTCGTCACTGGAGCACTTGCTCACTGCGGTTGCATTCCTGGCCTCGGAAAGGTTTCCGTGTAAGAAAATGATTATATCTGACCAAAAGAATAGGTACAAGTACCAATGCATATTGATTATTTGTTTTAAGGCATAACAGCAACGCACATCTAATTTATAAACAACACAAAATACAACAATTTCTGCTTCACAATTAGCAATATTAAAACGATGCGACACTCGTAGCCGTGGACGTTAGTGTGTGTATCTCCAGTGTCCACGGGTAGAGGGTCACGGGTTCGAGTCCCACTTTGAGTATGGGTGTTTATATGTATGGTGAACATGTGCAAAAACACCGAAAACAAGCAGTAAAACAGCCAGAAACAATTGAAAACGGTAAAATGAGGAAAACAATATATAGGTATATATTAAGAATAAAAAATAAAAATAAAACATATGGTATCATGACGTAATCTGAGCGAAACCAGGATGATACGTACGCAGATGGCACCAGCGCTCAACCCTTCGCCTTTATGTGCACTTCTCCTTTCAACAGCATGAAAGAGGCAACCATTCTTACACTAACATATGCGGGAAACATAAAACTACAGAAGACGACTTGCGTGGTGCTTTATCGAGAGTTCATCGGACATACTTTGCGGTCCCTGAAACCAATAAATTATTTTTAGGAAACGTGTGTCCTTTGTATCCATCGGCATGCGTCAGTGTTTGTGTGTGCGTTTTAGAGAGAGAGAGAGAGAGAGAGAGAGAGAGAGAGAGAGAGAGAGAGAGAGAGCCTGTGAACACAATTAGGTAAAATCGGTCAGTTAAATATAGAATCTGTATTAGAGAACTTCCAAGGATGTGACAGGAAGATTTTCAAGAAAATAGCATTTCAAACTACCCTATGCTTGAAAAATGCCTCTTATATATTTCTTTTTAAATGGATCTAAGCATTCTGATTAAAATATAATACGTTTTGGATATCTTATTCAAAGAAAATGCATATCTTGAATTCTCTGGCAAGAGCATTTGAAGTCTCCCTTTTCTAAATAACATTTTTACAAATTGTAAGTTTAGAAGATAGATCAAATCTTCTTATACAACACATGTAGATTCCATTAAAGCACACAAGCACACAAACACACATAGACGCACGCACACTTTAAATTAAATAAAATTGTTGGTGGCGTTAATCATTTTGGAGATATGCTTTCTTATTTGTTTACATTTTCATATATTTTATACCTTTCTCAGCTGTAAACATATATTATATATTTCTGAATTTTATCTATTTCGTTTTAATACTTATTTAAAAGCACTAAAATAGTAAAGCGCCCTTGAAATAATTTGACCGTCGCTTTAGGCTTTTCTATTCTTCTTAAATACAACGTAATGTGTAAATGAATTGTAACGCTTTATCTGTATTCGCAAGGAAATTTTGTAAGAGTGACTTTTTAAATAGTGAGTAATAAAGGTAATATGAGCACAAAAAATTAATGTTTAATGTATACACGCAATGGTGATTTAATTCTGACAAATTAAGTAGTACAACTGAAGTAAGCAATTTATTCTAACATTAAACTTTAATATAACATTAAGATGCTATCAGAGCAGTATCTGACACACTACAGCATCATTTTGTATTCCATTACAAACTACTTGCTCATTTAATTGACGAAATGTGACGATTTGTTTACATATATGTTTAAATTACACTAGTTTAAAAAGCTTTTTTTTTCTTTTTGTTGTTGTAATTTACGTCCTCCAACGTTAAGTCATATCGGACGATGAATGGAAGGGGTTAAATGATGCTCAAATGATACCAGGGTCCATAGACCCGACATTTGTCTTTCAGGATAAGGGAAAAAACCTTATCCAGGTAACTCACCCTAACCGAGATTCGAACTCGGGACCTCTTGAACGTGAGACAGATATGCTACCACCACGTTACCGAGGCAGGCAGTTTAAAAAGTGATGCATATATTCAGAAAAAAATAATAAGACTGTTGGCTGCTTTGTTTTACCTTTCCCTTTGGCTTTCTTTTTACAGCAGTGACATATGAACATTTTCTTGGTAGTTAGGATGTGGGTATATTTAAGTAGCATTTAAGAAATATAACAAACTGCAGATGAATAAGTAGGTATTTAATACAATATAAAATAACAATGACTTATTTGGAAACAGAAAAGATGAAAATAAATATATGTAACATTGAGTTATATGGACCAGTCCTGGTAATAAATAAATTCATTTACAAATTAAAATTGTGGTTTGTGAAATCAAAACCACCTCAATAATAATGTAACGAATTGCAGAAATATGACTTTCTGTAACTACTCGTCCACTAACTATTCCTACAAAGTCATATTCAATTATTTACTGCCTTTTAATTTAGACAAAAGTTAAAATCATGCTTAAGCAGTTTGCTTAAGAATGGGGTAAGTGAATACACAGTCCGAATAATATAGGGCCATTTTCTATGTACCGCATTTAAATTTTATGTTTTTTGCATGACCACAAAAGGAAGAAAAAACATATACATTGCATAAAACATATGTTTCAACGATATCATAATTTGTTGTGTGCACTATCTCTTACAGTTTACCAACCATACAAAAGCCTATTGTAATAAAGTCGTTCAGAAGCTATACCCAGAAGGTTCAAGATATATCCCTAATTTTTCATGCAAATATATTATATATGTAGTATAATAAGAAACATTCATAGAGATATTGCTTATGAAATTAAATCTTTAGAAATTGTTTCCACATAAACGTAGTTGAGTTGGGTGGATTTTGTTGAAATTCTTCGTGCCACATTCTAGGGAGATGCTAAATTTAGGTATCAAGTTTGGTATTTAACCTAGGTTTCGCTTTGAAACTGTGTTGTTCACAGACACAAGTACAAACAAACAAACAAACACGACCGCTTTCTAAATTTTTTGTAGGGATTCAGGGAGCACTTTCAGTGAAATATGAGGCTATTGGATGGAATGCAATTCTTTATCTACTTGCTATATGTAAAAAGTAGAGAAAGTAAACCTAAGCTTTTATTGTATATGCATTTTTAAGTTTAAAAATAGATACATTTTCATACAGATATCTCTATTGTCTGTATTATTCCATTTTCATTTTCAAGCCATGCAAAATCGGTCTATTTGTGTCCCCTCGATAACACCCGAAGTATAGGAGAAATATTAACTGCATAATGTCCTGTCCAGGGGAAGCTTACGTCAGCTGAGTGAATCAATAGGTAGGCCACGTGTTTAGCGAAAGGGAAATGGGGATTTTGCATGTTGTTAGCAATGAGGAGGCTGGCAAACCAACTGCAACTTGTTCCCAAAGTGTTACGCTGCCGCAGTAGTTAAGCGGACAGACCACTTTCGTAAATCCTACATATAGGATCCAAGTAATCCTGCCCCGGAGTGTGGCATTAAGGGATAATCAACTTTATGTAAACATCGATTAAGAGGCTTTGGTTATGATGTGGGATAACAAAACTTTGTCGTCCTATAAACATGTAATCTGTACTCGTCTCCAGCCAAGGGTGTTTCTTTTCCCCTCCAGATTGGCTTTAAACTCCCTGCGTGCTGGATGGGGCAGTGTTTGATATCAAATTGCACGTGGTCACTAGGGCCTTGTTACCTAACTGCTGCATGGCCACTTAACCGCTTGTGGTAATACATAGTATACCACATTCATTCCAAGCCGATTTCCACTTAAATTAATTATAAAACAGAATTTTATGTTTTCTTTAAGCCAATGCATTGGTAAAATTTGCTAAAAGAAATGCAAATTATTTTTCACCCTTATTGTGCAGATAGATTAAATAACGGATTGGACATTTAGAACAGCAATTTGAATTTTCATGCAAACACTTCCGGGAGAAACGGAGATGAAGGAACCCAGAGGACACATCAGCTACAGAAACTGACGACGCAAGCGGCAGATAGCTACAGAGTTCCCTAACATTTACTGATTTGAGTACCCCTCTGGACGGTGCTCGACGGCGACCTGCCCAAACTGCCGGAGGGTGGCTCAGGTGATCCATTCCGGTCCAAAAACCAGAGAGAGCCTCAACTTGACAATGGAGTCTCGAATGGCCACCAACTGATGTAGCCAAGAAGTTTCAATTGAGAAGTATCTTCACCGTCTACCCGCCGTTGACCGATACACACCCCCGGAGCCATCCATAACATAAAATAGATAAATTGTGGATAAATACAGTTTTATATTTTGCCGAAAAATGTGTCCAAACTGAGTTGTGGTTCCATTTTGTTGGAAAAAATATCATTTTAGGTAGCCGGAGATTAACTGGGTATGAGAAAAAGATTAAGAGGGCTTGCACTACTTAATTTCGTAGTTTAACGGAGTTTTGTGTTTCTCTAAAGAATGAACAACTAGCAATATGATCACCAGGTCAAACATTCAGTTTCTGTCGATGATTTATGTGGTTGTCTTCCATTTATTCTGGTTTTATGTCTGACCAGTATTGGTAGTTATGTCTGTTGGCAGAAGTGTTCAACCAGGACGCGGTTTTAGTCGAAATTCAGTTTGTCTTAGAAAAACTCATTGCCGTTATTTTGTTCCATAATTAATTCAGAACACTGAATTCCTTAGTAAGGAGTCTTCTCTGAACGCTTTTGCAAAATTTTAAATTTGTAAGCATATTGCTTGGCACCTTTAAGGAATTTCATCTTGGATCTTCATATTGATTGTAATGCCAAATTTTATAGGGACTTTTGGATTTTCTTGCTAAGGGAGAATTCAAATGAAGTATACTTATCAGTTGCAGTTTTCGAGTACCGCGATTGCATTCTTAATTGGCTGCAGCAGAGGTCGTTGTTACCCAGCTTCCATCCAGTAGAAATTTATTTATATCGAACTTGAACTGATTAGAGATGTCAAAAAGCCTTCCCTACGTAGAATAGATATCGTGGTAGGAGCAAGTTACGTTTTTCTCTGGTGTGAAAATCTTGGATACGATGTCAGTTTAATTATATACATAAAATGAACTACAGATAAGAAAATAATCTTTTGTAAAATGAGCTTCTTAGATGATGGGTAGAGAAAGTCATGTGAATGTAACACATCCAATTTTTCGTGCTGGATTCTTGAACGCTATATGGAGGTTACCAGCATCATGAAGTGGCTCCGATGTGTACTAAAAGGAAAGAAGCAACAGATTGTTGTGGTTTAAAAGAGTACCATGACATGCACCTAGTCCTGCGGGAATATCTCTAAAACGTCTACCCCGTCTTGCCCATCGAGATCTCCTCGGATTTCTCCCTGTGGAGATATCTGAAAGAGCATGTGGACAGTTCCTGACACAGCTATCGTGACAAGAGGGAAAACTCAAAGGAACAAGCACATCTGGCTCTCAAAATGAATATCCTTCACTAACTTACGGTTCGTGAGTGCTTTTACAAAACACACGGTTTCAAAAATGTAATTAAAATAGATGTGGTCATATGTTTTCATCCACTTCTGCGGTGGTTTAAAACGGGAGCACATCGTGGAAGCTAAAATCGGGCCAACGGTTAGAGTGACAGATAAAATGCGCAAAGCTGAAACTCGTTTTTTCCCTTCATTTTAATCACAATATATAAGAGGGACAAGCCGCTTCTAAGGTATGTTAACTTACAAACACTTTCTTTTAAGAAATATACAGAGTAAGCACGTCTCATTACGTAGCACATTTTATTCTTTGTTGCACGCACTGCTTGTAATTTCTCCGATGTACACAAAACTTTTCCATTTTTACTGCCCTGGTTGCCAACCGTGAAACAATAACTACAACATTCACTGGTTAACTCACAAATAGCAATTGCTCTTTTGTCCTGCACATACTGCCGGAGCTGGAACTTTCTGCACTCCTCGCAGGCTGATTCATGACTACTCTGCTCTTATGACTCCCTCTGAATTGGACTGCACTAAATTGATTGAGGCTAGCTTTTTCATTTCCTTCCACTCCCGTCGCGGCGAGAACGTTCTAGAAACCGAAGTCTCACGGGTTGTGGAAATCGAACGGTCTGGAACAAATCCCGCCTGGTAATGATGAGACGCGCTTCCGGATTAACGACGTGAGGCGGTGGCTGGCCTTGAATATTTCGTTCTTGTTTTTGTTTTCTGTCTTGCTTTTCTCGCCGCAAACAACAAAGCTGGGGGAATGGGTTGGCTCTCACTTAATTTCTCCATGGATTTGAAATTTAATGTAAACAAGAGTTAAAATAATAAAATGGTTGCATTCACATGAATTTCTCATCCCACTCATTTACAATATATTCTTCTATTTCCTATTGATCAAGATAGGCTTTCATGTCAGATTTACACATTTCGTTGTAGCCTAAGGGTAGTGCAGCTAAAGCAAGAGTTATATTTTTAAAATATGGATCTTTGTTTGATGGCTATGAAATTTCATGCTTGTTACATTATATGACTTTTTGGACTCGCCCTCGAACAAAACATCCTTAAATGGATTCATTTCACACATACATTTCAGTAACACATGTTATTAGTTATGAAAACATCATTAACATATGGTAATAAAATGAAAAGGGCTACATTTATGAGATCAAAGATTTCGGAAAAGTTTATATATACGGGATAGCTTGGGTTGGAGGAGTTTTAGAAAAGGTTTGACACATATCGTTTGAGAATCTTGAAATTAAAATGCCAAGTTTGGTATTTTAGCTCCTTTTGGGATTATAGTTAAGCCTCATACAGAGACAGGCATTAAGACAGAAAGACAGACGCACGCGTGCACACACACAAATACGCAAAGAGACATTTTAAAATGCATTTTTAAAAATATTTTTATTCAGAAACTGTATTTATGCTGTGATCTCGATATTGAATTTCTGAGTGGGTTAAAATACTTCCTTCTTACTGTAAATGTGTAGTGCAAGCTTACCATTTGAGTAAAGAGTAAGTATTTGGAGATTTAAACCAGCTACAATAAATATCTCAGAAATGGCTAACGCAAAAATGTGTTTAGTATAACTTATACTTTAAAATATATCTATATTGTTATCTTTGCTGCTATACACAAACTAGGTGGAGAAGGTATTTCATTCAACCCAAAAATTCTATACCAAGATTTTTCTGACAATACACGTTTTCATGGCCCCAGAATACAAAAACATGGGTGGTGTGAGAAAGGTATAACAGGAGACTAAAAGTTTCAAGGATGCAACAAGATTTTCAAAAAAATTCTCCACACTTAAATATCGTTTATGTGTAAAGAGTTTTTCAAAGACAATTTTAATAACTTTAATAATATATATTTAAGACATCTCCATGGCAAGTGAAGAACATATCTAGATTTTTTGGGAATAGTTTCTGGTGTCCTATGAAAAACCTTTTACATAACTGTAATGTGGAAGTTTTGGGGAGTCTTACTACACAAAAAATTGTAGCTCTCGTAAAATCACCAAATTTCTATGAAACAAATGTTTCTGTGGAAATAATTATTTTCGATGGCATTTGTTCATATTTTTAATTACTCTACACTTTTCTCAAACAAGGAGCTGTTATTGGTCCTTTAATCCCCGGGTTTCTGATGCAAATATTTAACAAGCATGCTGTTTTATACAGCATGGTCCGTGTAGCATTCTAAGTTTGACTTTTAACTAAAATTTCACTCAAAAAGTCAAATACGTGGAGCATTTTCTAGAAATATTATTTATTTTGACTCAGAGAGCCTGAACCTCTGTGTATTCAGTATAAAGTGTACTGAAAGTAATTAACATATTCGACACATGCACGTCTGACTTGATAAATACTGGTACAAGTTAAACATAGTTTTATGTAGAAACAAACAAAATTGCAATTTTGAACGAATCACTGAACATAAAGGATTAACGCTTCATAATTTATATGCTTGAAGAAAAGTTCATTTATTCCCGTCTACATCCCTAAACATGATAAAGGACGTCTAGAGCTATAATAAGATTCTGGGTTTTAGGTTAACGTAACTGACGTTTTGCGTAAATATCTTGATATTATTTACATATGGAACAGAATCAGAAAACATGTCATATGCCTGATTTCCTCAAGTTGTACTATCAGTAGCGATAATTTACAAATTATATCACTGTAATTTTATGAATTAAATTATTAATTTTACGACCTAATGCAAACTAATTTGAAATTTAGCAATAGAGGTTAGTTTTACAAGCCACTTTCAGTTGACACTTTACACAGATATTTCATAGTTTTTTACCTAGAAATTAATAAAGTTACTTTTTTATTTTTGGCGAAGGGAGACTTCACAAAATATAATAGTAAAAATTATATTTGAACAAATAAAGAATTTAAACCGAATATCCAATTTAAATTGACTTGTTCACAAACAGATGTTTTAATTAGAAAAGATAATTAATTGTATGAAGTGTTACATTCATACGATCTTCATTCCACAATATTATTTATCTTTACATATCACCACAAACGTTTACATATTTGCTTCATGATAATCGAAATAAACCTCTTAGAATCAGTTTTATAATAGGTACAAGATTGATAGAGAAAAGAAATTCGATAGACCGATGTCCCTATGTGCTCGCTTTGAAATACCATAATGTTTTATCACATCATTATCTATGAGTGAACATCCACATAATTGTATAATGTAACGCAATATTGAAACATTAAAACCAATAATATAATTAACATCTTGGAAATGGCTGATGTTGCAGAAAGGCTTTCTGGAAACAAATTATGTTTTACGGATATACACTTTTTCTGTGGTGGGTTTTTGTCTGTATCTTATAATTTTACTTTTAGGAAATTGTGCAATATCCTTTCGAATTAAGAGGACTTCGTAGGCCGTCGCCGCCCCCCTCCCAAAGAAGAATATTTACATATAGGTTGACTATATCGCATTTTAACCAATGTTTTTGCAGTCATTTTGACAAGATAAACTTGAAAAAATAACATTTACAGGCAAATGGTAGTTTGGTGTGTAGGTGGTTTTGAAATTCTTAGTATAACTTCTTTGGAAGACGCTGAAATTAAATACCAAGCTCCATTTCTCATATTTTGGTGATCCTGTTTGCACATGCAGACACAGACACACAATTTGTAATAATACCTTGTATATATTACAGGAAGAATCAAAACGTTTTCTTTTTTTCTGTGAAGTCTCGATATTGAACTACTGAATGGAATGTTTATAGACAATTAGTGGAGATGTAAAACATAAGTATATAATAAGTTCACCATTTTATCCCACCTTAAGCAATTCGAGCATAGAGCACGTCTCTCTCCTAACACAACGTGTAGGTAACAGGAGTAGCGGATCCATATCCTTAACTCAGAACTGTTTGGTAGACGGGACGTAGCGTTAGCGTGATGTCATTACAGGAGATACGCTCACTGCTGATCTGCCGCTCACCTTTAGGAGAGGCAAAAAATGAGACCATGGTATGAAAATGTTCTTTTCTTCTCCTTTTGGTAGAAGTTACGTCTTTTTCTGCTCGGTAGGTCCAAGTTCTTAATATTGCACAAAAGAATAATTTCTCGCTTGGGTTGCAGCGAGTAAGGCGGAGTTTCTCAGCTGCTAACGTCTTTTCACTCATCGAACGGGAAATTGAATTTTCAGATGCAAATTGACACGCAAGGAAAAGTCGGGAAGCAAAGAGACGCATACGTGTGCAGGTGTTCGTGTGTTTGGCACTTGTCATCTTCTGGATGCTTTTGCCACGGCTGCAGAAATTACCGATTGTATACTCACTTATCAATGGCCAAATATGTGTGATATGAAAATACAAGAATAGCCCTCAAATGTTAAACGTGTATATTTCTACAAAAATTCAATTTCATCACAGTTAGGAATTATATATGTATAAATGACTTAAAAATAAAGAAAAATAATGACTCAAATAATGACTCTTCCCACCCTCTATCATTTGTGAATGTATGTCATTCCTCCGAAAATCCATTTCTATTTTATTGCATATTTTGCTATAGATACAAAGAGAATAGCGATAGTCAAACGCTTAAGAACTCCGCGTTAGCTACTGACCTTAAAATTTCATACTATTTTATGCGATCGCAAGAAACGACCGCCACGGTTGCCTGGATGGTAGCGTGTCTGCCTCACGTTCAAGAGTCCCCAAGCTCAGATCTCCGTCAAGGTGAGCCACCTGGATAATTTTCTTCCACAGTTTTCCTTATGCTGAAAGACGAATGTCGGATAACTCTGAGCTCTATGGACTCTGAGCTCATTTGAGCATTATTTTACCCTTTTTATTCATTTATCGTCCGATGTGACTTAACGTTGGAGGATGTAAGTAAAAAAAAAGTATTGTATTCTATCGCTAGAAACAACTGAATAGCAACGGAATTTAAAAGAATGAG
Organism: Mantis religiosa; assembly: GCA_030765055.1. Taxonomy (NCBI): domain Eukaryota; kingdom Metazoa; phylum Arthropoda; class Insecta; order Mantodea; family Mantidae; genus Mantis; species Mantis religiosa. Next base: position 371,520,518 of record CM060950.1, read on the forward strand.
GAAATATTAAACAATTGGAACAAATATTAACTAGTACGACATATATAGATTATGCACCAATAATTAATTTAAAATAAATTGTGTGTTTCAGAAAGTTCTACAATTTTTGTGCAGTATGCTTACCCCTATCGCTTGTACAAATTGTGCAAAAACAAATATACCATTGTACACTTCATTTGAGCATTTTTGAGAAAACAAAGGGATTAGGAAAAGTATCTACGCATGGGGTAGCTTGAGGTTGGGTTATTTACTTGCAAATATTTTTGCCTTGTCTTTGGTTAATAGTGAACTTTAAATACCAAGTTTGTATTTGTTCGACTTCTTGTTTTTTGAGTTATCCTGTTCTCAGAAAGACATATATGCACACACCTATTTTAATTTGTTGCCCTAATAGAACTCTCTCACTACTCGCACTGATACAACATACTTTTAAAGACCGCAGTTTCCTAATTACTTCGTATTGGTCAAGATAAACATTCATAACATTTTTATTACACATTTCTTTGTAGGTTCAATGGGTAAAGGCAATACGCTAGGCTTAAGAGATAATCAATATTTAAGAGCTGGTCACTCTATGAAGAATTGAAAATTTCATTTTCTTTGCATGACTTAGAGAAGAAAAGGACCGTAATATGTTCAGAATTTGGAAAACTTAGACTAAAAACAAGGGATACCACGGAAATGGTTAATTCCACTAAAATCTATTCGCCTATATTATGTACCTTAATGCTATGTATTTGTGTTTTAAGGGCTTTTATATCTCTTATAGTTTATGTGTTATGTAAAAGTCATGAAACATAAAGAAGGCTTCAGATCGTATTCGCACAAAATTTAAGATATACATTTAATTTGCCAAGAAAATTCTTCAACTTATGCAATTTAATCAAAATTGTTTGAGCCATTGTTAAGAAAAATTAAAATTTTTGGAAATATGTACTATGCAAAGGGGTTTGGTAGGGGAGCATTTTCGTTTTAATTCATCTTCATGTTGAATTTTTTAAGAAAGAAACTTGAATATTAAGGTTGGTATTTAAACTGCTTTTTGTTATTGTTCACTGTCAGAGAACCACACTGACAGACACCTTTTTATAAATACTTTTCTGCGAGTACAAGGATTCTCAAAACATTCATTTCCGTTACAGTTTCGATAGCCAAATTTTGGATACAAAATAATATGTACTTCCTGCTCTGTTAACTGTTGGTACACATTAGAGAAATTAATTGCTTGGTGGGAGGGTTTAGGTAGATTCAACCAAGTACTTCAGTTAAGATCGCGATATTCAATTTTTATATAGAATACAATAACGTTTCAACCTACTGTTGAGGTGCACGGTAGAGAAATTAAAAGTAGTCATTTAGTAACAAATATAGAAATATGGTTATAATGCCTATTACTTAGGTTAACTCCCTCTAGTTCGGCAAGAGAATTACAATTTAATTAGCAAAAGATAATAATAGTTTGAGAAAGTTATTTCCAGAGTGCTCTCTAGACTACGTGGAACTTTTTGACAGGATTCTCTACAGCAAAATATGTTTATATCGCCATGCCTTGAGATCTGCGCCAATCAATTGCTGTTTAAGCTTCCTACAGCTTATTTCCAATTTTCTATGTTATCAGTGCTGATTAAGCACAAATACGAAGAACTAATCTCAATAAGCTTCATTGTAAAATATAGTCTATTATAGTATGATTTTGGGAAGTGAATCTTAACAGAATCCAGATATACTTTGAATAGTAGATAAGCCAAGTTCTACTTCTGAGATTTTGAGATTTCTTATACATTTCACACACAACACACACAATACACACACGCATTATATATATGTGTGTGTAGTGATTTATTACTTTGAATTGATTGTTAATAATGTTGCATTAAACTTTAAGAGAGAGAGAAAAACACAAGTTTCCACGAGGTAAGTAATTGGAGCTGCAAATGTACTAAGGGGAAAAGACTGTTTCGATTTAGTTGCGTATGTATTAATGCTACATGACTGTAGCTAACTTGCGACCCTTTATATTTTAACTGACTTTCGCTGGACTTATTTTTAAGGTGCTTTGAAAGCATTCAAAAGATATAAGTTGATGATAATATTAATTGCATTGCTTATATTGTATATTTAAATGCAAATTGTACGACGACTTTAGAAAGATATAATTTAGATATAATTAATAAAAGAAAGATATAATTGAGTCAACTGTTAGTAGGTTGATACCGTGACTCGAAATAACTTACTTGAAATATGGACGTTAATAGGGATTCAGTATTGGAAGAAGAATTTGAAATCGGAGGCATAGATTGTTAAGATGCAGATGGTATTTTAATTCCAGCCCTTGTGTATACTATATTATATTACAGCCAACACATTATTTTGGTAGATCTGCACTTCCTTGAAAGCGATTTCAGATGTTGAAATTCTAAGTTTCGTCTGTGTTAAAATAAACTGGGCGATGTGGATATTACTCAAGTGTACAAAGTTCTGGCAATAATATAATACGCGAGCAGATTCTCCTGATATAGCTACTCTGAAATGTCTACTTCAAATTGGATTTCAGCTCTTGGTAATGTTCTTAATTCATATTTTACAGAAGCTTGAATTACATACTCAAATTTATATTCCACGTTTATATTTAACGCTAAAATCTTTATTTTTTTCGAATAATCTGGTGTGAAAATGCGTTCCCGAAAACTTAGGAACCCCTGGAGGGGGATGGGGGAATGACATGGCAGCAAACGTTAGAATGACGGACCCATGCATATTTATTGCTACGTAGCCTGGCCGGCAGGATGCGCAGTGACAAATGACAGGCAAGGCTCCAACAATAGCGAACCGCCGCAGCAAAATTCATGGACTGCCAGGGACGGAAAATAAAATAAATAATAATAATAGTAATAACGGCGGGAGCTGGGATAGTGTTTGCACCGCTGGATGCATTTCATTTGACGTGGTTTTTGAAAACCCTTCGATTGTCATCGTTTTCACATCGTGGTGTTGATTGTATTTTTGTTTTCCCCCTATTTTCACCGTCCCACACAAAATAGGGGAAGCAAAAAAAAAAAAAAAAAAAAAAAAAAAAACACTCTTTCTCTTACATCTGGAAATACCGCTCATACGATGATGCTTTATGCTTCAGCGCTTTCATATTTTATCAAATATCCATTGTATTTAGGTTATATTACTTTGGTATTCTGTGTTACTAGAGCATTTAATGGATGAATAGAAGCAACAGAATTACAAACATTGAAAGTAAAATGCTGCGTGGGGAAGTAGGAAGTTGCACGCACAAAGGGATGTACAGCTGCATGCATTCTTTGCATTAGTGCTTGGACAGGCTGGTATGAGTTTATTACATGACTGTAAAAGATAGTGTCCCATATCTCTCCTTGTTGTTGCAGTTGTATTCCTTAACACAGTGGTTGGCCCAGACCCACGGCTTTTAAATGTGGTTAAGGGTGACAGTCGTATGTCAGTTGATTTACTAGCAGAGAAAGTAACTTCTGAGGGACAAAGAAAATATTTATTTATTTCCAGTGTTGCTGACCCATAATGTAACTAGGGTTTACAAATGTTTGTTGACATGACAGTTATTTCGAGAACGAAGGTAAAGGTTACAATGGTTTATTTAACGACAGTAAGCATGAGCTTGAAAGCTCAGTGAAGTGTACTCAGAGCTGACATTGGCTCAAAATCCTAAAAATATGTTATGTACAAAAATACTTTGTATCCGTAACTTCATTTGTGTCCAATAGCTTTTATTCTCAGAGACTCTTAACGGATTAAGCATGTAACCATTTAAATGCCCCAGAGATAAAGTTGTAATCACCTGTAATTACTTCCAATGCCTTTTACTTGCACTGTACTTTTCCTATAATTTTTCGCATTAACAATGTTTTTAGATGTAGTTTCAAGCCGGTGTTAAAATTTTCAGCAGAAGCGCAAAACTCGAAGTAATTAGCGTCAAATTTTGCTAGACTTTAGATTAACAATGTTAATTGGATAAATGGTAAATACTAAAACCATTATACTGGAAATTTAAACATTACTTCTACAACAATTAGAAGATTGAAAAACCATTGATTGTTTGTTTCTCATATTAAAATTATTTAAATAACGCATATATTTACATTTGTTTTCCAAAATTACGATCTTTACTCCTTATGGAACACCAAATAAATTAGCAATGGATTAACCCATTAATCCTAGTGTTTTAAGTGAAAGTTTTGCGTGCAAAGTAAAATGTCTTTGGAATGTGTTTTATGTTATCTGATAGATAATTGCATGCTCTACAAAATACTAGAGAGCTATTTTAGTTTGTTTTCACACTGTTTGTTGTTTAAAGGACAATGGAATGGAGGGTTAAGTCGTTAAGTTGACATCAAACAGCATGTCCGACAGTTTCTAATCGAGCAGCTTCTCTGACATTGGCATCACCTTTAAAAGCAAAAAGGGGAGTACTAAACCATTATAATAAAATTAAAATATTGTTCCCCCAAAACTATAAAGATATCTCCATGAAATTTAAATCATGATTACAATTGTGGTACAGATGCATGGAAAATTTTTAAAAGTTTTTTATGTATACTGCAATATTTAGATACTATTAAGTACCCAAAAAGTAGCTAAGAAAAATTATAAGCAAGAGGGCTACTTGTTAAGATAATTATAACGCGAAAATGAAATAAACTTCTATAATATTAAAATAATTACTGAAAGTATTAGAATTGGAGAATAGGTACACATTTTTGTAGTTTTAGTGCAATTACTGAAATATCTTACCGGTTTCTTCTCATATTTTGCGTCACTTTTCTTATATTCAAAATTAGCAGATCACCAAATGTGACAATTTTTGGTGTATGTACCTACACCAATAGTGAATAATAAGTGCATGCGAATGGCTTTTTTATATTCTGTCTCAAACTAGAGCAGTCTTGCTGTGAACATACTGAAGGGGAAAAGAGACAGAGAACCTTAACGGAGTGCTCTTAGACTACTGGTTGTTGGATCAAATTCATGGGTGTTTAATGGAGGTGGTTCCAGGCGGGAAACTTACCTTTACACAAAGTATTTTTACAAAGCTTATTCCTCTAGCTACTTAAGCGTTGATCCATATAAACATGTGTCGAAATAGTTTATTAGATATTTCGTTATAGGTGGTAGAGCAATACGGTAGGTTTAAGGGGTAGTCAGTTCAAAAGCGCGTCATTATGTTTTGTCTCAGAGACCTTGTATTTATTGAATAGTCGTCAGAAAAACAACACAAACGATAACGACTTACTAACTGAAAAAATATATGAATCACCGGATAATTTAAACTGGTAATAAGGAACATCCCGGAAATGGTTAAGACCACAAATGTATTTTAAATAAACTGTATATTTTAATTTGATTTATGTCTTTATAAAGTAAGATTTTTTCTATCTCTCACGGTTTACAAGTTATACAAAAGCCACGCAGACTGAAGACTTTAAAGGCTATTTATTCACAGAAAAGCTAAGATAGACACTTTATTTTCAATATAAAATTCATAAACATGGCACTAGTGAAGTCCACCTTTGTAAAAATCTGAAATAACGAAACAAGCTTAAAATAAGATAAACTTCAATACCGATATATGTATTTAACCGAATTTTCCTTTCTGAGCTATGTTGCGTAAGACAGTCATCTTTTCTAAAGGTGCTTTTTAATTCAAGACAGCTCAAAACGGTGAAATCTCGAATATACAATTTTGAAGGAGATGCAATAATTCTACTTACTGTAGCTAAATGGTAGGTACGAGTAAAATTTCTAGCTGCAGGTTATTCACATGGTACATTGGACGTCACAGATATCAATATTCAATCTTGAGGATAAATATAAAAGTTGCTCAGACACAGAAATTTTCTGGATTCAGCGAACTTCAAAACGTTTTAAGATGATATATAGACATAGAATGTTTGCATGGTATGCAGTACTTCCTCTGCATATTTTATGTACTGAGCAGTAGAGAAGGTAAAAGCTGTAAGAGGCAGGTGGCTCAATTGATACATAACATTTCAGATAAATCGTTCATACGATTTTGAGGCATAGAGTTAAATTCTATCACTGCTTCTCTCTTTATTGCTCCTTCTTGCTTTTTGCATACACGAAAGTACAGTAATTCTCTAAAATGTCATTCTGATCCCAGAAAAAAAGCATTATAGGCGGTCGTTACATTTCATTCTGAGCCTCTCACGGCCTTTCTCACCTCCTCACCATCTAGCGGAAATTTAGACCGCCAATTCCTGCTCGAAGATGCATTGATGCCAGGTCCGGTCAGGTGACTCTGTTGCTACAGTAAACATGATGGGTCACTTATCCGTGGAAGAACATGTTTATTTGCGAAGTTTACTTTAACCCTCAGTTGGTCGTGGTGCATCCAGAAAGCCCAGCCGTTTGTTTTTTCCACACTGCTTTTAGGTTTTTGACTTAGAAACGCCATCCCTCTCAATACCTCCTTGGCTTATAATGTATTGCTGTATAATGTATAATTGGAGGTTACACTTACAAATTTAAGCATTTGCATCCACTAGAAGGCATTCAAACGATCCAGTCCATTCTTCCTACAATGTCTGGAACGCTCAAGATAGATGATCTAAGCAACGCAAAAGACTTAAAATTAGCTATCCATTTACTAGAGAGCGACGATATCGATGTAGGACAACTAGATGAACAAGTAAAGGAGACTTGATACAGATACAGACGATTTTCTTCCGGAGAGAAGAGAAGAAAATTCTGACAAAGAGGAAAGCGACAGAGAAGGTGAACCTATTATTTAAGGTGCTTTATTCTAGTTAGGGAGGGATGGAAATACAAAGTGGAGAAAGCATTGTGAACCCAGAGTTACATGCAGAAAAAGTTCACGTACACTATAAGAAGTGCAACAATTATTTTTGTTTGGAACACGGTAGAATGATATGTCGTATATGTTTGCGATTTTGGAGTAGGATAGTGTAAAGCAGGAAAACAGTGGGAAAAGGAGGGAAAAAACTAGCATACGTTTTAATAAGTAAAAGTATGTTTTATATGCTTTATTTTGATGTAATAATTTATTTTATTCTTTCATTCTATATTTTAACATCTGCTGCCCATTCTTTGTTAATACTACAATGTCGTTTGTGTTAACCTACAATTAGTACTGTTTTGTTCCATTTATGCCTCGTCTTTAACTACAGTGGTCATATCGGCGGCCGTTCTCCTTTGGAACATATGGATGGTGTTAACTCGTATACGTTGAGTCGTATCATTAGGTCACGCACACATTCGTACTCGAATTTATACTTAGAGACTCTAGGAAAGATTATCTTGGTTGGATAAAAATCTACACCCCCAGCCGGGAATCTAACCCGGGACCCCTAACACGTCAGGCAGATGCTCTACCGACTGAGCTACGAGGCCAGCCTACAATTAGTATTATTAGGATTAAAAACGAAAATAAAAATTAATTTAATAAACCTTTTTAAAAATACTGAAATACATTCACAAAAATCAGTAAAAATAATTAGCGCCTACTAGATTCCACGCGACCGACGGTGTTGAAATTAAGGCGCGACCGACCTAGGGTTAAACACGAATCTGCTATCAATTCTGTATCCCTGTAAGAAAAGCTATGCATGTGATCACAGATATATTTAAAGATTCCGGTTCGGCGTTACACAATAAACATTCTAGAAGAACAACAGAAAATAAACTAAATGAAGTTCAATATCACTTAGGGCGATTTCTTCAAAAATCCCTAAACAAATTAGTATACACACTCAACGACATATGTTGGACTTCAGAAAAAACTCTAGTACTGCACCAAACGTCTCACTGACGTGAACTTTGGAATGTGCTGTAGATAAAGGATGTCATAACAGAACACATTTCCTACCATAAAACAATTATAGCAGAGCGATATCGGAAACCAATTCTAGGGCCATTTATGATCACTTGACAGAGGAGGAAGGAACCTTATGGCTGGCTCCAAAAATATTCTGCAACAGCGCATACAGCTGCTGAATTAAATCACAGAAGTAATACGTTTTATGATAGGATGGTATGTATGTATTGGTAGCCCCCTCATTCCGCCGACGCCCTAGTGGCGATTTTGATTTAAGGAGTTCTTTGAAAGACAGCATATCCTTCAACTCTCGTACGCTACATAAATTTAGTGTTAAAATCATGCAAGGAATCACCAGAATTCCTGCTATTGAGCATACGTAAGTAAGCGAGAACACTTTTACGAGATATGCTGCCCAAGGTCAATATTTCTATCATCTACTAGAAGGTAGGGATTTCAGAGAGCTTCTGCCAGTACCAATTTGCTGGCGACTCTTGGTTCTTCCAGCTCCCTCCAGTGGAGAGAGCCGGCGAATGACTTACCATATTTTATTATGACCCTATACATTTAACATCAGCAATCCATCCGAAACTGAAATTTACCAGAACATTTAGCATTACAGTTTTGCTATAGTTATAGATAAATGTTGGGCACGTACCATTTATGAGGCACCTTTTGCCACTCTCCATTTTAATATGTATAAACTACTGGGTACATATCTCGCCAGAGAACGTGGCCAAGGCTTACGCTACGCGCACGTATTAAAATTTTCTTTAATTATTCCACTTAGTACCTGGTGCACTGTCTGAATACCAAATCCATACATTACCCGCTTCATTACCGGCAGCAGCATGCCTTGAAAGGGACACGGCTCTTTCTGCCTTTCCTTTCACAAAAATATACCCTTCTCTATTTCCTGTGCGCATATAAACTCTAAACAGGAAAAAAAGTAACGAAGGGAGAAAGAGAGAAAAGCCGGGAGAGAGAGAGAGAGAGAGAGAGAGAGAGAGAGAGAGAGAGAGAGAGAGAGAGAGAGAGAGAGAGAGAGAGAGAGAGAGAGAGAGAGAGAGAGCAGTTCATGCAAATTACGTTGCGATGTCATTAACATTTCAGAACCTTTATTCAGGTGAGAGTAAAACCCAACTTTCATTTAAGTATATGATGTCATTAACGCTAAGATTTCCTGATGGAGTCAGCCTATCTTCGTTTCAAAAGCCATTTTACTATTATTTCAAACGGTTCCCTACGTTAGCTCCATCCTGTAAGAACTGCAAACCTATTTCTGCTTTGTTTTCTTTCTTTATTTTCCTCATTATATTTTCCATTTATATAGTGTTATTATACTCATACTTTCTTACTTAAGTTTCTATCCTCTCACCCACTTCCTTTTCCTGCAGCCGCTCCTTTCGGTTTTCATAAAACAACACGATTTTTTAAACCTTTAAGCCGATCTATAGCAACACATCCAAAAGGTTCGTGTGTGTGTGTGTGTGTGTGTGTGTGTGTGTGTGTGTGTGTGTGTGCGTGCGTGCGGGTAATATTGGGACCACACAAACCAATCTTAATGTTTTCGTCACTGAGAATCAGTTGTTACCAAATATCACAGGCTATATACCGCTTCTAATCTTAATTCGTGCCTGGCTATGACATTTTACTGAAAATTCCAGGGATCGAAAGTTGCTGTTATATATTACTTTCACATTAATTTATCTATTCGGTATAGTTTATTTCTTATACTTTACCTAATATATCCTTGCAAAATATTAATCCTGAAACTTTAAATTTAGAGAAATATTTGCATGATGTTTATTAGAAATGCCGTTATGGGTACAAAGGAAATGGTGATAAATATTTAAAAGTGAGTCGCTGCACATGAGTCTGAAAATTGTTCAAATATTTTCATGGCATCGTGAAGATAAAAGAGTCAATAAAAATATCACTTTAGAAAAATTGCCAGCGTTAAAATATTGAAACCAATTATAAGTAATACCTCGAAAATTGTTTATGTTGCATTTTATTTTTCATAGAAATATATATGCTAATATAAACAAAATCTTTATTCATTTTTACAAAATGAAGAATCTTGAAAACTTGTCCAAGTAAAGAGTGGTATGAGCTGGTGGATTTTATTGAATATATTCGTGTTCCCTCTCTTGAAGGCACTGAACTTAAATACCAAGTTTGTTATTAATTACACTTCTTGTTCTTAAGTTATGTTGTTCACAAACCGAACAGTAAAACCCAAAGACCTTATTCTAATTTTATAAGGGATTTTCAGGTTGTCTAAAAACCTTATTTCTGGTGAAATTTTGATATCGAAATTTTGGCTGCAGTACAATAGTTCCTTGACTTACTGTAAACACGCAACAGACAAAGAAATTTGAATCAGAATTTCGAAGACTGTAGGAAGAAAAAGATTTTGGAAACCATAAAAGAAAACTTCCTTCCACTCGGTGAATTTTCTGAAGCTCTTAATTAAAAAAGAACTGAAGCACAAATTAGTAACCTCGTAAGTAAATATGTAAGTGACCCAAACTGGCTGAAGTAAACTTTATTCGCGTTAAACTGTATTTGACATTTTATGGCATTATTTTTAGCTTTCTATGAAAGAGAAATGTAAGGTATTCGGAGCCTTTACAACATATCTATATAAAACCTGCCTATCATTTATATAGCAATTATTACATATACTGATTTTCACAGCTTTAAATTAAAAGCGTTGGAGGACGTAAATTACAAAAAGGAAAGGTTTTTTTTTAAACATTAGGTTTTATTTTCTACAACATACTTATAGTAAGTAGTGCAGTGTTGTATTCGATCAAAGAATTCGATTCCCAGATTTCACCAGAAATATATTTATTGAGATACCCTTAAACCATAAAAAGAATTTTAGAAAAATGTCTTTCTCTCTGTGAATGCCCCCGTCTGCCTGCCGGTGAACAACAAAACTCATAAATTAAAATTCCGTTAAATTTTAAATTTAGCATTTACATTCAGCATCTTCCAAGGTTGCCACAGAAAGAATTTTTAACAATCCTCCCTCCGAGACTATTCTTAAGCTTTATATGAAATGTTTTCGATAATGTTGATTTTTCTAAGAAATATCTTTAGACTTTGATTATAAATAATACGTTTAAGATATTTTAATGGAAAACAAAACGCATACCTTTAATGTTCTGATAATAGCCTATGAATTTCCCCTCAATCTGAATGACATTTGCAAAAATGGTAAACCAAAATCGGACTATTAAAAATTGTACATCTCGTTTAAACTCAAAATTTAGGTCCAATAATTTCTTTATTTTTTGTAGAGCTCATCACATTTCCGAGTATTCCTTCCAAAACTTAAGATTTTCTGAAATGAGAAATCATTATTGATTTTGTTTTTCTTCTGGCCATGGAAATACAATCGGCGATCACTTAAAAGGTTTGACTATTGTTAAGCATGCCGTATTTCCTCTCCCTCGTTATATCTGTAAGATAATGTGTAATAAAGCAACCTCTACAAATGTGTACTTTGAGCGATATTAAGTAATAATAGAATAAATGTTTGTGAGAATAATTTATACAAGAGCAAGTGGATAATTCGTGGTGAAAGTAACATATGAGCTATGGAAGGTTTCATATGTTGAATTTTTAGATAATCATTAAAAATGTTTCATGGCTTAAGTGGAGGTATTACTGAAAGTAATACATTTTTGCACAAAAATGTTTACTTTAAACTTTTGTGTAAACAAATATCTGAAATTTAATTAAATTTTAGTCCTAGATTTATACGTGTTTGAATAGATAAATTTATCCACTTGCTTATTGATACAACCTGAAGCTATTTGAAAGAAAAATGTAAAAGAACAATTAATTTCCATTAATTGTACTAATAGTGGTCCGAACTATAAAGCCCGGGCCTTAAAGTACTTACAGTATAGTAAGTCGCCATTATGGTAGTTCGCTCATGTGTTTAGGAGAACTCCTAGTGGTTTACCGGGAGAAACACGAGTCATTTGGAGAATTTAATGTCATGTTGGCACGTTGGCCATCGTAGCTCAAATGGTTAGAGTGGCTGGACGGAAACCAGAAGATCCGTGGTTCAAATCCCGGCTATGGCATTGAATTTTTCATTCTGGCTCTACCCTTTCATAGTGCGTCCTACACGCGGCTAATGTGTTATTTAATTGAATTTACGGACGTTTGGAACAATGGATTTCTAGAAAATATAGTCGAATAAATTCCTCAGTGCTTGATTGACCTACAGCTTCGTTTTGACATAAACTCTAAATGTGCATTTTCTGTTAATTTCATACTTTCTAGATTACATAAGCAGGAAAGGATGCAGGGAACATTCAACTTGAGAATCCTTTTATGAGGCTTAGGAATATAAATTGCAAACATAATTAATTATTAAAAGAAATAATCGCTGACATATTTAAATAAAAATACCAAATTTCAAAGGCTTGAGATAAATTTTCTTCGCAATCCAGGTTTCCTATCATGAAATTGTTTGGAAAATGCTTCAATAATCATAACTATTATTAACTATTTTATGTTAAAGTAACTGATTTTTCTCCTATAAAAACGCTATCATGATTGTCATTTGCAATGTTTCATCGTGTAAGAAGTTTTCAATATGCCAGAATTATATCAGAAAGAAGGAAATTTTAAAACGTATTTATGGTTAATAAGAGCGATGTAGAAAAGCGCTTCAATTCTGCATATATACCTACTGTGAAGATTCTATCGGTACTTCTATCTGCTTGCACTCCTAATGAGGCTGCATATGGCCAGTGAACACAACTGCCTTGAGATCGCATTCAATAACGAGAAAACGGTCTGTTGGATTGTTGAATACAGCCAGAATATGGAACTATAATATTAATCCTCCTTTTATTTTACTGTCCAGAGTTATTTCATTTTTATTTTTCACTTTCCTTTATGTTACCAGTTGTCATAATTTTAAACTCTTCCTGTTTCTTTTATTTCCATTTTCTTTTTGCCAGCAGCCATTATTTCTTCAGCGCAATTTCATCTAACATGGCTATATCATTACAACGGGTTTACTCTTTCTTTTGTCTATTACAACGTCTGCTGTATCCATTTCTCTTCCGGTGCATTATTTTACACCATTCTTTAAGTATCCAATTTCAAAGCTTCCAATTCTGAACTACATTTTCAATAACTTTTTATTTTAGCCATCTTCCTGACGAAGCTGTTATGAAGCGCATCCTAAACGTGCTGTCGCATATTCATGTACAGCTTGGGAGAAAATCTGGGCAATTTTATTCCAGCTTTTCTTTCTCCTGTTGAAATAATACTGCTCTGTATCCTTAGGGTTCCCAGTCGCTCGGTTTAATACATGAGAATTCTTGATTCAGGAGCTGTAGTTAAGGAATTATTATATTTAAAACGCAGTAACGTCTTTGTGTATCTTGAAGACTCATAACATCGTGTTCTCCTTAAAGGCGCCAAACTGTAAAGCGTATCTAGATTTTCTAACAATAGGTTTGATTGTTTGTTCTCATATCTGTGACAGATTCTGTAACAAACTACCTTACAATTAGGTCAATTCTACGAGTAGTTCCTCATAAATAGTATGTCACATTTTAAGCGCCTACAGATTTTCAAAGTACTAGAAAACGTTCAAATGTTTTCTTCCAAACATGTGTGTATTTTGCAAATAAAGAATTATTTGCTCTAGAGTATAAATTCAGGTGTTCGTACTTGATGTAAACAAAGGAACCGCTATTAACAGATAACGGAATTATTCTAGAACATTCTTCCCCCCCCACACTTGTCACGAACATTCTAGATTTTCCTGGAAAACTCCAACGGCTCTGTATAAGCGAGCATGTTCGCGAGAAAGCAGTTAGTGATCTGTTAGTGCGATACAGTGCTGGTTATTCTCTACGTTCTGCGAGTGAGGTTTAGATGATAGTTATGAACTGCATTAAGTAATGAAAGGAAAAGGTGAGTGCTAATATGTCGCTAGGAATAGCGAAATGACGGGTATTATATTACTGAAGTCACATTGTAAACGTTATGTAGGGTTAGTGATAAGTAAATGAAGTGATGGCGAAGTTATGAACTCACGTTAGCGAAATAGCAATGAGAACTAATTGAAGTAGTAGGTAATATTGAACTTTATCGTGTTAGTTAACTGACAGTGAAAACAGAGTTAAGTGACAGGTTAAAATAGTAGATCGCAAAAGTGAACAGTGAGAACAAAGTGAACTGACAGTGAGAACTAAGTGAAATTATAGGGAAAGTTGAACTATCTCAAATTACTAAAGTGACAGAATGAGGAACAATTGAACTAGGTCACTTTAGTGAAGTAATAGTGATAAAAAGGTGTACAGGGATGATGAACTTTATCACAACAGTGAAGTGTCAGTAAGAGCTATGTGAACTTGGAAAAACTGAACTAATTAATCTAATTAACATTAAACATTATTCTAATTCTAGCAATTCCGATTTTAATTTTTCTAATAGATTTCGTCAGTAAGTTTTATTTAATGTCATTTTAACACTATTTGATGAAAATTACAAATTAGCAAAGATTTTTATCGCATATAGCGAAAGATTATTCCTTTTATTAGTTTTATTATTGTAAATTACGCCCGTTTCCCGTATTTCCATGTATATACAGAACTATTTTATCTGTGTTTGCACAAAATTTCAAAATGATAATGGTTTTAAACAGATGGAAGAAAGTATTTTAGAAGCAAAATTATTATTTCAAGGATATTGTTTTATCTGTTTAATAGATTTCCACGTTAAATCCTACATTTTAGGATTACACAAATATATTTCTCCTTCAAACAACGCATTGAAGATATTGCCGTATATGAAGTGAGTGAATCTATTGTATGAGGCACGCAAATGTGTGAAAGCTAGAGTTAAAAAGCATAAAATAAAAGGTCATTTAAGTTTTCGACATAGTTATACATTTAATTAATATATTAAATTATGTTAGTTCTAACATTAACTTATTAATTAAATACAGGACCTGTAAAAATCAGAATACACTGGTGATATAATTTGCTATTTTTGGATATGAAAAATTAAAATATTTTCTTTCTTAATTTGACTACTAGAATTTTTAAAACGGAGGTCAATACTTTCTGGAGTCATTGTACTCGCATGTGTTTCCAAAGGATTTGGCTTCTATATATAAAAAATCATAAAACTGTAAATGTCTGACATTTTAATTATATTACTGCAATTATAATTATACTACACTTCAAAAAGACATTTTTCCAAACTTCCGTATTGAAGTAGGTAACTCCTAAGGAAAAAGATGTGCTGATTTTGAAATGATGTCTAAAGAAA
The DNA here is from genome assembly GCA_030765055.1 of Mantis religiosa. Lineage (NCBI taxonomy): Eukaryota > Metazoa > Arthropoda > Insecta > Mantodea > Mantidae > Mantis > Mantis religiosa. Next base: position 371,535,678 of record CM060950.1, read on the forward strand.
CATATATTCTCTTCCACATAAGCATTATTTCCAAATTTCTAATGCATATTTCGAAACGGTGTAATTTTTTACCAGGTGCAAGTAATTTCCATTGTTGCAGCCTAGAACCTAGAAACTCAGGTACTTCTTTTGACAAATTTAAGTCTACCGCCCGATCACTCAAGTCTACTTGCTCCACAAAATGCCTTTCGCGATCAGAATTTTCTCGTTGAAAGCCAGGATATTTTGAAGTAGACGCCTCTGACTGCTGGGACAACTCAGCCTGGGAGTCACTACTTTCTTCAAATTATTTTCACTACTTATTTTCTGAGGCGGTACAGGTATAGCTAATTTCTCGCAATGGGGAACAGAACACCTAGCAGAAGGAATATATGGAGACTGAATACCATTAATATTATTCTGAACGAACTAGTACTCCATGCTCCATTTATTGCTAGTCAGAGCTGAGGATGTTCGGAAGGTCCTAACGAAACGCTTTCTAGGTAAACATTAGTAGTATCTACTTCGACGCAAAATTATATTAATTTTGTTTCATTGTATCGTAGTCCAAACTGATTAAGAATACTGAATAATATGACAGTTCAGATACATTTGTCATGCAGAATTAACAGTCATTAATATGATTTGTTGGCTCTCGCTTCAACATAGGTACAGCAAATGGTAATGCTTCGAGTTTGCTATATAACCATAGTCTGTGATTTGACATACAAGTGATACAACATTGATGAGGTGACCACTGTTCTTCCTGATCACCAATTTGAGATCCAAAGTATAAAGAATAATCACGTTTAGTGCTGTTGTTATAAATTCTCTCTTCTGAATTTTGAGAGTAAATTGTCCACAAATGTAACATAAATTGTCCTGATTATTTCTGCCCTTCCGATGGGAATTAGCTCTTTGCATTGGACCACTAAAAATAATTATACTATGTGAAATATAAACGTCAAAATGTACCACACGGCTGTCAACACGTCGACAATGAGACTGACAGATCCTTTTCACAAGTGAAATAACCAATTTAAAACTGTTAGCCGACATCCCCACCCAGGTAATAATTTCCACATCCGGCTAAATATGTACCTGGATTTCCCTCTTTATAGTGTCTGCTTCCATAGAAATACAAATGCAATACTGGTGCAACTGTTGAAGGTTTAGTTAAGTTGTATAATAGGTTTTCAACCTTACATTTTGAAAGTAATTAGTAAGTAAGTAATTGTGTAGGACAAGGGTGAGCAACTTATGACATTCTAGTACCGGCTGGTACACGAACTCGTTTTCGATTATGCATATTTAAAATTTGTAGCCTGCATTTTAAGCATCATTTTTAAAATTTATCAGGGAGATAAATTTTATTTTGGGTAGTGTTATTAACTGGAACCTCCTTCATAGTAGAGAGTATTGGCTAGAAGCCTTGAATTGTCTTGCAAGATAAACGTAAATATCAGAGGAATAGGACTGAATGTTTTATAGCTTGTGGTACCTGTTTTTGCAGTGTAGATAGGAGTACGATGTAAATTAAGATAAATGTGTACTGCGCTGGTCATATGGTTGTAAACTTAGCTTATTGAGGGACTGCTGGCAGCTGAATGAAGCTAGCTTGATGCTACTCTTTGAGCGACACCTCCGTTTGAACGTGCTGTTTACAACTGTGACTGATATACCTTAATTTGCTTTAAAATCAAGATCCTCGTCCGCTGGACTACGCAATATAAATGAGGTGTTTTTAATAGACAGTCAATACTGATTTTTCCTAACTGCTCCTTTAGTTTAAAATTTCAGAGCAATAAGGATATATGAAAGGATCAATAGCGTCTCTATTTACTACTCGCATATATACCGCGTACCATAGTACAGTGGGTAATGTACTACATCAAGTAAGAAGTGGATTATTAAGGTATTATTTGGAATCCAAAAAAAGTATTCTTTTACAAAATGCTGTGACGGTTTTACGTACACTAAGACGTCCGGCACAGACAAAATTCTCGAAAGAGGTAACAATTGAAAAAAGTTGTGTGGCCAGTATTGAACTTTGATCCTTCCGCAGCTAATGGCGGAGAGGACTGTTCGGGCTGATTGAACTTGAACATGGCTAAACTACGCCGCTACTTAAATTTGCGCAGTACATACTATGCAAGATCTGCAAGCGAGCTACAGTTTCCGAGACTTCATCAACTGGTTCAACTACGAGATCTGGTAGATGTTGGTCTCCGTAACTGCAGGCACAGAGACTGAAATTTCATTTAAAAGGTAAATTTTTATAACACTTACATTCTATTTCAAAATTCACATATAGAAAAGCTCTTTAATTTTGACAATAAATGAATACAGTGGAGAGACATAATATTACTAGAGTTAGTATACCAAAGTAAAATTCACAGGATGTTAATACTGTCAAATGTCAGCTTGTCTTCATAGCATGTACAGGTTGTAAAATATTAAATAATAAGGTACCTTCCAAGCAATTGAAACTAGTATAACATATAACTTGGTAGGATGTTTCTGTTCCTTGCACATAATCAACTTAGATGTGAGGCGTTGTGTGCGGAATCTCAGTGTATTCAAATGTTTGCATATTGTGGGCAAGTTAATTTAAAAGTAAATAATTCATATTCATAGGGTGACGAATGCATCAAGAATTGTGCTAGTAACTTTAGTATTTCTAATGAAGGAATAGATGGTAGCTAAACCATCTAACAGGGTGTGTTGTTAAAAATGATCGAATACATACACATACATAAAAACTTAGAAACCAAGCAAGTTAAATAATAATTTAAGTTATGGACAGACACATATGCGAATGTTTTTCTAAGAATGCTTTTTCTTGGATTCAGGGAGCAAAATAGTAAGCATTATTGGTGAGAAACCGATAGATAATTTTTGAAATGGGATAGAATACTTCCTTTATTTACTAAATACGTGGCACGGAAGGTTACGTTATTTTTTAATTAACTAGCTGAACATTCAATTAAAAGCTTGCTTGATACAACGATTCCTTTTCTTAGGAAACGTTTTCTTCATCTATGAGAGATAGATACCCATATCTCAGGGTGAGAATTTCTGCTCTTAAGCAGTTTCGTGCGCCAGGAAGCACAAAATGAATGAGATCGGGAGTCTGACTAAATCTAGCTGAGAATCCATTTCAAGAATATTTCTATTTTTGTGTAAATACACACTTACTCAGTATACAGTCCTAGAAAGTACTAATAATCACCAGCATAGAATGCTCTTAATCGTATTACTATATATATTAAGGGTAGTTTACAACTTTGCGCCAGACAGCCACTTTGCATGGTTCATAAACACGAAACTCAAAATGACTTGCATGCACTGATTGCATTTGCGAATTGTAACCAAAATGCCTCCAGGTCTCGATGCGTGGCTGTCAAATTATGGGAAGTCGATAATCGAATAATCGGACGTCAGTAATCAATTGGTGAATAGGCGGCACACCCACCAAACCAATCATTTTAATCGATTTGTCACATTTTCAAACTGACGGATGGCTGCTGGGGGCTTGGAAAACGATATTTATTTGGGAAATGCCTCATTTTGCATTATCAGCAGCATCGTAACTCTACATGAGTTACTGTTACACGCGAAGGCATACACAGCAGGTCATGACGAATGGTGTAAAGAGTATTTAATTAACTCAGACCCTCACCTTCTCTCTATTTGATAACTAATGTTAGAAATCCCGAAATGATCATTCTGTGGGAGCACCATGCGTGATAAAAACTGATCCATACAATTAGTTCGTTTTCAAAAGCTTCCATTATTTGCTGAACCAGAGTTCCATCAACAGATTTTAACTGGGTTACTTGAATGTGTGAATGGCTATTTTATTTGGACACCGATGTTGTAGTGGATTGTGAGAGTAATAAACAAACGTATGACTTATGTATAAGCATTGATAAACATTTTAGAGCTAATTGTATAATTGTGTAATTACAATGTGTAAGTATATCTCATAAGAACAACAATCTGATCTGTTATATTCATTTAGATTTCTCTACCAATTATTCCTTAATACCATCTATATTCGTAGACAATTTTTGCAAAACTGGATTAATTTCTATACTATGTATAGTAAGTAGAGGACATATTATATTTCACCACAGCTTTTATGTCGAGATTTCATCGGAAATATGTGTTTTGAGACTCCCTAAAATATGGTAAGTTTGAAAAATAATATAAAATAATTTAAAAGTGAAATGTCCATTAACTACCACACTTTGTATTTAAGTTCGGCACCTTCTAAGGATTCATCAGAAAGATTTTCAAGAATGTTATCCATCTCAAAATATTATTTAAAGAGAACAATTTTTTTATAAATTGTCGATTTTCTCAAAAAAATCTATAATGATTTTGCTTAAACTACAATAACCTACTTAAGATAGTTTTATAATAAATAGAATGTATATGTTGAATTTTTTAGACTTACCCTCTGAAATCCTCTTTATTTTTGATAAATTTTTCATAATGGTAAGCCATGAGATACAAGCAAAGTTATATTAGACAAACATATATCATCTCTCAATGTACACGATTTTTCGCAAATATAATTTGTGGGGGCTAACCACTTTCAAGATATTCCTTATTATTTGCTTGAATTTACCAAAGCTTAAACTTTTCTAAAGTAAGGATTAATTGTTTAATGTCTTCTTTTCCATGGTCGTGCAAAGAGAACGGAATTCCAAAGAAACAGTACATCGTCAGCACTTATAGGGATTCCTGTCTCTGTTACACTTCAATTTTGCATTAAAAGTAATTACTCTAAAACTGCTCTAAAAACAAATAAATTTGAAATATGTATTAGCAGTTTTAGAACAACTGATACGTGTAGCCACTTGAGAAAGAGCAAAATTGTTAATAAACATTTCCAAATAAACTGGAATTTATAAAAAAAGTAATTGTGATGTAATGCTTTTACCACAAAGAGCATACAGACAAACATTTACAATATAAAAATTGAAAATTAATTTCTAAATCGTATTCTCCAACATTTTCGATTTTGCTCTTTAAATACCAATACTAATGCTAATTTATTCTAGATTCACATTACATTTCGGCGGGGTATTTCTTTAACAGTTTAGGTTTAATCCCTTCTAGAACTTCAAGTGGTTGCTCTAGAATTCCCTGTCCCATTCACGATATTTAGAGATATTCTCTCCCTCTTTCTGTTATTCCACCAAACCATCACTTACCTTCAGTTTAATTCCTTTCTATTTCACATAGCATATACATTTAATGGATTGAATATTTTAATAAAGCTTCAATCAGGTGTAAAAACTGTAAGCATAACTGTTTAATTATACACAAATTTATTGTTATTGGTAAATTGCTTCAAATAGTAACAAGTAAAGTAAAAAAAGATTTACAAAATAGCTTATGTACACAAAATATAGCAATTATGATATTTCAAAGCCTCCAAATTTTTCATCCTATCAACTTTTTAATACAAATATAAATTTTGTCGTGTATAACACGTTTATATTTGTAGGACTTTTATATAGAATTACCCAGAAAACTAAAACTAAGACTCACTTATGTTTACGGCCTTTTATTTTCTATTGGAACCCACTCAGTTTACATAGGTTTTATAGGTACAACATTAAAAAGAAGTTCTTCATTTCATTTCAAATGAGAAGGAAACATACCAAGGCCTTTAAAACATGATTCTGTTTCAGAATGTCCCGTTTCTTGGGTAGTTGTTAGTTATTTACCCAGTTCAAAAAATAGCAGGGCAATCTGACATGTTTCATTTACATTGCCTTATGCACTCATTTTTCTATAAGTTATTCTTATAAAACATACCGTTGTAGCTACATTGTGCTTGTCAAGATAAACCTTAAATTCCCATTTACACATTTTATTATACGATATAGTAGGGAAACTGATAGTCAGAATTTTAAAGAGCGTGTTACTATGTGATAACTTCGAAATTCCATACCTTTTGCTTGGCCATGAGAAGGAAAGCGAATAAAGACTAGCCAGTTTACAAAAGCATAGGTATTTGAAAATTTAAGCCAATAACAAGTAATATTACGGAAATACTTAAATATCTTTATTTTGCATATATCTTCGTTTTGTTGAGTAGCACGATTATCTATTTCCTAAAGTGCTTAGAAATAAATTGTATTACTCTCATAAATTTCATTTGTCATGAAATAGTATATAAGCCTAAATCATTTTATTTAGAATTATTTGAGTCATTTTTGAGAAAAGAAAAAAGGAGGGGCATTTCCTAAAAAAAATAATAATTTGAGGTAGGAGAATTTTTTTAAAAAGTTTTTGCTTCACATTTTTGGCAGGTGCTGAACTTAAATACCAGGTTTGGTACTTAACCAAGTTTTACTTATGAAGTTATGCTGTTCACACGCACAAAGACACACCTGGTGACCGTTAGCTTAAGGGCTAACGTTTCTTCGTTTAGGGAGTCACAAAACATGTATTTCCAGTGAAATTTGGCTGTTAAATTTTTTGATGTAATAATACGCAGCACAGCAATTAAATACTAATGAAACCTGCCTTATGAAAAGGCACAAACAGATGCACATTAATGAAACAGTAAAAAATTTAAACATTAACTCTTAAAATACACAAACTTGTTTCTCTTCCTTATGCTTACTCTCGGGAGTATATCGATTCTCAATGTAACAATAAAAGACAATAAAGAATGGAATTTATGAACAATACATTTAGTAAATTTTACTGGAGAAAGCTACCGAAATTTTGTAAATAGAAAACCTGATTAGAAATACATTAATAATATTCTCTTCATATAAAACTTTAATGGAACTAAAATGCGAATGATAACTTTAGGTTTAGGAAATCCACTTCTTGAAGTAGACGTGCATGGCACGCCGTAAAGTTGCATCATGTTATGTATTTCAGCGCTATACAAATTAAACTGTGGTCAGGGTTATTGGTCTTTATGTTTAGTGATGTGTATCCATCAAAATAGGTTGTGATGAGTAGTAAAAGGAACATTTAAAATACTTTCATGGAATTCAATTAGTGTGTTACCGAATAAAATGCAAATGGTTTGTTATGCGATGAGAATTCAAGGTTGAAGCAGTTGCGCGATAGTGACGAAGGTGGGATGATAAAGATTTTGCACCAGGTTGAGAAGTTATTTGTAGCGGACGTTTCTCAGTGTTCTCCACAAGCGATGTGTTGTCGCAGAAAATATTTTTTCTTATTGTAGCTGCAATTCGTATGGGAACTTTTCTTGGTCGTGGTATCGTATACTTTTAAGGGAACTTATGTGAAGGAAATCAAAAAGGTTGAAAAAATACTCTTTAAGTTAAATCAAAAACTTAATTTCAACATGATTTGTATTTTAAATCAATATTATACAAGTTAAAACAATACCTTTCTCCCTTTGATGAACAATTAAAATTAAATTAATTCTCTGGTTTGCAAACAGGCTTTTGCAAATATGCAGCTCTTCCACACACGCGACTACTCACGTTGAGATCACGATGCAAAAGACGCTATCTTCTCCTTTCCATTTATTGATTTTTCTGTATCACAATGGTAACTAAATATTCTAGTCTGCATCACTTTTCTCTGTGGCCAATACATTAATTTTGAATTACATAACTTTCCGGTTTTCTAAATATAAATTCCTAATAACAATTTTCTTATATAATGTTATCTTTCTATTGAATTTATCATATTTACCATTAATTTAGACTTAACATTAACATTCATCCTCACCCGCCTGCGACCTGCTCTATTCATTCATGGCCACCTGTAACTCTTTAATTCAAAACAAAACTCTCATCATTCTAAGGATATCAATATGAACCATAAATGAATAAATGCAACATCGCTCTGTCACTTGACATATATTAACACCTGTATCGAGGTAGATGTTAAGCAAACTGAAATAAAATGATTGTTTTAACAAAATAAACTGCTATTTTATTTTCTTAGATTACTGATACATAATTGTTAGTTAATTAATAATTATGCGTTTGTCCTTGGACCTTCTGTCTCTCACACATTAAGTTGGAAATTTAAGTTCTTGAACATCAGAAACCAATATGTTTAACGCAAGCTTTAATGCTGCCATTTATCCTTCGATTTCGGTTGACATTCCCTCTCAAGGGTGGTAAAGATGTTGCTATATTTCCCGGTGCACCTGCCAAAGCATCTCTCTTTTCACACTACCTCAAACAGTGAGTATTTGTCTACGAAAAAAACAAAATGTTTCTTGGTCTGTTGCGATAGGCCTGCGCTTTTATATGTCTGCATAAAAATATAACTAAGGATATGAGATCCATAATGTGCCGGCGCGCCATCCAGCAGTAACCAGTGTTGTGCTACCATCACCAGGGGGCACGTTCAAAACGCTCACTGTCCATTAGCTGAGTGTACAGGAGGTTCAAGAATTCTTGAGTGAGCAGCACGTTCCAGAATCGCTCCTTATTAATGTCACTAACCAATGAACCTAGTCCAATCATGTATACCGATTCTGGGTATGATCCGCATGTATCCATCAAGGATTGGGTTGTGCCCAGTATACTATTGCAGGGCTACACTTCCATTTTTGGAAGGTAAATTTATCTGTCTCAACAACTTTGCTGATGAAGTCCGGATATTATTGGAGACGACGAGTCATTGTATAGTAATATGAAGTTCTCGTTTCTAAATGATATCGTTAACACTTGCACTAGCTGAAGTTTATTTTCGATATATTTAATGAATGGAAGTGTTGTCGGGTCTTAATTTGAATGATACTTGTCTGATGCTTATGTGCGGGTGGGCGGGAAATTGCGCTAAGGCATCTTGACGCCTGTCAAAAGGCGGTCTGACCCGGACTGGTCGTAGAGTTCCGTGGGTGTGAAGTCTCACAACAGTGCACTAAAGGCGTTGTCGTCAAGCCAAACTACTTTGGTGAAACCGTTGTTGAAGCAGTTTCTGGAAATAAGAAGGGTTTTCTCCAGTTCCACGAAATATTTGTTCCATGACTCTGTATTCTTTGTTTTTGTACAATTTCGGTATGCCCGCCTCAGAAGCATAGATGGTAGCATGTCTGCCTCACATCCAAGAGGTCCCGAGTTCGAATCTCGGTCAGGGTGAGTTATCTGGATAACGTTTTTTCCGGGGTTTTCCCTTATTCTAAAAGACGAATGTCGGGTAACTCAAAGTTCCATGGACCCTGGGTCCATATGAACATCATTTCACCCATTCCAGTCATCGTCCGATATGACTTAAAAAGTTAAAGGACGTCAATTACAAAAAGAAAGAAAAGAAAAGAAAAAAGGAAAAGAAATTCGGTATCTTGCTGTTGAATGACGCCCTGATACGCGAGCGCGTGTTTCCTACTCCAAGGCATTGTACACTAAAAGTGAGAGCATCTCTCGAAAGCATGCTCAAAAACCCCAAGGTGTTGTGCCTTCACGGCACAAAGACTTGCAATATGAAATTAAAAGCCATTTTATAGTACACCTCTGTCAAAACAAATTGCACTTTTCATTGATGAAAGGCTTATCAAAATTGTTTGAATGACTTTTGAGATTACGCAACATCATACACAAAATTGCTCTCTTTATATTGGTGTAAGCTATAGGGGTATTAAGATACATAATAAATAGCAAATCAAAAGCTGAAACTTTAAGTAAGAGACAATCCTTGTGAATATTTGTGTCAGGTATTTTGTTACTCGCAGTGGTCGAGGAACACTGTGCCATAACTTTACAGAGGTAATCTTACCCGTGTGCAGACAGTGGCAGCAATATTTGAATGTTGGAGGAAGGAAGAGGAATACCAACTTGGAAGGAAACCGAGCGAAGAATCAGCAAAGACCGGTGCGCTTAAACCACCCCGAAGAGTCACTAACAGCACTTAAGAGAGAATAATGGATGTAAGGAAGGAGGAAAAGAATCTGGAGCACATCACGACGGGAGAGAAAGAAGAGTCAAGGCGAAAACATGCTGGGACCTTGCCTTAAAAGGAATTAATGTCACGAATGTCGTTCTGCTCTGGAAATTCTGCGTACTCTACACCTCTGGAGATTCTCAACTTAGGCTGCCTAACTAAGAGCAGATAAACATCAAGAAGGTGTTGAATAAATATACAAAGTCTCCATATGTAAGAAAAATCATTTATGACATTCATGTGACATTATCTACCAATTCTTCGACACACTAACGACCCAGTGGCCGTGGATAAGACACTGCGGTTTGTTTTTAAAATTGGTTTTAATAAACAAGTATAACGTGTTTTTTATATTTATTAGTTTTTAGAGCTTTTAAATAATTAGGACGATGATGAATTTTTATGTACTTTTAATAGTTGTGTGTTTTTATTTTATTTCACCTTTTTAACTTGATTAGTGTTAGCTATTAGGTTTTAATGTTGACTTAGGGCCCAAATGACCTTGTTGTCGACGGGCCCTAAAACATCACACACTCACTCACTCACTCACTCGACACACTATTCTTTAAGAAAGCCTATTCTTGTATCCAAATAACGTCAAGCATTTTAATGGAATAAGAAGTTCGACGATGCAAACATTAGATGCACGAATTATGAGAAAGGCATTCAGAATGAAGAGTACTACTAAGATTATTCCTAGAGAATTAAAAATGTCTACTTCATTTATCTTAAAAATATAAAAATTGTAATTAAAATAATTAGTTTTCTGAGAAAATGCAAATTTTCAGCAAAAAATTCATGCGAAACCATAGTACGTAATTTGGGATTTATATGAAAACTTCATGTCGTATTCCTGCAGCATTTCAAGTTTGGTATTTAATCGACTTTTTATTTCTGAATTATATATACTGTTTGCAGTCGTACACACGGACACACTTTATTATTTCAGGGTAGTTTCAAACATGTACTTTTGGTAGAATGCAATGCCCTCTCAATAATCTATAGGTATACGTGGCAGAGAGAAGTCTGTTCTTGGGATCATTAACTGCTAAGTTTAACAATTTTAGTAACAAATAATAAGGAGAAATGAAAAATGTGTAGTGTTTATCGCCCGCTTTTACTACATACGGCATCGCAGGCGGTAACACTGATGATACATGAGATGAAGATGGAGCACCGGTGGAATGAGATGGCGGGGGAAACCGGAGATCCCGGATAGATAATTAATTACAATATATAATTTTATAAGCTAGTATCTATGCAAAATGTAAGAAACATGACCTGAAATAAGAAAATTAGTAAATGAGAAGATATAAGCAATCCCGGTACCTCGAAACCGATTTGTTCAGAAATCGCAAAGCTCAAAATACAGATGTATACAAATTCCTCAAAATTACCAAAGGGAAATAGTTATTAGATCTTAGCAAATCACAGCGTACTGATAGGGACTTCAGATGCGAATTTGGAGCATCTGAAGCGCCAACTTTGGAAACGAATAACGTAGGAAGTTTGGTGAGGTAGGTATTCACGAAGTAGGCGGAACTTTTGCTGCTAAAGGAGCGTACACTTCTGAACTTCGCGTCTTGCATGTCTTGAGGGTCTTCTAAAGTATTTCAATGTGGACGACTATTCGCAGTCCGTAGCGCTTGAAGATCGTGCTCGAGTTAGCGCATATTTGTCGGTAGCCGCAAGAGGATTCCTCGCTTAGAATATCAGCGAGCGGCTCGCAGTAAATTACGCTTCTCATTGTTACTACGGAAACGGTTATTTGAAACCGTAAAACTATTGTGTGTGTAAAAGTTGGAAAACATACTTCAGTAGTACTGGTTCTCGTATTATGTAGAGTACAGGAACAAACCTTACATTCTCAAGCAGTCGAATATCTCATGTATTATCCTGCATGAAGTTTATCAGCCACTTAACTAGTGTTGTGTTTCGTCACACCCATTCATGCATACTTTGTGGGTTCGTAGAATTAAAAGGCCGAGTTGCAGAAATTAAAAATCTCCTTTAATTTCGTAGAAATACTCTTATAGATTACAGCAGCATTACGTTACATACACCATCGGTTTACCAAGGTCGATGACAATAACAAACCGTGATAGCTGATTACATTAGCTCTCGTTACAACAACACTCTTTTTACACAACTAGTGTTTACTCACTCTTGTTTACAACAACTGTTTCATAACCACAGCTGTCCTCCTGGTGTGTCACAATCCCTTTTATATCTCCATTCATGATTACCAGACTGTTCTGTCAATCACTAGAGGTTTCTGGAAGTCAAGGGATCTAATTACATATTTCTAACATTCTATCATCTTCGAGAAACGTAACTCAATCTACACCGGCGAGGCCTTTGCCTCAGTTATCTTGCTTGCCGGCGTTATCTGTTTACACAAGTTCATAAAACATTATCCGCCGTCTATTATCTATTTGTGTCGAAACGTTTACGCCCAGCACCGCGACAATACCCTGAAAAGGATCCCTAGCTAACTGCCGTAGCACACTGGGTAGGGTTATCAAATTTTATGTATAGCAAACGCACAACGTTCTTTCGAGTCTTCATTCATTTTTATAGCTTTTAAACATACTAATCACACAAAAAGTTATTAATAGCTTTACTATAATGTAGCTCTAAATATAACGATTACGTTGTAAACCTATGAAAAGAGAGACAGAAATCCCCTCTACATAAGCCCGTACATTTTCTTCCACCGACCAGTAGCTTAAGAGCGTTTCGAAAATGTATCCTGTCTCTCTCGGTAATCCCTACCAAAGATTTACAGTAGGATTATTTTAGTTTGGGATAGATTATACTAATACTTACCTCAAATAGACATTACTTCTCCGAAATCTAGGAATAACATTCGAGTCTCTGGCTGCCCTTGTAGGGTGTTTAAACCTGTTGAAGGGCGAAAGATTCGTCAGGCGTAAAAATCATTAGCATGATTACCTTAGGAAAAGATCTAAGCAGGTGATACTGTGTCATGGACTTATAGAGAAGCCTCTGAATAAAATTAAGCACTCAATATAGAAATGGACGCTGAGAACCATAGATGTTGAACATTTTCCATAAAAGTGTAAATTTCGAATTCCTGTAATACACATAAGTTCTATTTCTATTCCAAGGAAATTTTTATATCAGATTTCGCTGTCAATAAACCTTGAATCAAAAAGGTCATTTATATCATTTCTGCTTATAGTAGGTAGTAGGTATCGCATTCTGCCCAAATATTATTGTATGTCACCGGAAATTATTTTGAGACCATTAAAACCAAAATTATTTTTGTAAACAAAAGGTCCATATGTGTGTATGTGTGAGAACGAGAGAGGGGGTGATATAGTTCAAACACGAAAAGTTCAGTATCTTCCAAAGATGGGACACGAAGAATAAGAAGAAGCTCCACCCCAAACTAAATTTCTGACTTTTATACATATACTTTTTAAGAAATTTATATAGTAAATGCAATGCACATCTGAATGTTCTGGGGATGTTCAATGAATCACACTTCATTATAAATTTGTGTAAAGAGGCCCTAACATATATAAAACCTTAAAACAGAAAATACAGAGCTCTTCAGAAATGCGGACTTTATTCAAAATGAAGAAATGAACCCTTTCAAGATATATGAATACTGGTTTTGCTTATTGAATATCAGATACCCTTTTCAAGGTTCTAAAACTTAGTTTCTCGCGATGGCATAAAATGAGTACGGAATTTCCAATGCCAGTATATCGAATCTTGAATTTAAGCGTTTCACTGGAAGATTGACTTCCACCAAGCGTAAGTATGTAACAAAATTATTTCTATTAACGTTTTTATGAATCAGAATGTAAATTTTTTCGTTTTAGGTACAACTAAGCTACAGTCAAATATTTAAAAATTCACCATTTTTGCATAATATCGGGAGATACAAAATAATGGTGACCTAGCACTTTAAAAGATGTATCACTCATACGACTTTCTGCACTCAGTCCTCTTAGAGAAAAAAATTCTTCTTTTTAAGAGCTTGTCGCTTGGAAGTAGTTTTAAAATTTTGCTCTTTTGCATGGCAAAGAAAAAAAATAATAATTAATGGCAACTTCTGATTTGATGACAATTTTTAAAAATGCAAATCCATAAAAGAATATGTATTCTAAATGCTTAACTCCACAAAAGAAGTGTATGACAAAAACTGAATACCTTAACGAAAAAAATGCATTTTCATTTAGTCAATATTTGTCTATCTCTTGTGGTTTACCACTTATGTAAAACTCATCCAGAATGAACAGAACGTTTAGGGGCCATTCCCAAAATATTCAAGATATACACTTCATTTGTCATGAAGAATATTTTATACATATTGGGTTGGATTACTACGGAAGGGATTCCGCACTGCACCAAGTCTTGATTTATTGTACCTATGCCCCCAAGGATTAGGCGAGAGGAAATAGAGGGTGGCCGTCCCAAGGATCCACGGCAGCGCAGAGGGCAGGGTCCCTACATTTTACCATTTGGAAACTGCCAGGCAGTCCAGCACAACCCATAGCTCACCCGACTGTGATCCGGAAACGGCCCCACGAGACCGGGCTCGGAGACCGGAGACTGTCCTACCGGAGGAAGTTTTACTGAGAGCATATCATCCTGCCATGCAGCTCCAAGACATCTTCCGGCATTTCTATCCTGAAAGAGACCACCAGAGGACAGATGGTGTGAAATGGTAATAGAGATGATATGTTGGGACAGGAAATTCGGGGGATGCATATAACCTACTCAACATTCATCTGGCTACCCGGGAAAATCTCCCAAAAAACCCATTAATACCCAGGGCTCAGGTAGGTCGGCCACAGGAATCGAAACTGGGCCTCTCTAATGCGTCTGAGCCATCCCACTTGGTTGTGACTTGTTAATAGTGCTGTTACATTTGGCGTTAATCTCACATTTATTTTTGTTCCCTCAGTCGTGGTAAAGTAGTAGGATTTTATAGTTTCACCGTTCTTGTTCCGATTTTTCAAAATTTTAGCACTTAAATCAACAAATTACTTCATTTTTACACTACTTCAAATATGTTATTTTTTGCTGCATTCTCTGCAAGTTGATCTGCTTTTCCGTTATGCCCAACATGTGATTCTGTCCATCTTAAGTTGATATCCCAGCTGCTTTCTTCTAGTTTCCTGAATCGATTATTGCTCGTACATCTTTTCTAAAGCTTCGATAATGAAGTGTTGATTTTCCTGATTGTTTGAACAATTACTGTTTAGTGCATATTTTTGTTGATGCGAAAGTTCATTACCGATGACCGATGACCGATGATCCGTACATCATCTCGCTCCTGCTACCATCTGTATGTATATACTTCCAACGTGGGGTTCGATATTTCTTCTCGTCTTTACTGGGTCTTACTGTCAGATTTATCTTCTCCTTTTATAATCCTATATAGTTGCTCTCTTTCTTTTACTCTTAAATGAATTGGGAGCATTCCCACTAGAACAGAGAGGGCTACCGCAGATGTAGTACCGAAAGCCTTCGCCATATTTCCAAGTCGCTGGACTTTTATTAATTTTTGTTGGTTATTACTGCTTCTTCAATGCGTCAATCTATCCTCGTACTCCAAGCTGCAATGATAAAATAGCTCTTTTATAGATGGTCTTTAGAACCTCATATATTAATAGCCCATCTACCTTGGCAGATTTATATAACGAGTGAATTAATCGTTTGCATTTTCCTTCTACGTAGCTTATGTGTCCGGAAAAATTGAATTTATTATCTATGATTACTACAAGATTAAGCTGTCTACCTATTGCAATAATTTCTTATTTAAGTAGATCTTTACATCTTTTGATTCAATCATTTTTCTTCTTCATAAAAACATGTTCTGAGATTTGCATTCATTAAACTATTTTGCTGTTATCTGCCAAATTCTTTACTTTATTCATTTCAATATTCATAACATTGTCTATTTCTGTGGTATAGATTATTTTTTGCTATAATTGCTACTACTCGTGTAGGTTTTGAATAGTATACATTTAGTATAGAATTTTATATTAAATTAAGTGTATATAAATTATCATTAGCATGTAATTCCAAAGTCATGCATCACTAGTAATAAGGAAAGTAAAACATTAAATTATTGGAAAATTTAAACCAATAGCAACAAGTAGCTCCAAAATGTCTGATACCACAAAAACTTTTCATAATTTCCTATTTTAACAAGTTTCCAATTTAATTTATAAAATGTAACTCTCTCTGTTGTAGCTTACTTCCTATACCCAATTATAAACCAAAACGCTTAGAATAAATGGGACTTCATAGATAAGTCAGATAAAACGTAATATATGGATTTAATTTACTATACAAGCATTTAAACATCTTAATTGAATCATAATATTTATTGCAATTTATTTAAAAATGAAAAATAAGAACGACGTTTTCGTGTGCCCATTTAGGATGGAAGAAAGGAACCTATTGATAATAGTTTTGTCCTATTTTTGCAATATACTACTGCCTTCGATACCTTTGGAAGATTGTACAATTTAGAGTTTCCGCAGCATGTATTTTTATAAATGCTATTTCTCTCTCTCTCTCTGTCATTATCCAAAACATGCAGAGACATTTAAAACACATTTTTCAGGATCAGCGGACATGGAAAAGTAACGCAAGTATTTAATGTATAGTGATTTTTATTCACATATCCAACAATCCCTGTCCTCATAGTTTTCTGTTAACTATACATATACAGAGTGGTCCAAAAATGTATACACTGTATAACAGTTCATAACTTTCAAACTAATTGGCGGAAACATCTCATTTTTGGAGGATCGCGACTGAACAGTGAAGATCTGAATGTTAGACATCCGGTCTCAAGCCAGATCAGGGCTAAGCCCTCTACTGGCAATGGAGTGTTTTGTAAGGAAGGATAATATACGGCAGAAGATGAGGTTGGAGTTATATAAGCCATCTGATATGTTATTTTATGTGACTAGAAGCAGCCTCGGGCGTTTCTGGCGCTCTCCAGGATCGATGTCGTACTCACCTAGACCGCGGATCCCATTTTTTGGTAGTGTAATAATTTGTAGTTCCGGCGATCGCCTCACAAACGCTGTCTGATGGCAGTCACCAAATAAGCATTCTTTTTTTCGAGATCTGCTCTGGAATCAAGCCAGGTGAAAAGATTATTAGAAATTAACATATTGAGAGCTGGCGTGTTAGTCGCCACAATAGTGTCAGATCTTATTTAAAGCATTATTTTGTTTGTAGCTCTGGCAATCGCCACACAAGCGGTGTTCGATGACAGTCGCCAGATAAGCTTTCTTTTGTTTGTACGTAGTTCTGACAATCACCACAAAAGCGGTGATACGTAGGCATTCTTTTGTTGCTAGTTACTTTAGTAAATATGGCCGACGCAAGGTGTATGTGCGATGAAAGGAAGTCAGTTTGGAAGTGGTACATTAGGTAGGAAAACATTAGTGAGGTTCAACGCCAGGGGTGAAATGAATATAAACAGAGTAACACCGACACGTTTAACAATTGTGCGCATTCGAGATAAGTTTGAAGTCGACGGCGTTGTTGCAGAAGTACGGAAAAAAGACCTGGACGACCTATAACAGCAACAATTCCAGCGAATTCCCGTCACATGTTACAACAATTCACTCGCTCACCACAGAAGTCTGTGAGACAGTGCGCTCGTGAAACTAGGGTGAGTAGCTCAAGTGTTCGGGGTATTTTGAAGACTGCAATGTGGAAGTAGTACATCCCAAGTCTGCTACACGTAATGAACGAGGGCGTCCCAGATCGTGGAATTGAGTACTGCGTGTGGTTCAGTAGCATGGTATCAACGATGAAGTGCTTTCGGAGATGATTGTGTGGTCTGATGTGGCACAGTTCAAACTGAATGGTACAGTAAACTGCCATAATTGCGACTATTGGACCGTCGAAAATCCCAACGTCCATGTAGAGAAAGCCGTGAAATTGCCGGGAATAATGTGTGGTGTGGGTTGTCTTACCGGGGTTTCATTGAGCCATTCTTCTTAGAGGTACAGTTACCGGTGTGGTGTACCTTCAGAAGCTTGCGATATCCATTTTATCTGCCATCCGAGACTTGTATGGGAACGAAGGTGTTTACTTTCAAGAAGTTAGTATACAAGCCCACTATCATAATCGTGTCAGGAAGTATCTCAAGGAAAATCTACCTTCACGATGGATAGGCCGAAGAGATGCTCTAGAGTGTCCACCACTTTCCCCAGACTTAACACCTATACCTTTACCTATGGTGAACACTGAAGGATGTCGTTTACGGTCAAAAACCACACACATTGGATAATCTACGAGAATGAATCGTACATTCGTGTGTTGATATCCAATTGAACACGTTGTAGTCGGTAGTTCGTGCTGCAGTTCGGCGGCATCATCTGTGTTTGGATGTGAATGGTGAACATTATAAACAACTGGTATTTCAGTGATATCTGTAAGTTGAAGTTTGAGATACCCTTTCACAAAAAGTGACACATTTCCGCCAATTACTTTGCAAGTTATGGACTGTTAAACAGTGTATATAATTTTTGACCACTCT
The DNA here is from genome assembly GCA_030765055.1 of Mantis religiosa. Lineage (NCBI taxonomy): Eukaryota > Metazoa > Arthropoda > Insecta > Mantodea > Mantidae > Mantis > Mantis religiosa. Next base: position 371,554,117 of record CM060950.1, read on the forward strand.
GTATAAATCTGCCCGACACATTACGTTTACCTCCTATTTACGCATTGAGTTTCTTTCCACTGTTATGAATGTATTTACAGTTATTTATACACTATACAGAGAAAAAACGTGTGGGTTCAAATAATTACGCTCATTTATTGTTTAAATCGTAGCACATATTCAATTCAGAAGCATAGTTTCTCCCCAAACTGCAGTTTAGCCATTGGTATCTTGCAGCAGATAGTTACATTGAGCTACACAATGAACATTTCTACATATTGTGAGTCACTGATTTTACGATCGACATTGAAACACATGATTTAAGCTTCTAAAGTCGAGCCTCATTGTGTTTCTGGTTTAGGAAGATAGTTGAATGCGGAATAGGAAGATGCGATAAAGTTTGCCTTACCGAGGAACAAAAGGCGGCCAGCTTTAAATTGTTTAAACTTCGCGCTACTTTGGCGAACGTTTTGTAACTTGGCACACAGGAGGCGTTTCTCAAAAAACTATGAAACATCGTTACGTGGTCTACAGGCCCGATCTAAGTGAGAAGTTTCTGAATGGTTTGCGCATGCGTACGTATTCATTTCTCCTTTTGACTCAAGAAGCTGTATTGGAATGAGATTTACATTTCCCTAACTTAGAGCTTGTGAGAAACCTTACTTGCTCCTTAAAGAAAATCTTACAAGGACGGAAAAAGTTGGATAATTTAAAAGCAAATTGAATATAACAGCTAATCTAATTTTGTACCTACTTGATTTTATATCCGTCATAATAATGGGTCATACGTAAAATGGGCTGAAAATAGTAGTTAACTCATAAAAGAGAACTATAGAATTACTGTTCTTTTCGTAGATATTTAAATTGCATACATCTTGTATCAGCTTTGCCATTAGGAAATATCTGAATTTATATGAATAGAACTAACTGGTGAAATTAAATTCCATTCCTTAGGAAAATGTAATTGATATAACACAAAGTTATAAAGAAATTGGCCGCAAATGCAGCTATAAACGAAAGTGATGCACATTTTTAGGGATTTGTGGCTGTGCGTGTGCATGTTTTATTTTACAAGATTTATTGCAAAATGCAAATAATCATAGACAAGTAGAGGAAAGCTTTTAGTAATAAGAATACTTAAACTATTTGTATTTCATAAAAAGGAATGCCCAGCAGCAATATGTTCCAATAATACGTCTTCCTGTAAACAGGCTCAAAGAATCAATCTAGCGATTCATAAATTATGGTTGAACAAAACACCAAGTACTTCAAGCCGTTTTAGCATTCGACTACTTCCGATATCACCCCATCTTCCAATTTTCGTCACTTTCGTCATCACTACGGACAGCTTTATCAAAATCTTACTAATCGTGCAAATATATTTTTATGCAGCGTAGCACAGCAAATTATTATTTGTCGAACTTTGTTTAATGAACTCATGGTTTAATGAACAATACAATTGGAAAATGCTGTTTCAGCTGCCCAAAAACTCTTTCCATGACGAGTCTTTCTCTCCAATATGCGGTGTTAAAGGACTGTTCAGCTCGCAGATTTCAGAGGGGCGTTAATAATTCAGGTGCAGCACCATACCGGGATTCCCCAAACAAACATAACGATCCATTGTATTGTCGTATTATTTGCTATATTGGGCTCTGCCTCCACATTCCACTATCATGAGCACTACCTGTCCATTGGGTATATAACTTGAATGTACATGGTTGCTCCGCTTATCTATGAAGTCGTCCAGATACTCTATTGCTTTCTAATCCCTATAAAGGTGCAGTTAAATGCACCAACTACCACTGGAATTTCAAACTTATTCGTCCATTTTATTATTGCTGTGCTCATTTCCACTGAAGTGTATGGAAAAACTATACATTCGTTTGCTTTTTGTGCGATTCTTTCAGAACTCATCCACAACATTTTACAAACTGTAGTGCGATGAATTCCAATATCTTTTACCACTCTACTTTGATAACCGAGGTCGCTTACATAGTCAAGGTATATATTCACTTTATCTAGGTGAGATTGCCCTTCTGCACGCTTCTTCACCCTGGGGAAGAAACTAGACTTTTAAATAATAAATAAAACCTTCATTTTCAAATGTTAGTAGAAATTGGAAGACCATGTGTTCTCTGGATAATGCTGTGCTTCCCAAACACGCACTTGGACTGCCATTTTAACAGTAAATCAACAAATATATTCGTACCCATGCATGTATGGCCGACGAGGTTGCCTCTGACACACCTTGCAAATGGGCAAGTGTTTACTTGTGTTTTATTCAACACAACTTTAGAAAATATTTGCTAGCTTTCCCGGCTTATTAGTAAAATTGCAAGCGAATGCAAACACTTGGTTTTATAACGTCACATCATATGTTTACGTATAGATTGAATTTTCGGGGAATATCCTCTGAATACTTATTATGGGTAATTTTTGCATAGTGCTAAAGCGTAAGGAGTAGGCAAATTAAGTATGTAGATCCTGTTAAGGCACACAATTTGTGAAATGCATTTTTTCTGCATAGTTAAACATATCCGAGATATAACTGTAGTCATCAGTTTGAAATAGAGCACTATTTGAAATAAATCATAGGTTGCTCCTATTGTCTGTGGACAGCATGATAACTTCCAAATACAGGGGTCCCGCTTTCGATTCCTGGCTGGAGGAAAATTTTTCTTTAATGAGGATTATCTATTAGTTTCTGAAATAAGAGTGAGGCAGTAAAGTGTGTGTTATTTGATAGCTGACATCTTAGATGGTTTTATGAACCATGCTGTGGAAAGCCTTTAAAAAGGAAAGGGGGCCAAGAAAAATTACATAATATTCAGCACAGTTAAAGGAGTTAACTAATGCGTAAAGCTCACTGTATTCTCTTATTGCAATTATACCTACAAGAAAATGTTCAATACAAGAATTTCTGCATACGTTTATCTCGATTAATAAATAAATATGAGAGCGAACGTAAAGAAGGTTTTTCTAATGGATAGAGAAAGTTATAATGTATCACATAAGTTATTTTTTATCTGCACCATGTTAATTCAGATAATATAAACCTTCCAGAAATAGTTTCACTAGACGTTTTGTTGTAGTATTAGATACATAGAGGAACCTGAATCTATATTGGGGTGTTCAAGGACAAATCACTGAATTTCGGTTGCTATTTATAGACGTTATTTAACAGCTGTGGTTCTTAGTGTCCCATTCTATAATGGACGTGCTTAAACACCGCTTTATCAGGCTTGCTGTTCTTGTACGTGTCGTAAATATATTATGCGGCATCACCGGCTTCACTTCCCTGCCGAAAGAAGCTGTGTCAAGGACCTTTAAGCCCAAAAAATTCCACCGCCCTTCTCCGGATATGAACCTGCCTCCTCGGGAAAGCGTCGGATCACTATATTATGCTGGACTTATAATACATATTTCTGTGCTTTTCCAATGTTATCGCACCTGAAACATGAGTATGAAACGAATTGAAAGGAAAATGATGGCAAATAAACCGTGATAGATGAGAAACCACCTACCTGCCAAAGAAAACCACGGAAAACCTAAGTTCAGTGTAGGCGGTTATTACTGATATATAGCGCCCGGATTCGCCAGCACAATGAAATAAGGAAATAAGCAAGCATGTAGGCACGCATAATTAAACAAATATATACCAAAAATAAGCATATAAATATAGAAATTTAATTATAGACTTATTGTTTCATAGAATTCTTACCTTACGTAAGCTTGTTGCAGTACACGATAGAGGTTATCTTGAATAACCAGCGTTTGTCAGCGAAGAACATTTTATACAGTGAAAAGGATCTTTCAACGTCTCATGACGCTACTGGAACATGTGAAAAGCACCACAGTTCTTCTTTAGTGAATTCCCCTTCGATATAGGCTTCTGTATCACAAAGCTTTTACAAATGGTAATACAGAATTTTCGTGCTTTGGCAATGCTGCTCGCATCTTCTACATCTAAGAAGGACAACATTATTTTTAATTCATTGAAATGTTCTGCGTAGTATGACACAGCATTTAACCAAGAACCCCATCGAGTTAAAACTGACTGAGGAGGTAGAGACAAATTTGGAAGGACTTCATGAAATTTTATAACTCTAATCGGCGACAGTACAAACACTTCCTTTACGCTAGAGACAAGAAGTTCCACGTCTTTGTATCAGTTCCTAACGTTTCAGCGAGACCAAGTAAACCTTCTGAATGATAAAATGATGGCTAGGAGTGAAAATTTACTTTTAAATTTACATGATTTGGATAAAATAAGCTATTTTAGTTAAAAGCATAAAATAAGTAAGCAAACCCCATTTTTCAGGAAAAAAATCATTTATATGCATTTCACTTAGAAATCCGGGATGTACTGATCAAACTTGGGACTTTTCAAATGCGAGCCTCATGCGTCATCGCGGTCCGAAATTGGAATACTTCATAGGCTATTTCCACAAAATCCCAGAATACATATTATTCCTCAAATTACCTTAAGATATTGTTATTCTAATCACATACTTCGATGTAAAGCATAGTTTTGGTGGACGGATTCTCTTGAAAACCTTCAGCTTCTCCAAAGAGAGATAAAAAATTTATATGTATCTGGCATTTTTAAATTTAAATCTATATTACAACACATATTGCGTCCAAATAAAAGTTTCTCAAATGTGAAAAGATTTCCTTCTCAAAAGTACCTTTCAAAACTAAATAATCCTTATAAACAGCTTAATTTTCATGTAATATTATTACTCACTTGAAGTTTGACAAACTTTAAGAGTGTACACAATTGCGATCTGGTTCGGTAACATTAACGTTTATATAATAAACTGCCTACATCAACTGTAATATAATATAAAATACACATACATATGGAAAAAGGTGTGTTGATATTTGTACATAAATGAATTGTTTGTACTTTTATTAAATTAAACAGCGCAACAACGAAAAAACAAACAGAACCTATACATACCAGTGACCTTCTCTCTTGTTGTTTCATCGGAAATTTCAAATAAATGCCGCTAGAGTGGGCTTTTTATTGATCGACAAATGACGGGGAATACGACAGGCCTTAGCCACTTGCAGTTTTCATATTATTGTGATGTACCTTCTGTGAAATTGAGGTCACCATTTATTTGAATATGTATTACTCTCATGGAGTAAGGAGAAATGAAAGAAGAGACGGAATGCTTAATGGAATTACTAATAATAAAACCATTAAGAATTGCTTTCTCTACTGCATACTTAAGTAGGGAAAGTAAAATGACAACCAAAATATTTTAGGTAGAATTTTCACCGAAAATATGTGTATTGAGACGTTCTGAACACCAAGCATTAGCATTTTTAGAAAACCGTTATGTGTGCAGGTATGCGTGGCTGTGTATCTGCGATGAATATAGTAAAAAAAAAAAAAAAAAAAAAAAACGCAAGCTGCTGTCCTCATGGACATATTTCATTATTTTTTATGTTCTCAAAAATGACTAATAATTTTGATTAAATCGGCACAAATGCAATTTATTTTCCTAACATTTTTCTGGGAGTAACATTGGCAATTGTCTTATACGTTTGTATAATGTAAAGATCATTTTAAACAATGACTGAACTAATTCAGTGGGTGAAATGATACTCAAAGAGCTCAGAGTCCACAGAGCTTACCTGACATTCATCTTCTCAGGATGAGAATTTTATCCATTTTAAAATGTTATTGATTGTGATAAAATATACCTCCCTACCAGGGGTATCTGTACATGTGTTATGTTTTATGTTTTAAGTTTACATCCTGCAACGTTAAGTGATATAGGACTATGAATGAAATGGATGAAGTGATGCTCAAATGTGGCCTAGGTCCATAGAGCTTAAAGTTAGCCGACAGCCGTCTTTCAGGATAAGGAAGAACCCCGGGGAAAAACCTTATCCAGGTAACTCTCCCTGATTGAAACTCGGGAGCTCTTGAACGTCAGGCAGACACGCTGACATCAACGCTACCAATGCGGGTAGATATCTGCACATATTCAAATGTTTACCTAAATGGGGTATAAACCATTTAAATTAAGATACTTTTATTATAATTTTATATGAAAAAGCAAACTATGATATCTCATTAGGTGGATGTAACTGACAAGAGTTTTACTTTCGTCACTACTTACTCCTAATAAGTAGAGAACGTATTTTATTGAACCAAAAATTTCGATATTGAACCCAAAAAATTTCATGAAAATAAAATTTTTCAGAGTCCTTGAATCGAAGTTTTAGGAAAACGTGTTTGCCTGCTTGTTCGTATTATGTGTGAGTGTAAAAATAAGATTATATTCCAAAATGCCGGACATATTAAAGTATGTATATAAGATAGCAGATAGAAGACGTTGAAAGACTATTTTTGGCTTCCAACCTAGACATTTTCCGCCGAAAATGTAATTTCACCCCCCTCCATTTCTCTCTTTTTTGTCAAATGGGGTGTTAATTACTTTCGTTAACATTGCACAGTTAGGGAAATGACATGAAGGATAATATTTCTGTGATAACATTCGAAGTCTTTTCTTAATGCGTTTGGTATAGCTGCACATTAAATGTAAACTAAAAGTGAAGCGCGTATTCTCTTTCATACCAAGCGGGTTGGCTCAGGCGGTTTTGTCTGTGGCAGAGGCCCAGGTTCAATTCCCGTGGCAGACAAACTGAACCCATGAGTTTTCGGGGGTTTTCCCGGGTTGATAGGCGAATGCTGGGTAGCATCCCCCAAATTTCCTGTGCTTCCACTCAATTTCACATCCATTATAATTTCATATTATCTCTCATATGGTGGTTTCTTTCAGGGTAGAAGTGTCGGCAGAAGTCTCAGTGGTGCATGACGGGATGATATGCTCAGAAGAAAACGCTTTCCCTTTCGGCCTCCAAGCCGGTGTTGTGTTTGACCCATTCAACAAAGCTTCAAACACTTAATAAATGCAAAGTAGCTTTAGCTACTTGCGCCTACGTCAATGTTTGGCGTAAATGAACGCTTCACTGTCTATCTAGGTATTCAGTATTTGGAACCTCTCAAATACTGTCAGATATCGTCATTTACTGCGTTGATGAAATCCACACTTTGACAACTTATTTTTCTGTTTAACCGAAAAAGTTAACACGTTCACAACTCCTTTGTCAGTAGAAGAAGTGAAACATAAGACTTAAACATTAATCATTTAATGTTCCTAAAAGTGAGAGCAAACTACGTAATATGGTTTACAACCTCAGATATGGCACAGATTATAAATGGTCTAAAAATTAGGCGTGATCCCTAATTATTGGATTGTCATTCTTGTGTCTTTGGCTCACAAGAGAACCAATAGAAACAATAAACAATGTTATTGTTTATTTTGCTTATTGTTTGTTTTGTTTATTGTTTGTCTGTATTTTAATACTTAAATACAGAAAATAAAGATTAGGAGAAATGAAAAAAAAAATGTGATGTCGTTTGGAATATAGCCGTTGCAGTACCATATGTTCACACTATCCATCTCGAATAGCTGTCATGTATTCTATATTGCTCGTTGGGAAAGCATTCATTTATCACCTTGCTAATATTATGTGCATGAAATGTCGTCATTTATTTAAGCTTTTGCAACTTCTTTGTCCTCATTCAGGGCTGTAAGTATTAATCATTACCGGTAATCATTACCGAATAGAGGGGCAGGACTGTAATAGCGGCTTTTGTGCTAAAAAGGTCAATGTTTTTACATTAGACTATAAATTACGGGTTGCACAGATAAGAATAAATAGGGGCAACTGACTCACCGATATATTTACAGTGAAATAAATCTAGATATCTAATTTTTGGGTGAATCAAATATCTTTTTTGCCTACTATATACATGGTAGAGAAATTAGTAAGTATTTCGTAAGAATAGTTTTTGGAATGCAATAAGGTTTCTAATCTATTATTTTTAAACATCGTATAGCTGTGAACCTCATCACCTATTACCAACACGTAGGTTTCTGAATTGAGTGAGTAATCCGGTTTGCTGTAGTTACAACATTATATTTGCGTTCATGAGCACCTTCGATGACAAAAGGAAAAGCAGTGGAAGTAAGAAAGAGAAAGTACGAAAGAGACTAAAGAAATATCGCGGCCTCCCCGACTTACTTCACTTGAAACGGCTTAAAGTACACTTGAAAAAGAGACTTTGGAGTTAGGGAAACTTCTTTCCTTCACTCCTATTTCTAGATCTCGTCGCTCAATAAAGCACAACTCCCTTCGCCAACTTCCAATCCGACAACATTTCCAAGCTTTACTTTTCTTTTATACCTCCTCCTTAAGAATTATGTTGCCTGATGCAGCGGCACGCTCAGCCAACTCTATTCGCTTTCATGCACGTGTACTACATTGTAATAGGTCAAAGTACGTGGCTTAAACAACATTCCTTGCTGTTAATAGTTATAAAGAAGCATGAAAAAATTATGACCATGTTCTGATTTACGACAGTAAATAAATATTGACGGTCCCTTTGTTGTTTTTGGCACGTAGCCGTAGGTATGATGAACTTTAGTGCGTTCTTTACATTGCCGGGCCGCGAATCACGTGTAGGTGTACGCTGTAACTCCAGGGAGTTTTCCATTCTAAACTTCTACGTTAGTTATTCATGAGCGATAACAACTTGCATCTTAATGACTGCTAACTTTACTATGAGTTGTGTTGAATATGGTGTCCATTTAAAGAGACATTCCTGGCATTTTTGACGAAATATCTATTGACTCACATACGTTCTTCCTAAGTGATATCAATAACTTCATAAAAACGATAAAAGTGATTTCTTTGGAGAACTTAATGCCACACCGGCATGTTGCAATGGTAACTCATTCCAAAATTAATATTTCAAATATATTCATTCCGTTAAATGATACCCCTACTATGCCTGTAAAGCTACAAACATCTGGTAGTTTACATTCATATCAAACTTTTTATCCATTTTCTTAAACAGTCTTCACGACAGAGCTTCTCTTATATCTATTGCGTGATAGTCCAATAGAACTGAGTATCTCCGTGATAAAATGTGAGGCTCGCATTTGGTAAGTCCCCGGTTCGATACCTATCACCTGTTCAGTCTGATTTCCGGTATCCGCCTAGTTGGTAGACGAATGATGCAGTTTATTTTCATATGCCACGATCACTTGCCTGTCATTTCCCTTACATTCCGTTTCATGGAATGTGGTGGGATAGGACAAATAGCGCAGATCCTGGCCAAAGGAGGAGTACTCCCCGTGCAAACTAGATATCCGCTTGATCGACGGGTCGTTCATTGTCTTTTCGAGACAGTTCCAGCGGTGTGACAAGCCTTTTACGTCGGAACGGATGGGGACCTCCGCTCAGCTCTGTGGCACCTTCACTTCATCCCTTTCTTCTGGGAAATGTTAGCTAAAATAGATCATGAAGATTTATTTGGAAGAATTGTCCCTTCTAGTGGTTAGATATAATCCATAACGTCATGTTAACTAGATGAACTTTTTCAGAAATAGATCAATCAATATGTATCATTGCAGACACAGAAGCAATACATGTAGTTGAACCTATGATCATATCTCTAAAAACCTGTTCGCTGTCTATTAGCTATTTAATGCAACTAGCATGAAAATAAAAAATAACCCTATGATGACATTAGGGCTTCAAAACGCTGAAAATATTTTGTAATACAAACCAGTATCTTGTACACTGTCAGTGACACCGAATATTCATTACGTACACATATATTCTGAATTTGAATCATTTGAATTTTTATATCAGGTAACTGTGTGTTAAGGCTTTCCGGTTATATTTAACAGCATAGCGAATTCATTTAAAGTAAAGATAAATTTGCTGAAGCTGCAGTGAATATCTACATACCATTTTATGATCCAAATCACCTTTTAATATAAGGTATTTTAATCAATACTGTTTACAGTTACTTTTCAGAGAAGGAGCGGGGAGAAGGAGCAGTAGGAGGAGGAGGAGGAGGAGGAGGAGGAGGGGAAGGAGGAGGGGTTTTTCTATGCCCATCTTCTGTAACTTTTAAATTGCCGTTAAAATTATTGTTAATAACTGTTTTCATTCTTGAACTGTGTAATTGTTTCAAAGTTTTCATTTATGGCGTTTTTGAGAAATAATGAAATTACCCGTCGGTAATTCAAGTTATTCATAATATGTCTAGTATTTCTATTCTTAAATTTATGTTGGCTTCTACAACAATAGCTTTATATCCCTAATTTTGTTTGTATCAACAATGGGATCTGTTTATATTATTGGCCTTCTCCTTCTGGTTTGTTCTGGCAGTTTCCTTTATATTTTTTTTATTTATTCAGTAAAGTCTGCCTGTTGTGCGTTTATAGTAACTTACTATACGTGATACGCAAGTTATTTCAAAATGTGTAGATATCATTTCATTGACAAAGAAATTATGTATGTACCTATTCGAAAATTCAAAATGCGAATCATGAATTTGACGATAGTGATAAGGCAGTGAGTGAAACAGAATATAAAAATACTGTGGGTGAGTAAATTGATGAAGTAATTTTACGCCTGATAATGATGATGATAGGGTGGAGGAGGAGGAGGAGGAGGAGGAGCAGGAGGCGGAGGATGATGTATATAAAAGTGTAGTTGAAGATGCAGTTGAAGATGTCGTGAAGATGCAGTTGAAGATGTCATACCTGTATGGTATGATTATTGGAAGGATTTTATTTTATCTGAATCTCCTCGGCCTAGAAGACGCGCAGCACAAAACTCCGTTTTGAAACTTTGAAGACCATTAGAGATCCATTGTAAGTTTTTTTTGTTTGCTTCAGAACTTAAAAATAACATCATAAAACATAACAATGAAGAATCAGTGAGAATAAATGTACCAAAAGCAAATATATGTGGGTATGGGGCTTATACAGTACTTATATGTGTATGGGGGTGAAGGGTGACAGTTACATCGGCATTTCAGAACTATGGTACAATATTTCTGCCAGATTCATATATGTACTGCAACTATGAGCAGGATATTACTTCCAAATCTAAATGAAACAACTATATTTGATGACAGAAAGACTCAAAATGTATTCAGGAAGCAAGTTAAATTTGCAGCTATATGAAAGGTATTTAAAAATTATGTCCATTAAAATAGATGTCCATTAAAAGTGTTCATGACGGATAAGCCAGTGAAATGCGGAATATTCGTAAGCATGCTCACTGATTCAAAAGCAAGGTATATTCTTGGAATGGAACCAGAGGCTGGAAAGAAGAATGATGGCATTCAGCAAGAAAGTGCAGCTACATATGTTGTAAAACGCTTGATGTATCCTATAGATCTGGACGGAATGCAATAACACACAAACACTGCTCTTCTGTTGATTTGGCTGAAGAATCACAGGATTGCAGTTGTCGGAACACTATAGTCCAATATGGGGCACATTCCTTAAGAACTGAAAAGTATTGCTGGAAGAGAGCTATGTACAAACAAATTCTCTTTCAGTGATCCTGACACAGCAGAGGCTCCAATCACAATTGTTCCGTATACATCTGTCCTGAGAGAACTAAAATGCATTTTCTTATGCTCCGTACTCAGCACAATTATGATACAGTAGTTTCAGAGGTAATCCGAAGGCACAAGTTGTTATCAACTTGTGTTATAATGAAATTAAAGGCACAGTAGGCACTGTCGATCAAATGGTAGGAAAAAGGAGGTATCAGAAGATGGCAGCTATCCTTCTCTGCACTTTCACTGATACGGTATAGCCGCTGTAAATTGTTATATAAGGTTTTGCTAGAATTTTCCTGAACGGAATAAGAAGAAAGCAAACCATAGACGATTATATCTGCAAAATCTAGCACTGCAGCTGATAAAACCAGCTTTTGAAGGATGAGCCAGGGATATCAGAGGATTACAGAAGAATGTAACCATAGCCATGGAAGCAATCCTTGAGAGGAAGATTAGGGAAACCTTGCTATATGTGTACCTGTGAGTGCCGGCCCAAGATAAAAAATACAACAAAGTAAAACAACAACGATTTGTCGCAGTTGTCACAAGCACACCAATGAAAGGCACAGCAAGGAATCATGATCTGTCAAAATGTAAGGAAAGTTCTGAGAGTCATAAGTGATACTAACATGTTCAGTGACTGTACCATTAAAACTAAATTGGACGTTAAACAGAAAATACAGGATGCGTCAGAAAAATATATACGCCCTTTGATCCGTCATAGAAACTGTATTTTCTGTGCTAGAAGGTTCAATTCCCTGGAGAAAGCAATGTTATCTTTCTTCAATTGGTGGCAGAAAAACTGTCACACTAACTGCTCAATCCAGTTAGTGGCAAGTAAGATACGGCAGATGGACGTACGTTTGAGCTTTATTTTCATCTCCGTACTCCAGACCTTACGCCGATGTATTCCTTCTTGTGGTGCTTATGGGACACAGTAAAAGATATAAACCACGTAACCTAGACACACTTTGGTATGAGATTCAAGCGTAGTGCGCAGAAATCCCATTGGACAGGTTGCTACGATGTACAGAAGCAACAGTGACTCGTACTCAGCAATGTATTGATGTTGAAGGTCACCAGTTTGAACAGTGATCACTAGGGCCCAGATTTTGACGAAATTTCATCTTTTATCTGAGTAGTCACTGACGATGCTTATTGGAAATAAGTGCATTCTGGAACAAATACGTTAGATATATATGGTTTTTATAGGTCATCAAAATGCATTTTTTCCACACTTTTATAATAAGGTCATTTTTCAACATCTATATGCATTTCCGGTAATTTTCTTTCTTTTTAACGAATTTATAGTGCATTTTCATCTGTAGTCCGCATTCGGGAGGACCGGGTTTGATTCCCGCGGTGGACCTGCCCCTGAATTATGCGATTTTGTGAGTTTTTTAAAATAATCTGCGATTGAATGTTCATTTATATTATCATTTTTTATGAAATAGTAACTTTTTAAGTGTGGTAAACATGTAATTAATACAGGTCAGCGTCCTAACAGTGCTGGTGAGTTTATGACGCATCAATTTGAGGAATCGCCGATTACAAAATGCAATATATGTGCATGGCATCAGTCAGGACTTAAGGAGCTAGAAGTGTCGCAGTAAGGAGAGTAGTTTGTGAGGTGTGTAATTTTGTTGTGTTGTGGAATTGAAATGTCTAAACAAAAACAGACAACTGCATTCCGTTTGAAACACTATGTTTCAGGGTTTGACGGAAACATTCTCTACACATGGAACTGTATTGTTCTGTAAAGTGTGAGAAATTAAAGTCGCTGCAGACAAACTGTTCACCGTACAACATTGTTGGGCGCCAAAAACATTTATGGGCTCTTTAGAATGTGAAAAAAAGACCAGCATCTCAGTTACTGTTAAAAGAAACATCTTCGATGTCAAGTAACAAGTCATCTTACTTATATAAAGAATTATGTCAAGTGTTTTTAGTGCAAATATTCCGCTAGGAAAATTACGTAATTCCAAATTTCGAGATTTTCTTGAACGTCACACTGTTCATTCAACTCCAGATGAATAAACTTTGCGTAAAAATTACGTACAAAAATGTCATGAAGACACGTTAAACCAATACGTGAATATGTGAATGTGGAAAAAACGTATGTATAAATTTATGAGACAAGCGATTTATAGGGGCGTTATGTAGCCAATGTAATGATAGGTACGCTAGAAACCACTAGGGCCGGACAAATGTTTCCTCTCACCTCAGAGGGCCGCGCCGTGGCTCAGTGGTTAGACCACTTGGCTCTCACAAAGGCGGCCCGGGTTCGATCCCAGGTGACCGCAAAGTGAGATTGGTGGTGGACAACACGGCGCTGGGACGGGTTTTCTCCTGGATCTCCGGTTTCCTCCGCCATCTCATTCCACCGGTGCTCCATCTTCATCTCATGGATCATCAGTGTCATCGCTTGCGGTGCCATATGTAGTAAAAGTGGGCGTTAAACACTACACACATTTCTAACCTCAGAGGTTGTGGAAGCTGTTAACCACTGTCAGATATGCAAACTGTTCCGTAAATCCATCTGTTTATTGTTGCCTAAAGGAATACAGAATGGCAATGTGCTCCTCTTCGTAACAGACGAGGCGCCTTACATGTTAAAGGCAACAAAATTGATCCAATCATTTTACAATAAGATGGTGCATGTTACGTGTTTGGCCCATGATTTTCATTGAATTGGGGAATAGGTCAGATCAACACTAATTTCCACAGTAAAGAAAATATTTCTGAAAGCGCCAAACCAAAATATGTATTTCAAAGAAAAAGCTCCTAGTATAACTTCGCCCCCGGCACCAATTTTAACACGTTGGGGTACATGGTTAACTGCATATACCACTGTGATAATTTTCAAATAGTCAGAGAAGTGGTGAATAATTTTGATAGGGTAGATTCTAAGGCAATTGAGAGTACACAGGATGTTTTCTGATACTAACATCCAAGGTAAATTAGGTTTTATTAAATAAAAATTAGTATTTTTGACGGATACCATAACTTGCCTTGAAGAACGTGGCATGACATTGGATAAGTCGATTGAGTCAGTGAAAATTGCGGAAGAGAGGATACAAAATGTAAAAGGACTAAATTAGGTTGAACAAAATTAGATTTGGACAAAATTAGACACATATTAAAATCTGTGTTGGACAAAAATAAAGAATACCAGTTTGTCAGATTGCCGATATCTTGTCAGGAGAAAACTTCAGAACTGATATTTTTAACAGGATTTAACAGGCAGTGACATAGTCTCTTCTTCACATATGCATCTATATCATCTGTGGGAGTGGAGAGAAGTTTCTCAAAGTATAAAACAGTTTTAGCTGAAAACCGCCGTTCCTTTTCTTTTGATAACTTGAAGATGACCAGGGTGGTGTACTACAACGCTAAGTTTTGGCTAATGGGTGCAGTAACTTATTTTTTTCATATTTTATAAAGCTGAAAGTGACCTGATCAATTTGGAATTTATTTATTATTTAGTAGCTATTATTGCATTATTTACCAAGAAAATTAATTTTAAAGTGTGGTTATTCAAACCATATATTCATTATTTGTCTGTGACAGTTATTAATTTATTATTATGAAAGAAATTGTTAATTTTTGTTAGGTCATTTTTTTTACATTTTATATGCATTTTTTTGTATTTTAAGGGCATTTTATAGCTCATTTTTAGAGAACTTTTAGGTCAACAATTTCCGGACCCTAGTGATCACATATGAATCAAAAAGGGAATTTATGTTTCAAATTGTACTTTAAATTTTAACATTTCCAGGAATTTTACCTTGTAGTACGGAACAAATATTTTGTGTGACGGTTCGAAGTGCGTATACCTTTTTTGACGCATCCTGTATTTGTAGCGCTAGTTTAGTATCCACCAATTATTTGTAAAATCTTGTGCGCACAAGTTCCCTTAGAACACATTCTACTATTTCATTCTATATACACAATGTGATTCATGCGAAAAAGTGAAAAAGAAAGAGTAACTGTTAAATATTGTCTTTATAAACATTATAAGATATAAAACCCAATTTTAAAATAAATTTGTTCTAAAATTGCTCATAATTTATTTTGTTACCAGTGATGATTATAAAGTATACTCCTCCTTTCCTAGTATAAGATTTGTGGAAGGGGTTGGCATCGCTAGGGTTAATAAGTGACAAAAGGAGCTTATTACAGATCTTTATGTTGTTACCTCGGAAGACCTGTATTTAAATAAGAGTTTTGTTATTCATTACTCAAAAGAATGTCTTTACCTAAAAATGCTATTATATGAATTTTGAGAGCATATCATAGTCATCGTCATCGTCATCGTCATCATCATCATTATTATTATTATTATTATTATTATTATTATTATTAT
>CM060950.1:371574919-371602419 GCA_030765055.1 Mantis religiosa
AGAACAATAAACTAATTGCGATACATTATTTTCTCTACTACATAAAGTAGGGAGTGTATTGCATTCTACACAGTAATTTAGCACTCAGATTTCACTGGAAATACACGTTTCGGGGTTCAATAAATATAAAAACATCCGCGTATAAATCAATACTAAAAGCTATTAAAAACGTAAACTCGGCTTAGTACCAAACTTGGTAGTTAGTTCAGCATATTTTGAGGGTGTAAGATGAAGATTTTCTGGAAAATCATCCACCCCAAACTAACCTTTACATGCAAATAGTTTAGAACGTTTTGGTTTTCTCAAAAAAGCCATAAAACTACCGGTTTAAAATATTCTCATGACAAACTGAAATACTCGTATATATTTTTGAATTTTCTGCTCTGAAGTCCTCTTCTTTCGGGATGACGTTTGTGTAAATAGTAAACGTAAGAGATAAACAAATTCGAGCCAAGCAAATCAGGTAGCTCTTGTTGTAGCGCATCATGTACAAGTGCATTTTGATGTGCTAACCATATACGAGATAACCCTTGTTATTTGTTTCAATTGTACATTACTAATACTTTTCGCAAATAAGAAGTAGTAATTCACTTTCCTTTTTCATATCTAGGCAATGCAAAGGGTACCAAATCTGACGCCATCATAACTCTAAAAAGGTTTTACTATCCTTCAAGTGTTCCATTAATACCTAGAAACAAATGTGCAATATGACTATTTCCGTAAACGTTTATTTCCATTAACATAGGATAGATAGACAAATACATATTACGATTGTTAACGACACTGTTAGTTGCCAGGGTTATAACGGAGCCGCTGGTGTGCCTGAACTCCTTACAGCGGGAACTGTTTTATATGCCAGTAGATCTAGTGACATTGAACACCTGAGGATCATCGCCCAATTTGAACCCAAACCTTGGGATCTGTTTGGCAGCACCAAACCAAATGAGGCACTACAAGTACGAAGAGGAATAGGTGCTTGTAAGACTGGTTTGTGCAAGAGTAAGGAAAATAAAAACATTAAGTGTTGGCCATGCTAACAGAATAGAATGTTAAAGCCATCCACAGCGTCCAGATCTTAAATTATTTACTCCATTCTTCTGCTCCTATTGAACCTATACGGAAAGTTAAAATGAAACCATTTCTACGAACATTTCTTTCAATTCATCCAAACTAGATAGAAAAATATGCGCTTTTAAGAATAATTTGCACAAGGGTGTGTAGCAAAGTCATGTGAATACACACATAAGAATTTTGAAATATTTTATCCACGCTCATAGTCGATAGAGAGGATATTGAATATAGCCCAAAAATATTATACCAAAGGTTCCCAACAAAGTTAACGAAGTTCAAAATGCGGACAGGCTTAGGGGTTCTAGAATGTAGAAAAAAATAGTCAAAGCATTAATTTCATTTGCCATAGAAACATCTTGAACATATGGTAGCTTAAAAAATTTGTTATCCACTTTCACCAAATATTTTTTTGGAAAACGTTTGCTTAAAAAGGTTTCTCAGTAGCATTTCTATTTTGTGTTATGCTGTTCATAGACAACCACACACCCACCCGCACCCGCACCTACACCCACACACAAGCCCTTTTCTAAAAATGTTTTTTATTCAAGGGCTTTCAAAGCGTGTATTTCCAGTGTAACCTCAATATCCCCTGCTTACTTTAAATACGCAGTGAGGAATTCAAAATGTAAGGAACAGGAAAGCTCTTAATAAGCTAAAACCCAAGAAATAAAGCAAAAGCTGCCTGAGCACGCGTGCATGTGTGTTAATGCAAATGTAACTGTAGTCTTCAAAATGCCTACTTTTGTTACATATTTTCCTCTTTTTAAACTGAAATAGAATGAAATTTTGGTTAGGTCATTTGCAAATCAACATAAACACATACACCTTGTCTGCTTAAGATGACAGCGTACAGCCGGCTATGGCACAGAGGAGGCCTTAAAGAAGACAGTTTGAAAGCTACACGTCTAATGCATTTTATTTTCTCTGCCACGTATTGCATTCCACACAGAAATTCGATATCGATATTTTGCCTCAAATGCATTCTTTTGGATAGCCTGAATCGAAAAATAAATTGCATTATTAGAAAAAGGTGTGGGTGTGTAAGTCAAGACTATCACTCTGTCTCACCGGTCAAATACCAGACTTGTTTAATGGGTTAAATGTATTCTAAGAATGTGACAGAAGGCCTTCAAGGAATTCCTCCACCGCAGGTGACATGAAAAGATATTGAAAAATGCTGACTTTTTGCTCAAAATCACTTTGAACGATTCTGCTAAAAGTACCACATATTTGAGATATTTTCATAACAAAGAAAATGTATATCACGAATTTTCTGCGAGCAGCCAATGAAGCACTCTTCATTTTGGACGACCTTTGCATATATGATACACCTTAAGGCAGAATAAATATCATTGCACAACGCTGTAGCTCTCATTAAAACACAGAATTTATGACAGATTTTTTGCTCTTGAGATTTAATCATCTTCGACATATTCTTCCTCATTGTTTTGGATGGTCACGACCAAAATTTTTGTCAAATAGGGATTCGTTATTTTTCCCTATACATGCAAAGAAAATGCAATTGCAAAAGACATCACATGACGGCAAACTGTAAAATATCACTTAGGCCTGAAGTATGATGCAGGAAATAGTTTGCCATCTGTTAATATTAAATATCTCTATCAATTCAAGCATGATCGGCAGAGCCATGAGAGGTAACCATGTGTGTTTGCGTAGGTGTTGTAAGAAACAACACTAACCTCTTTTAATCAAGTTATATTGCCTTAAATCTTGATATTAAAAGTTCAAAATATGCCGATCATAAATATAATACTAATCCACTTATTATGAAACAAATATATTCATAAATTGTAGATTTATGAAGAAGTGTAAGAGACGGAACGCTACATACGTCCGATCTCGTTGCCATCCATACGCGAAGTGAGTTGAGGTGATGCGGTCAACGGTTCGGTGCTTTAGTTCAAAATCTGTCCGTCAGACAACCACTGCTTTCAAATCAATACTCATTTATTTATTAGATCTTTACTTCTTCATTCTTATTTTGAATATTATTTACTATTTATATTCTCATTATTATTTATCCCTCTTATTCTCTTATTAATTATGGTATATAAATGTATCTTAATCAGCCTCTGAAAATTTATCTTAATTATTTAATGTAGCATTTTACTCATGACGTCAAATAAAATGTCTTACTACTAACATCCAATTAATTTCAGTAGCATGTATTTCCATATTCCGCTATTGTGCAAAAGTTTATCTGGATTAAATTGAAGCAGACAGCATAATACGCCTTCTAAAATAGTTTTCCTTTAATAAAGGGGTAGAAAAAGTCTAACACATTTAAGCATATAAAATGTTTATATATAAGCTGTAACACATCACCTATTATCATGAGTATTTCAGGAAACCTTATGTTTTCGCTATGTCTTCCTCTCCACTTCACAATGGTAGGCAGAAGCATCATTTAAATTCACAGAGAAATTAAATATAGAGATTTCATTGTAAATAAATATTTTGAGGATATGCAGAAGAAAAGGAAAACAAAAGCATTAGATAGAGCTTAGCAAGCGCTCTCTGTCTGTTATACTAAATCAAAACAGAATGTGGAATACGCAACGGCATTTACTCAGCCTTTTCCAAGGACGTGGTTTAAAGGGCATTTATGACGCTTTCTGGTTTTTGTGTTTAATTAAAATGCAAAAGCCACTGAAGCTACTCTGAGCGCTACTAAATGCTCCTTGTTGCCAACTTGACACTGGATATTCTTGACCTGAAAAGTTCACACAGTGTAAAAGCGTACAAATGTTCAACGCACAGTTCAGTAGAGGATATAATTCTCCATCGAATAACACAAAACGTATTGCCAAGACATTTCATTTTGAAAGCAAAACGTTTACAACATTTTAGAATAGAGAGGATATATAAATTACTATACACTCCTTTTCGCCGGATTATAGCAGATGACGGGAGCTTGCGAAGAGGCATATTAAAAAGATCGATGTTGAATATAAACTGCAAGCATCGCTCATAAAATAAAACTAATTCCCTTCCATAGAAAGAATACCATAAGAGACAAACTTTAAATGGAACGAGTATGGATGTTAATTAACATGGAGTTTTATGCAGTTAACCATTTCCAAGATATTTGTTAAGCTTAATTTGTTCGCCTACTCTTATTTTATGTCCTGCGCCGCGGCGTAGTGGGCTAGAGCATGTGATTTGGTTACCTGCGTCTGGAAGGCGCCCGGAATTGCTCCCACCCCTGGCGGGTGCGCATTTTAAGTCCCGGGTATAATACCGGTGTTCAATCAGCATCGTGGGGAAATTGAGGAGCTACACTAGGTAGCCAACCCTGGTCTAGAAAGCCAACTTTCCTGCTGCGGGTGCCGAAAACTCTGTGTAGCATTTAACTCCCGCTATTACTACATACGGCACCGCAGACGGTGATACTGATGATACATCAGATGGAGGTACCGAGATGCTGATCACATCTCCTCCTCGTTTAGATTATCGCTCACCTCTGCCTTGCATATGTGGGCGTGAGGTCGAAAGTCGGGTTGGCAGGCTCAGGCCCACTTTGGTCTATTACGCCATGGGTTAAGTTACGTTTTACTCCTATTTTCTCTATAAGGACGTGTGAAGTGAAAGCATTTCTACAAACTTAATCTCGATTAAAATGAAGTAGATAAGGGAATAAGCGATTACAAAAATAGATTGTACAAGAGTAGGAGAAGTCATACGCCTTCAACACATTGGATTTTTATTAGTATATGCCTTTCAGAAGCATTATCTTCATTCTATTGGAACTAAGAGTAAGACAAGCTACTGAACACATTAGTTTTCTTATTTTCTTTTCTTCTTGATAATTTGACAAAAGAGATACGACTTTAAATGCTAATAGATTCCGAAAGTCGCCTGATTTTTTCAGTCTGGCCCAGACACAAAGGAGGTGTCTACCTTTGCAATCCTGACACAGCACGACGCCAATTTACGCGGTGCTAATGAGTACTAAGGGCTGACAAAGCAGGTTTTGAAAGTAGAGCAAACAAGGTGCAAGTTCAAAGCGAGGGTCATGGAGCCGGTGATATCACGGGACCTCTCAATTAACTCTCAAGGTATATCACAGATAACTATCAGAATGAGGGGGTAGGGGTACGCAATAATTGGAGGCAGTGTTTGCCCCTTATCTCTCTCCCTCCCTCTCCCTCTCTCTTGGTGTTGTCAGATCGCCGGAAATTACGTCATGAAGGAAGCGGAAGGAGGTATAACAGCGCGGATTACAATAAAAGCCAAGCTCCCCAGGCAGAGCCATGCATCGCTTGTGTTTACAGGCAGAAGCGTGATAAGTCAGTGTCGATTAGTCTCAAGACCGCCTTGACCCGAGCTGACAGCCACACTTGTGTCTATATTAACTTAGCGGTCTCCAACAGCCTCATGTCCTCAATCAAGGGCAAACGCAAAGCGACGCATTCTCTCCCTTACTGTTCCCAAATTTAAAATTAGATACTGAAGAAATAGTTCAAGTGTCTACAGCACTGTTTCTCAAAATTTACCAGCTGAAGCTCTCCTGTGCAGCCCGCTATGGTTTTATAAATAGCTTCCTCTAAAGCAACCTTGTATTTCGGATATTTAGTGTTATAAATACTGAGTAACAAAAGAAGGCGAACAAGAGCAATGTGCTGTGTTAAAATGTTCTAATGTCTCCATCCTGTTTGAGCAGGCTTGTGATGCACTTTACAGTACACAGTGTGTTGTAGATACATAATTTTTGTGTACTACGAGGTTGTCTATATTTTAATGTTTATCAGTAATGCATAACTCAGTAGGCAAAGGTAACTAACAGCAGTTTCGTCACAAAGGGAAATAAACCCGATGGTTTCGTGTCATATATTTATGACACTAAGTGGTCTGTCACTCCCAATAGAAAATAGAAGTTGAAAACCATAGCAATTAAACAAGATCCATAATTAAAATATCAATTTGTTTATGTTAATGGACACACTTTGTCACTGTGACAAGTCGGGCACGATATAAGTGCACTTAGGAGGACGTCACTGATTTGTTGACTGTTCATAACATCAGAAGGATGTAAGAGACAACGCAATAGTAGGTGTGTACAGCTGTTCAGTAAAAGTAATACTACGTTTACAGATCTCATTCTCGACAATAAACAAACTTTGAACTGCGGATGCTTTCTTTATCTGGTTACAGTTTCGATGCCCGCCCATTTGTTCCGTAATTATTCAGTTTCCCTCCCGTAAACGCATTCATATCCTGACCAACTGGTACGAAAGTACCTTTTGTTTACATTTGACATGATACAAACAGATTACATAGTGGAAGATATTAACAGATAGTAACTCCAAAAGAGGCTATTGTACACTGTAATGAGCATGGATGTCTAGATTTTGAATTTTCTTTTGCCATATTAAAGTGTTTCAAATTATACGAAGTGGTTAAGAGCTGTTTTAAAATTCCTAAAGCACAACTTCATTTGGCCACGAGAGAAAATTAAATTACATTGTATCCAGGTGCTACAAATCAATCTAATATTTGCGCGGACCTAACAATGGGAAGAAGCTTGTGAAATTTTAAATGTGGACATGGCGTTCAGACACTATTCCAAATGGTACTAATAATGAAACAGAGGTAGAGATATTTTCTGTTGAAAGAAATGAAATGAAATGTCTAGTGTTTAACGCCCGCTTTTACTACATACGGCACCGCAGGCGGTGACACTGATGATACATGAGATGAAGATGGAGCAGCGGCGGAATGAGATACCGGGGGAAACCGGAGGTCCCGGAGAAAACCCGCCCCAACGCCGCGTTGTCCACCACAAATCTCACTTTGCGGTCACCTGGGATCGAACCCGAGCCGCCTTGGTGAGAGCCAAGCGGTCTAACCACTGATCCTCGGCGCGGCCTTTGTTGAAAGATGCTGAATATAACGAATAACAGTGAAGTATCTTGTAAACAGGTAAAGGAACAAAGAAGTCATTTTGTTCAACAAATGGTACGTATTTCAGGAAGCTCTGCTTTTATCGCTGG
The DNA here is from genome assembly GCA_030765055.1 of Mantis religiosa. Classification (NCBI taxonomy): domain Eukaryota; kingdom Metazoa; phylum Arthropoda; class Insecta; order Mantodea; family Mantidae; genus Mantis; species Mantis religiosa. Next base: position 371,582,005 of record CM060950.1, read on the forward strand.
TAACTTGCTCTCTTATGATTTGCTCCGCTGAACGCAACAGCCCTTTCTGGATCGAGGTGTAACACTCGGTCGTTAGTCTCCCAATTGTGCCCACCACAGACGTCATGAGCAAGTTGCGGAACTGGAGGTCGAGACTTGGTCAGCGATACACCCATACTTCCCGGTCGGTGTATGTGGTATTGGTCCCTCAAGGGTCTAATGAAGTTGAATGGACCCCGGACCAGGTCTGCCGGCGGAGAAAATCCACCGAAATAGAACACGGGTCTCCCGCTTTATAAACAGCAATGTTATCACTACGTTATAAAGACGACCCCTTATGGTTTTCCAATAACATAAATCTCAGTTACATTCAATGACACAATGTACGACTGTTTTAAATACGTTTATCTGTAATTCAATAGTTTCAGACCTGTAATGTTTGAATCTTAGAACCGTTTTTGAAAAAATGAAAAAAGATTAATACTTTTCAGTTAGGAGCAGCTTCGTTAGAGGGACCTCCTTACAAATGTTTGAGTAGAGTTCTTGAAATATGCTTAATGTAAATATGAAGTTGGCATTCGTCGTCTTTTCATTTTTAATGTTTTCTCTCTCTCCCACTAAAAACTGCAATTTTATGGCAATTATAAGTGGAATAATACTTAAATTTACACTACGGCAGAGAAATTGGAGGTATAGGGCCCTCTATACTTGCTAAGCGGACAGCTTCTCACTTCTCTTATTCCCTTAAACTTCATTTCAGTAATGAAACATCTCTCGATTTTCTTCTGTTACTACATGACAAAGAGAACCATTAATGGAACCCATGGCAAAAGAGATGTTACTGTTCCTCCTTAAAAGTGCAAGTATCACTACACATTATCGAGCAGAATCTGCTCATAACCTCACGTAAAACGTATGCTAATACATATATGGCTGCCTGTATACCTTCAAAATGAAAGCAAACTAACGTTGACAACTGTGTTAAAGCAATGATGCTGAATACCCTTGCATTATTTGTTACGGAATCCTTGATGCTTTTAATGAATCTGCGTGCTGTCTGGTTTTACCACCAACGAGACCTCGAACCAAGGAACAAGAGACACATTGTTAAATATGGAGTAGGCTAATCACTGCATAGCTTGCAATGCCCGTATTAATTCACCACCAGACGATAATTGTGCCTTAGGTAGTATTCGACAGTTCGTACCGTATTGTTACTAACAAGAAGCAAGAGGTAGAATTGGATCAGTATGGGAATATTAACTCATGCTTTAAAGGTGTGCGTATAGGAGTGAAATAAAAACCCTGTGTAAACATCGTTGAAGAACGTTCCTCATTCCCCATATTCTTAAACTTTCCAATTTTACCTTGCACTAGGCTCCGCCTAGAAGTTATTGTTTTTGTAACTGTCTTGAAGTGAATTCCAATATAGTAAAGAATTATATTATTTCCAACGTTAAATAAAGAGAGCGTCAGGCACGATTTAATTGATGACGTTTTCTACTGTGATTGACATAAATGAAGTCTAGTCGTATGTAGTACTTTGGAAGAGTTAGCGAGCTACGTGTAAAGATGTAAGCCTATAATAATATATTTTATGGCAAGCTCTTTCTCTCAAGTGAACATTAGGAGAAATTATAAAGTAATAACTGCCACCAAAACATAGAAGTAAAGCTGTAAGAACAATAGAATAGCTGAATCCCATAAGGGCAATAAGACGTTATTTCATCTTAAAAACATTTTTATATTATGTAATTTATTACAGGGATCATTTCATATACATGGGAAGTTGTGGTACTCTAATTCGCTTAAAAGTCAAGTTTACATGTAGAAAATATTCCCCTGTGTTAAAATGTTCCTGGTTCCGCAGTTAAAGTAAGCTTAAAACTATTTTGAGATTAGAAGTCGGTGCCCCGCGAAGAAGTTATTTGCATTGCATTGATGGGTAAAAGGTATTTGTGCCACCGCGATTGCTCTGTGGACGCATACGGTGTGGTCAAAGTATCGGAAGCTTAGAGAAAACCTTAAAGTTACGTGTTAAGGGAAGTCATGTGATATGGTACTGAAGCCAATGAGAGAAGATTAAAATGATGTCATAGAAGATCGACGTGCTCAACAGTGGGAAAGGTACTCAGTCCAAGGAAAGTGCCTGACCTTCCGCGCGTGACAGATTTTGTGTATAAAACCATAAAATATCATTGCACCCAGGCACTCCCAATTATTGTCAGAAAGTGCCAAGGAGGTCGACGTCACTGTAAGGAAAACATTTGCGCGGAAATGTAATAAAGGTGTCCCGGAAAAGTCCATGTGTCAATGTTTCATTCAGGCCACATTTATGAGAAACCGCGAAGATTCAGATAAGATTTTCCCTTAGTAAATTTAGTCCTGCCACATAACCAAAGCTTAACGTGGGTGTTTTAAATCCGCGAAGTAGAATAATAAGTATCAATATTATATTGATTCGACGTGTGCTCAGTGGAAGTGAAATAAGGAAATACAACAGAATTATGTTGGCAAGGATTTGCATTCTTAATTCCAGTTCCCATCTACTCGGCCTGAAATCTCCGCTACCGCTTACCTATCACAAACAAAGATTCTCTAGAAACAGCCCAACGAGATTCTAGTGAAAGGGCCAGCCGGACAAGAAGAGACGCCGAGAACGTGCCTCGAACCAGAGATCCCCAAGCGCCGAGCCAGCCTTCAGCCGTCTGCTGTCACAAATGACCTGAACGGTTTCCGCCTCAACAAATTATCAAGAAGGAAGCACTTGGAAGGCACTTTTCTACACCTGTTGCTTTAAAAAAATTCCCCTTGACTCACTTAATCAATTTTGGTATAAGTAGTCGTTTAAAGTTAAAATAAAGGTTTGATGTGGCTCAGTTGCATGACCATACCTTTTGATTACTGTACAAATCATTCTTTCAAAACGTTACTCTTCAATCTGTTTCATGAAAACTAATGTAAAATCTAATAGAAATGGTTTCATTATATATTTTAGTGTAGGTATAATAGTTATCGGGGAATACAGTATGTTAAATGATAGATAGGTATATGTTAAACTTTTAACAGATGGAGAGATAAGCCGTTGTGGAAGAGTGGGTTGAAAATGTAACGTAACTGCAATACCTTAATTCACTATTAAACATATACCTTACACCGGAAAGAGTATTTTAGTTATGCTCATTTTCCGCCAGGAAGCAATGGATTATAAATAACCGCTTGATTCCGCCCACAGATGGCTCTACCTATAATATGTTATACCGGTGAACAAGAATTACAATTATTTCCAAGGTTTTATGACATATATAATTTTGTTAATTTGGGGTAGCACAGATTTAAGCGTTCTTTATTACGAGTGAACAAAGTGTAGCTAAAATAATACGAATGCAATATCCAGCTATCAAATTATTGTGCCTGAGAATTGAAGCATTCTAAAATGGGTATATATATTGACGCTTTTCCCTCATTGACTCATATTATTCGTCCACTATTGTGAAAACCGTTGGTTTATATTGACGCTTTTGCCTTTGATGAAAAGAGAAAAAGGGAAATTTGGACTCATGTTACTTGGTGTTGGTTTGTGGGGGAACCTACAAGGAAACTACAATGTTCTTCACTGCGCCCAAAGACAAAAATGTATAAAATATCTTATATATAATATATATTAATGAAAAAACTAAATTATTTAAATTGAATATATATATATATAAAGCGATATATGTATATATAAAGCTTTCAATTTGGTAGCTATATTAGCTATATTAGATAAATTAGATTTTTAACGACCAACGAAATATATAAAATAACTATTTTATTTAATAATGACAGTTCATATGCAGAATCACATTAGCGTCAACGGCATGTCAGAGGTTTCACGAAGGAGTTCTTTAAATGTCAGTAAAGCTGGTATGATGCATTTCTGTTTTAGCTACACGTAGAAACCATCAAACTACACCGGGCTTGAACTCGTAAACTTCGGGATCAGAATGCCAGCATCTAAGTCAATGTGATCAGCTCTTATAATGATGGTGATGATGTTTTCTTTTTCTTTCTGTAATTTACGTCCTCCAACGTTCAGTCATACCGGACGAGGAATGGGATGGGTGAAATGATGCTCAAATGAGCCCAGGGTCCATAGAGGTTAGAGTTACCCGACATTCGTCTTTTAGTATAAGGGAAAACCCTGGAAAAGACCTTATCGAGGTACCTCACCCTGATCGACATTGGAACTCGTGACCTCTTGAAATGTAAGGCAGACATGCTACCACCACACTACCGAGGCGGGCGATGATGGTAATGATGATGATGATGATGATGATGACGACAAAGAAAACCTAAAATGTCAAATAAGAGTGTAATGCTAATCTAATATGCAGCAAAGCAGAATTAAACATTTAAACAAGAAATAGTTTACGAATTTAAAGGATATATAGTTCGAAGCAATGTGCAGCAATTATCTGCTCTAGAGGCTGTGAACATTACAACATTTCAGGTAACAAATTAACACAGCGATCACGAAAAATCAACTGTCATATCGATGCCGTTGCTGAAACCAGTCATTTTAATAAGTTAGTGTTAGCACTTTCTTCGTTGAAGTATTTTAGGGAAACAATGTAGATATACTTCAAGAATATTTTAAAAGTTCTTTCTCCCAGTGAACTTGTCTACATAGGCAATAGAACTGTCACTGTGGTTAAACGGACATGTGGTCGTTGCACTCTGCGATTGGTAGTTACTTTCTCGGGGTCAAAGGTCACATTTGCATTTTATATATATATATATATATAAGAGCGGGAGGTTTGCATTTTATTTAAAAACGACAAAGTGTATCATTGTATCGTGCATTAGAGTGAATAAGATTAGAGAAGAAGGTCTTTAACCTCGGAAGTCACTCGGGGCCGTATTGTTGGCATGTGGGAAGCAGGTCTTGCTATCACACAAATAGCTAATTCTGTGGGAAGAGGGCTTGACTGCATTCCTTACTGGATCCGGCGGTTCCAGGAAGAGGGACAAGAAAGATTAAAAACCCGACCTAAATCCGGAAGACCCAGGGTTACCTCTCCGGATATGGATCCAGCCAAAGTGCAGAATTCCAGGGAGAATTCGTTTCGTCCTTCCACGTCAATCGTAAGCCATATGGGACTTCAGATAACGCCTTCGACTGTTAGAAGGCGTCTTCATGCTGCCGGGATCCACTCTAGGAAGCCAGATCGAAAAGAGAACCTCACAGAAGCATATCAAGCTGCTCGTGTGGGATTTGCTCTCCAGTTCCTTCCAATGCCTCAGACATTCTGGGACACTGTAGTATGGACGGACGAGAAAGTGTTCTGATCCGACGAAGAGCGAAGGATGATACCTTGGCGTCCAGACAAGACACACTACAACCCAGAGCACGTAGAAGAAGCAGGATTAGCATCGCTCTCTGGGGCTGGATGTCGGCTGCCGGTATGGGTCAACTGGTCCGTGTATCCCCAAGAATGAATTCTGAGGAGTATGTGGAGGTGTTAGAGAGCTGCATGTTACCAAGTGTTCGTTCCGTATATCCTAAGGAAGATATGCCTATCATTAACTATGTTCATGATAACAGCAGCAATCACACTTCAGCATTTACGCGAGATTTCTTAGAGAAACATCCTGAAGCTTCTCCTCTCCCTTGGCCCGCCAAATCACCATATCTGAATCCCATTGAACACATTTGGGCTATTATAGTTAACGAATAGGATTTCAGGGCAGCAAAAACTCCCGAAAGCCTCGAGGATCACGTTCAGGAAGCATGGGAAAGCGTGCGCAGATGACCTCATATTTGTGAATCTCTCGTCGCTTCTCTTCCTAGGAGGCTCATTACTCTTTTAGATGTAAATGGTTGGTGGACAGGGATTTAAGCCATTAATGGTTTAATCCCTATCCCGTAGTATGCCATACATGTTCAAGCCAATATTTCTATCCGTTCCTTTCTTCATATGCACATAGGCATCGATTTAGAAATTGGTTTCAGTTTTACCTATATATGAAGTATTTTAAATGAAAATTATCCTTTATTTTCTGTCTCAATAATTATTATCAAGCATAAAATAAATTCAATTCTACAGTAAAATTAAGATTTAATCATTGCACTTATCAGACAGAGAATTCGACATTCAATTGCAACCTCATATAACAAAATGTATAATTTACTACAGAGTGATGTGCTTAAACCTCCACCACCACCACCACCACCACCACCACCACCACCACCACCACCACCACCACCACCACCACCACCACCACCACCACCACCACCACCACCACCACCACCACCACCACCACCACCACCACCACCACCACCACCACCACCACCACCACCACCACCACCACCACCACCACCACCACCACCACCACCACCACCACCACCACCACCACCACCACCACCACCACCACCACCACCACCACCACCACCACCACCACCACCACCACCACCACCACCACCACCACCACCACCACCACCACCACCACCACCACCACCACCACCACCACCACCACCACCACCACCACCACCACCACCACCACCACCACCACCACCACCACCACCACCACCACCACCACCACCACCACCACCACCACCACCACCACCACCACCACCACCACCACCACCACCACCACCACCACCACCACCACCACCACCACCACCACCACCACCACCACCACCACCACCACCACCACCACCACCACCACCACCACCACCACCACCACCACCACCACCACCACCACCACCACCACCACCACCACCACCACCACCACCACCACCACCACCACCACCACCACCACCACCACCACCACCACCACCACCACCACCACCACCACCACCACCACCACCACCACCACCACCACCACCACCACCACCACCACCACCACCACCACCACCACCACCACCACCACCACCACCACCACCACCACCACCACCACCACCACCACCACCACCACCACCACCACCACCACCACCACCACCACCACCACCACCACCACCACCACCACCACCACCACCACCACCACCACCACCACCACCACCACCACCACCACCACCACCACCACCACCACCACCACCACCACCACCACCACCACCACCACCACCACCACCACCACCACCACCACCACCACCACCACCACCACCACCACCACCACCACCACCACCACCACCACCACCACCACCACCACCACCACCACCACCACCACCACCACCACCACCACCACCACCACCACCACCACCACCACCACCACCACCACCACCACCACCACCACCACCACCACCACCACCACCACCACCACCACCACCACCACCACCACCACCACCACCACCACCACCACCACCACCACCACCACCACCACCACCACCACCACCACCACCACCACCACCACCACCACCACCACCACCACCACCACCACCACCACCACCACCACCACCACCACCACCACCACCACCACCACCACCACCACCACCACCACCACCACCATTATTATTATTATTAATTATTGTTGTTATTATGATGATTATTAATATGATAATTATGATTATTATGATTAATAGCAGTAAAGCGTCGAACGAGATATATATTTTGTGAATCAAATTTCTTCAGTGAACTATTTGATATAGATATTGAACACTGATCAGTTAAACCAATAAATGCCAAATATATGTGTAGATAAATATGTGTGAAACAGATAATTTTGAATAGTAGATTTTACATCAAAAACTATCATGATTAAATAGTACATTATCATTATTAATTACTATATTATAATTATTGTATTTTTATTATTATCGTCGTCGTCATCATCATCATTATTATTATCATTATTATGATTATTATCATCATCATTATCAGGGTCGTCGTTATCGTCATCATCATTATTATTATCATCATTGTTATCAATATCATTACCATTATCGTTCTAGTTATCGTTATTGTTATGTCTGGGTAGAGTGCTTAAAGCTAGCATTAATCGCTTATACGTTCATCTTCCCCTACCTGCTTGGGGAACTCGGAGGAGGGGAATGTCTTGCTGATAGCAGGTAAACCTGACCTTTCCTCTCACCAGACTCAACTAAACGATAATCGGATTTTGTTCCCCCTGCCTCTCCAACCGCCTTGTCCATCGGAAAACTAATGAATCGTTCTGTACCTACTAGGTACATACCAGGTACCTGTCTGATACCGGTCAGCAACCATGTCTCAAACTATTTCCTCTACCACTTCCACCAGATCGCCCAAAACGGGCCTGAAAGGTTACACCAGCAGCTGACCCTTGCATGACTACTGGTGCCAAGGAAAGAAAACCCTGCCGACAACGACAAGGCGGAGATGGCAAGTTTGTCTTTTGGGATCCAGGCAACCAACCAGTCAGTGCGTCTCTGGGAAAATCATTTGTCGAATAGACAAAATTCGACTTCTGACTCCAACGATGACTCTGCCAGTGGCCGCATGTCGAATTCTCGCCGCAGTGGGAGGGCACCAGTTCCCTCCCACTATTCTTCCTGTTTCTCGCCTCGGGGTAGCGACCCGGAGTTCAGTTCTTCGGGCCTCTCCACCGATAGCGAAGGGGAGGGGAAATGCCATGAGGTAGTCCCACGGAGAAGCAGAAGTTTCAAGGTTGGCTAAAGCGAGGGAACACCGTCAGTCTCATCAGATATCAACATCAGGCTCCAGACACAATGGAGGGCAAAATGGCATATACCGCCGATCATTGTAGACGACTTCAACGGGGCGGTTGGCTTCTTTAAGGACGTCATGGCTACACTGACGGAGGAGTGAATGTTGGTTCGACAGAACAAGTCATTTTGTCTTCCACGCTAAGAATAGGAAGGATTACACACTCCTCCAGCAACTGAAGATGCGTGGAATGTCCCAGTTCACCTTCGGCCTGGATAAGCTCGTGAAGTACATAGGGTAATCCGTAGTTTGTCGGCGGATACTTATATCGAAGACCTACGGGATGACCTCATCCGCTAGGATATCGCCCCAGGGTGGTCAAACAACTCATCCGGCCCGCTCCTAATCAAAAAGGAGTTAACACTACCCTCTCCGATTCCTTGTTGTGGTGGAGAGAGTCAGCAACTTGGAGGTCAAGATAGATTTTGTCACTAACATCTGTTACCTTCGGGTTCACATGCAACCAGAAGGATGCTCTGGCGGGCCCCCACAATGTTACAGGTGTCTGGGAGTGTAATCACTCCAGTCACTTGTGCCACCGCAATCTGCCTGCGTTGTGGTGGCACTCAAACCAAAGAGAAATGTCTCCGTGATGTCACGGTAGTACCCACCTATGTCAATTGCAAGGGGGACCACATTGCGTGCTAAGGGGGTTGCGCAATTTGGAAGGATGCCATAGGCTTCAGAAGGGCCCCAGCAGCAACACCAGGTAGAAGAGCTCCACCTTTAAAACCAGCTAGGGAGAACCCTGCCCTCGAGGCACTAGAGCAGCCTGATGCTCCTGCCACCAAAACATCAGCACGTCGTCCTACCTTCACAGAGGTGGTACGCAAACCTGCGGTTATGTCTACAACTTCAGGAGCAAAAATCAGCATGACACCACCTCCCGCAAGTCAAGGGATTCCCGTGCTGTCAGTAATTCAGAGCCAACTGGGGCTCCGATTGGGTGTGGTCTTCCCATACACGCTCGTGAGCTCAGGGACAGCAAGGCCAATGACAGGCCGTCACCCCGTCTCCTCCGACTTTCTGGCTTGGTTACAACAGTTGTTGCGTGACCACGGCCAGCGACTCTGTGAACTGTTAGTCTGCTTCTATTCATCCACCGACCTTGAAGACCGTATGGCTGTTACCATGGAGGGGCTTGCATTATTGTGCGCTGTACCCCGCTCACCCCAGAATGACGGGCCGAACTAGGTCATTGAACTCGTTCAGGTTTGCATTTTGGAATACGAATGGTTTAGCGGAACAACGTGATGAGCTTCTGACTTTTGCGAAGTCATTTGCCCTGGATATCATCCTGGTATCGGAAAAACATCTCCAAACCAATGTCCCCTTCCGCATTCCAGGATTTCACTGCCTGCGGACCGATCGCGTGGGCCACCGTGAAGGCGCTACGGTGATTCTTGTGTGAAAAAGTGTGGTCTATAAAAGAGTCCAGCATCCTCCACTTCAAACCCCTGAAGTTATGGCCGCATGTATTGACCTTGGCTTCCCGAAATTTTGGTAGCTTCTGACTGTCATCCACCCCGGAGACGGTTTGTGGACAACGATTATCTAACAATTCTAGTCTTATACACCAACGTCATCCTTGCCTGGGGTCTCAATGCCAGATATCAGCGTTAGCATTCTGGTCCTCGGATGGACAGTAGAGTCAGAGAAATTATTCGCATGATTGACGCGTATCCTCATCTAAGAGTAGAGGGCCCCTGCCAACCCACCCATTACCCGCAAGGGCGAGGACTCCCATCATTCATGGACTTCGCGATAGTCAAGCATATTCCATTTCATCTATCACTCACGTAACTCAATGCATTACATTCCGATCACAACCCAGTTCTGGCTGAGGTTAACACACAGGTCACCGGTCAAGAAGTACCGGTTCAGTACCATGACGTTGACTGGGATTGCGTAAGAGTCTGTCTCAATGACTCTATCCCGCCCAACTCTAACGTCACTGATATCCCCTTCCTTGAGACTGCGGTCTCCTCCTTTACCCCCAACGTGGTGCGAAATGTAAGAAACCCCACTGTTAACAGCCCTCCCCTCTTCATCCTGATGTATTTCCACCAGAACTCCTTCTACTTATCCGTCGCTCCTGGGCAGCGCGCCGTCTTTACCAGCGATACCACACGCCCCCTTACCGAGCTCTTCTTGGGCGCTTGCACCGCGAGGTCCATCGCCTACTACGCAAGCATAGATTGCCAGCGTTGGAGAAGCGATATCTCGTCTGAACGTCGAAGATAGCACCCCGAGGCACCCAGAGCCTAGCTTACGAACCCAAAGCCAAGTCAAATGTGTTTGTCGCTTACCTTGAGAGGACCATGAGGCTTAGAGAGGACCCCCAGGATCTTAACTTTACCAACCAAGTAAGGTAGGAGGTACGTCAATATTTTCGGCGCCCTCCGCCTGAGGCGGATCGTCTTTTTATCATCATACCCAGTGAGTTTCAGGGCGCCAATCGGCACCTAAATCCCAAAAAGGCGTTGGGACCTGACGGGTTAATCCCTGTCATGCTTCGTCACCTTCCCTTTAAGGCCATGCTCCTTCTTACACGGATATTTAACGTGTACCTTGCCCTGTGACACTATACACGTCAGTGGAGGGAGGCTCGGGTGATTTGCATTTTGAAGCCGAGGAAAGATCCGGTTCTTCCTGCCAACTACCGTTCCATCATTCTCCTGTCAGTTCTCTTGAAAGTATTCGAGAGACTATTTCTAAAGCGCTTGTCTCCCTTATTGGGTGACATTCAAGGCTTCCCACCTCATCAGCTTGGTTTTCATCCTGGGTACTCGAACTCCCAGCATATGCTGCGTGTTATGAAATCTGCTGCCCTGGGATTACAAGACAGGGCATTCACTGCGGCAGTATCTCTGGACGTTGAGAAGGCCTTCTCTACGATCTGGCATGCAGCACAACTGCACAAACTCATCACCCTTGAGCTACCTACATATGCTGTTCATCTTCTACACTCCTTTCTAAAACACAGACACCCTTCAGTTTCAGGGTGAGAAAGTCCTCTTAGAGAATATCCATCAGAGGTGGAGTCCCAGAAGGCTGTGTACTATCCCCAACAATCTTCAGCATCTACGTAACTGACCTCCACACTGAGCTGCACGTTAACATAGCTTAATTTGCTGACGACGTGCTGTTTTTTTTGCACAGATAGACACGCATGCAGAGCCTTTAACCCTATTCATAAGCACTTATGTCTCATTCAAGAATGGTGCAAACTCTGGCGATTGTCCATTAATACAAAGAAAAGCCAGGCCATCTTTTTCACCAAGCGCTTCTTACACATCAATATTCCCACATTTGCCTATTCTGGGCGAAGGGCAGTGTGGACGAATTCCATAAAATACCAGGGAGTCAAGATGGACTACGGTCTAACTTTTAGCGAGCAAATCCAGGATCTATCGTGTTGGGCATGCGGAGCTTCGGCTTCGCTAAACCCGATGATGGGGTACACGATGCCTATCCTTCCTAAGCTACGCCTTTTCAAAGGTTTTACTGCTTCCTGTTATGCTTTATGCTTGCTCAGTCTGGGGCATATCTGCGGACTCGAACATGCTCTTACAACTGGTACAGAATAGATGTCTTCCGTCATCTATTCTGTATGCAGACGCTTTCCAGTGAGACTACTCCATTAAACCTCATCTCTCCCCTATCTGGAGAACGTGATTAGATGCCGGGCCAAGAAATTCTACGAGAGTTTACCTAACCACCAGAGCGCCCTGGTTAAGTCTCTTGGGGATTATTGTCCCAATGAATGCCACCTAAAACTGTACCGGCTTCCCCGCATGGCTTGTGGGTATAACCGGTAATTCTAAGTTTATTTCTCCAACTTAAAATTGTTTCCACGCAAGAATTGCCTGGATTATTATAATTCTGTAAATTTTATTTTCCTTTCAAAATTTTCACCCAGCGGTACACAACTGGCTGTGGCCCCTGATTTCTCAGTTAAGGAGCTTAGGCTGCCTCCCTCCTTTTCATCCACCTAAATTCAAACCACCATCGTGCAAAACCCACATTCCCATCGTATGTGGTTAAGTGACTCCTAGGACAGGTATACGCATAACACACACAGGCTGTCCCTCAGCCTGCCAACAGGACGATGACGGTAACGGCGGCGGCCACTACGAGATGCAACTTGATAAAATCTTATTGAGGGTGGGCACGCAGCAAAATCGTTCTGGCTTACTAAAGCCTGCTAGCAGTGACTGACGGACGGAAGGATGGAACGTGGTTTCAATGTAACTTAAATTACTGTACATTATATTTCAACAATTAAATATTAGGTACATTACATTAACACATAAATTAAATAATCATAAGGATATATAGCGTCCAAAAGCCGCAACAAATCTTAATAGGCAAGATGGCCATAGCACCAATAGCAACCTACGGATCAACATCTGGGACAAACTTACAACCACCAATCTGCTAGCAATTGAGTAAGCCCGTTATTTAAAACGAATTCTAGGTGTCGGGAAGTCAACACCATTGAGGTAGATAATAAGTCAACATGTGTACATGAGATTTAACACATTGAGCACAGAACATCAAACTATTAGAAGTACACAGAACATATACTCATTAGAAGTGAGCCTCCCATGTTAATCGTTGGCAACACGAGGTGATTACAGCGCCCCTATTCTCGGGTAGTAAACTAAATTATGAAAAATCGGGTGCCCAAATATTTTACATTGCCGGAATGCTATAGATGTATATTTCATATCTGCTTAGCTGTCAGCTAGTGATTATGTTCCAATACCGCATTGCTACAGATAACGCACAAAGAGAGTTACGTGAGCTTTGACAGTTGTGACTGCAGTTTCAAAGTTGTTGCATTTTTTAAGGCTCACATGATCGTCTTCTATCATCTGTAGCAATAAAGTATTAGAACATATAATCATCAGACTCTTGCAATGCATTTTCTGCGTGGCACCTGTACATTATTTTCTATTTCAATTACTCCAAATTTCTATATGAACTTTCAAGGAATTAACAATGGGATGTGGTATTTGACAGGAAAATTTGAATAACACTGATTTGGCAGTTACTGCTTCCTTTTATTATTCTGGCGCATTAGCATAAGTCATTATTTTGACATTTACTTAAATTTGCATTTATATTTGTAAGTCATTTAAATTATATGAATAACATGAGCAAACTTTCCATTTAAAACAAAGATACTAACAAAACTACAGCTATTGCACAAATTGATGTGAATAACAGAACTGATAAACTTGAATATTTACAAATAGGCTTTAATGGGACATTCTGTAACTACAATGTAGGGATTGCGGAATGGCTTGAAGTCATGAATAACATTCATTGTATTACAAAGAAAGTTTAGCATAACATTATAGCACATGTTTCGATATTAATGAGATAAGTTGTTCCCATGGGACCATTTTCAAATACTTTGGTACCTCTCCGTGCTTTAACATACGTCTAGAAACAACTGTAAAATTTTGTTCCAGAAATTGGTACTCGCACACATGAAAGGAAGCACAACCTTCACTGGAAATTCTTTCCACTTCTGTAGCACTGCTGACTCCCGGGAAAATTTATAGAAGTGTACATTGGTGTAGGTGTTTAATAGTCCTAGAGGCTGATAATACCTACTCCAATACTGCGGGAATTTGCAGGGACACTTCAGCCGATATTTGGCACTGTGAGTATCCTGCTAAGAATAAACAAAACAAAAAAAAAAAAAAACGTGTTGAAATTTCCTAAATAAATTTTTAAGCAAGAGAGATTTCCAATAATGTATTAATGAATGATAATATAGCCTGGCAGAAAGTAATGTACAATAGCTGGAAACTCTTGCCTATGTGGACCATGGGGTGATTTGAATATCATTTCATCATTGTGTAAAGATCAACTACTCCTAGAGAATTTGCTTCTTGAAGTGATTGCTTCACAAACCTTCTGCATAAACTGACAAGTTACAGCTTTGCAATTTCCAAAATTAAAATCTGCCATTTCATTAAAAGTAGCAGCAACCTAAAGTACTAGAGAAATTAAAACTTAATAAGACCTGAAGCTTTTCTGGCGACGAATATGCTCAAGTAGTTCTCGGGAAGCAAGCCAGGTGAAAAGACGATTAGAAATCGACGTTTCGGGAGTGTGTATCTCTCCCATCATCAGGATATTTATTAAATGTTATAAGGAAAAATGAACCACTGGATATAACACAAATATAAACAAAGACAAAACTGGCATTATTGAACAAAAGACTGTTTTAGGTAAATTAAATGCCAGAGCAGGAGATGGCGTGAGTATAAACAACTAAATGGATCAAAGAAACGTGACTACTTAATTTGATTACCAAGCAGTATAGATCTGTGCTCCTTAAGTCGACGGATTTACATTTTAAAGTCCGGTTTCCAAGAGCAGCTAAACTGAAATACAGTACCCCGATTAAGCGTGCTCCTCTCTGAGGAAATGGGCAAAGCCTCCTTAATTCTCCGCTCCCAGTAACTTTTATTTTGCCAAGATGGTCGTCTCCCGAAAATTGGCTCTATGGTCGTTATCAAAACAATGCTCTCTCTGCCCAGACTTCTCAGGTTGCACTAAACGAATGCTCCGTTCATGTTCGTCTATTCTGGTAGCGATGGTCCTTCCGGTTTGTTCTATATACGGTAGCCCACATTCGCAGGGAATGCGGCACACTCCCGGAACTTGGAAGTCCGGTTTATCTTTCAGTAGTCTCAAGAAATGGTTAATCTTCGTAGGTGCTTGTGGATGGTCCTGGTGTTGTATCTGACGAGAATTCTGCTGATTCTGCCGGATAGGTTGCCGATAAGCGGGATGCAGGCTGTAGCGGTAGGCCTATCTGAAGTTTGCTGTATTACAGGTTTACCGTTCCTAGCTTTGGTGATCGAGGCTTCAACGTCATATTTGGAGTAGCTGTTTTGACGGAAAGTGAGTCTCAGGTGCTGAATTTCCTGTTTTAAGTACCTGAGATCAGATATGGACAAATCTCTGTGGGCCAGTGTATTGAGAACTCCCAGTCGTTGAGATTTATGAAGAAAACTATGAGCGTTCAGATAGAGATCGGTGTGTGTAGGCTTGCGGTATACAGCATGCCCCAGTGTACCGTTGCTGTTTCTTGAAACAAGAATGTCCAGGAATGGATGAGTTCCATCCTTCTCCACTTCCATGGTTAACTGTATTTGAGGTCGAAGGCTGTTGAGATGCGCAAGAAAGCTAGGCACAGTGTATCAGACGCAAATGAAATGGCATGAAATATGGTATAATTTTGTTGGTATTATTCTAACTTATTTGCAGTAAATTCTCATGGGCACTTTGAAGAGTCTATATTGCTGAAAGACTTTCTCCTATTGCACGTTTCAATGTTTTTATGACTACAACCATTCCTCTATTAGGTAAGGTGTTCATAAATTCCAATACAGCAATAAGGTACTTCAAATGCAATTAACGTTGATTTTATATCTGCAAGTGGCGAAACATTTTTGAAATCTCCAATGAAGTTCAATGAAGTTCAGCTTCAATGTTGAAACATTTACTTCTTGATTTCTGTATCTGAAAATAAAATCAAAGTAATGTAAAGCCGATATGCTTTTATTTTTCCGTGAATGGTTTTCACAGCAATGCACTGAATAACGTGTTACGGCATCTTAAAGTAAAACAGCTATTCCCAGTAGACCTTCAATATTAATGACAATTTTAAACAAAAATATCTGATTATTCTCATTTTTCTGTACCTGGAGTAAGTAGACAAGATCACGCGATGATTTATCGAATGCGCTTAATGAGATTTATGGGATAATAAAATAATATGTATGGGGGGGCATTTGATACCGAAATTAAAGGATTGAAATAAGTAAAGAATCATGATGGATTTCAAAGGAATGTTGGTTCTTTGTTACAACGCGTGTAGGTGCAGTTGAGTCGAATAGCAATGGGATTGAGTAGTTGTTTTAACAAAAGAAACGTAAGAAACAGTGCCCTTAGCAGAGTTCTCAAGGGTACCACTTGACTTCGTTTGAAAAGGGTATTCGGACACTTAATAATAGCATGACAAAATAGTCACAAAGGGAATCTTTGGTTTAATAAGGGGCTTCGAGAAAGTGAAAGTCACACACACACCCACGCGCAGCTGGGGACATTCAGTTGGTGGCTTGGAGTCGATTAGGGTAGTCCTCTTCTTCTCTCTTGGTCGAAGGCAGACCAGAAGCGATGAAAGAGGATATTTGTCGGTTCATATATACGTGAAGAATGAATTAAGTTTTATCGAGTAATAAGCATTTCACATACAGTAACTCTAAACAATGATATTGGTAACCCTTGATCGGCAACTACGAGTTTAATGTAATGATAAAAAGAAGCAGTCATTAAACCAGTTTGAAACGGGCATTGCAGTGTCATTAAAACTATCCTTCTCATACATATCCACGCATACCCTGAGAGAAACCTCATTGTTTTACCCTGAGCTAAACACCCATTATTTGCTGCTTCAAACTGTCGCCCCAACGTGGAACTATTTGCTCGCCAACTTATTTGCTTCAACACACAAGGAATAAAGTAGCATAGAAGTATATTTTAGTGAAGTAAGGCAAAGTACAAACCATGGCAGAATTTTAAAATAAATTAATAAATTATACAAAAAATTAACGTGCTTCTTCAGGGAGAGTGTACGAATGCCGTTTTTCGGTGAGCAAAATATCTATACAGTTTGGGAAAGTAACTTCAGTACTTCAGAAAGTAACTTTCTGACAAAAGTTAAGGATTAAACGTAAGACAAAAGAGGGGGTACATTTAGCGCATCATGACTTACACACATCTACTGTGTCTCACAATTCAATGAGCCAGGCATGAACAGGGGGAACTGCAAGAGGTAACAGGATTGTAGCCGGACAATCCAGAGAGAGGTTGTCACCGCTCTAAGGGTAACCTCATGCCAATTGGAGCGAGGCGCGGTCCAGCCTCAGTTTAGAGCAATCTCGGGTATGCGTGGATATATAGGAGTAAAAGCATGACACTGATAACACTGGAATCCAAATTTAAGACCCGTTTAGCGACTGTTTCTCCTTTCTATAATCACATGAATCGTTAAGTTGCAGACTAAGGGAAACCAATGTATATTACGGTCTGGAGTTACCGTATATGAAGCGCATATTACGCAACAACATGTAATTCGTTAGTTGCGCAGGAACAACTACGTTCCTTCTCGGATGACGTCTGGCCAGCCGGACAGTCAGTCCGTCTGTATCAGATTCCTTCCAAGCAACTTTTTTACTCACACCAAAATTCCCCTACTCAAGTCGATCTTTTGTCACCTGTGAACCTTTGTGACTTTTATTACGGTCATCAGAAGGGTCTTAGAAAGCCACTTTACCCTATTCAAATGTCGACCCTTGGAGCGCCTGCGATAATAGATTTCCCTCCTCATCATAAATTACTAAACTAACATCCAATTCACATCTGACAAATATACGCCATGTTCATATGTAAATTACTGAATCCCAAACTTCGGTATCAACTTGCAGAAGTATCAGAATGCAATTAAGGCGGTGAATACTCCGAAGAAAAAGAACCAGACTGAGCTGTTGGACCCAATAAATTTATCAATCTTAGAAAGAAATAACTTCAATTGCAAACGATTTAAGTTTTGTGGTACCAGCTTCAATAAAGGTAACACACTTGGGAAGTCACTCAGCATAATGCATGATCCAATGCATATATTGGAAAGCTTGCGAAGGAAACAAGGTTAATTGGTTAACGAACATTCCTGCTCTTGAAGTAATACAAACTATTAAAAAACTGTACAATTCTAACAGTTCCATTAAAACGGGACTAGATTCTATAATAATGGTATATTTTACTACTCTGATAACCGCTGTATATGTTGAGAAATCATTGTCTGATATGAAAATGCATTATTGTCAGGACAATGCGAAAAATAAAAAAAAAATAAAAAATCAGATGTTTTGCACCCACATGGTTTCTACACACACTTCTGTTCAAACAATCATTACAAGAACTTATTCCGTTGCCTACTTCATAACAATGGAAATAAGCATTTGAATAAATATCTTTATTATATATTTGATAATAGGTCTAATGAAAACTGGCAAATATCTGTACTCACTCTTATTTAAGTCATGACTGCGCTGACCTTGTCCCAAACTGCACCCCACCTCATAACTCACACGATGGACAGGATGCGCGTACGGAGAGAAAGTAACCCTTGTCATGGAAAGTACTGACAACGGCGCGGGGTTATTAACTTTATCTTACAATGCACAAATAGGATTAACAAAATACAGTTTGATATTTTTCACATTATCAATTACTGTCGAATTTTAGTTATAAGTTGTTACTTCTGTCTCTAGGTAATATAGCTTTGTATTCCTGGTACCACGTTGGGGGGGTGTGGGGTTTTAGGGCCCGTCGACATGGTACCATGTTGAATTCAGCCAGTGGTCCAAGGGTCACTCACTATAAAATCGTTAAATATTAGAGCAAATATAAGTACAAAACGGAAAGTAAACGAAGAGTTCTAATGGACGTTTATGCAAATGGAGCATATCTGTTTATACTTATTTGAATACTGTAAAACACTATTCTTCCGCGGGCATAATAATAGCTTTATTTTATATGCTAATGTTTCCTTTGTAAAGGGAGATCTCAAGTTCATTGATAATTTCGACATGAGAAGACGTGTAAATGCACGTAAAATGTAATTCAATAATTTTACAATATCAAGACATAAATTATAGAAACAGTTTATGTTCTAAAAATAGAAAGCTAACTTAAAATGGCTCACACACAAGGAATTATGGGCCAGAGAAATATATATTGACAAATAATGAGAAATACCAAATAGGAGAGCGTATTAAATTAAGTGAATATACAACTAGACACAGAATAAGAGGAACAATTTAATATGTTCCCTGACTGAGAGTGCACTAATACAGACCATTGTGAGCTGATCTTAGGGAGATGTGCTGTACTTGGGAGAAGGAGATGAAATAAACTATCAACTGGAGACCACAGGCTCCAGAAGGATTCTAGAAAAACATTTGAAATCTCATGAAAATATCTTAAGATTCTGGTATCGCAATTACAATCATTCCTCCCCTTTTTTGACAAAATCAGAGTTTTTGAAAGAATTCGGCTTAACTTAAATAACAAGTTTAGTTTCATTTTGGAGTTACGCTGTTCTTACCTCTCACGCAAACACGCGCGCGCGCACACACGCACACACACACACACACACACACACAAAGCACTTTTGCTAATATTAGGTTGTCTTGTAAGTAATGTCGGTTTTCTGATTTTGGTGTTTTGGAAAATTTTTGGGTTTCTTTGGTTTGGCAACGCTATTTACAAGATGTCATGTTTAGTTTTGCATGCATTGCGAGTATATATCATTCTTCAGTTGTTAATAAAGTTTAAACTTAGAGTCCTTCTAAAACGCCACTGGAAACAGGATTATAAAGCCACTGCCGCAGCTCGAAGAATATGTGAAGTAGAAGGTGTCGTTAGTGAGCGCCTAGGACAACAATGATTGCAACGTTTCAACAATGGAGACAAAAACACAACATTTACCACATGCTAGACGACCTAAAGAATAGAGTATTGAGGATATTCGACGAGCTTTTTGACAAAATCCGCAAAAAAATATCCGTAGGCTTTCAGAAGAACTTGGTGAATCAAAGGACAACATAAATTGCCACATTAAGACACTTTGAAAATCATACAGAAGGTGTAGACCTGT
>CM060950.1:371607419-371654919 GCA_030765055.1 Mantis religiosa
CTGAAAAGTCTGGGCTGGCGGAACATTGCTTCCAGCAAGACCATAGGGCTAACTTCGGTCTCATCACTATTTTGTCAAAATGCAGTGGCTACTGGGAGCGCAGAGTTAAGGAGGCGTTGGCTATCTCGGCAGAGAGAGTCACTCTTAATCGAGATGCTGGGCTACAATTTAGTGCAGCATGGAATCCTGCATTAAAACTCGAAAAAGAGAGACTCAGGAAACGCAGATCTGGATTACTGAGCAGCGACCAGAGCAGCAGTGTTTTCTGAGAGGTTGTCATATTCACCAACGCGAGCCCGCTCGCTGATTGGTCTGCGTCATTTTCTTGGCGACCAATATATATATATATATATATATATATATATATATATATATATATACATATATATATAGGTCACCCCAGCCCTAAGTCATTCAACATCCTGAAGATGGGAGAGATGTACGCTCCCGAAACGTCAATGTCTCAACATCTGCTTACCTGGCTCGAAGCCCGAGAACGTCTAGAACAATTATAATTCTTTCCATTTTTTCTTCCGTTAGTGAACCTTTTTCCTAATACCCATGTTTTAATTCATCCACATGATGGCATAACTTTTCCCATTCCATTTGTCCAATTTGCTCAAATAATTGGTGGCACAACATTTTGTCATTCATTTTAAAAGTTACATTTCTGCAAACAGCCCATTGTTTGGCATCTGTCCGTATTAACCCTATAGGATTCAGATCCGGATTCTATGGAGGAAGCCTTAAGGATACATTATTATTTTGTGACAATATTTGGTCAGTCAAAAAGTTCTTCTGAGTCGGCTTATTGGCAGAATTAAATCAAATTCGTTTTGATGCTCTTTTCATCAAAGGGAATATTGTGATTTTGTAACCAAGATGGCATACACCTTCTTAAAGAACTTGACTTTGGAGTCTCATTTGCTTGTGTATTATGATAAGCACCGAATTAAGGGATTCGAGTATCCATTTCTTACAATTTTCAGTATTAATTTCTTTATGAACACTTAATATGCCTATGACTGTCACAATACTTTATAATCAACTGTACTCGGTAATGGGGGTGGGTGGGAGACGATTCATACGGCATATTATATCAAGGAACAGGAACTTCGATAACTTCGCTGAGTATAGGAGTTGGAAGGAGACAGAACAGAAGTAAGGTTGGACCAGGGCTCGCTGACTGTTCTATGGGTGAAGGTCAGTGTTCCAGAACCATTGTGCTAATTATATCATCTTCCCTGTTATCCACTTTGCCATCATTTCGTTCATCTACTTCCCTTACTCTCATTCCGGGATCCGGGCTGATCATCCATCCTTGGATTTCTCTCTCTGATGCATAGTTGTGGCTCCCTCACCCCGACGCCTAAAATGTCATAAAAGGTAGACGACCATAACTGAACATGCTGCTTGTTCCTCAATTGTCGAATTTTTCAATGTGAATGCCAAAATGTCCTAAGACTCACTGCCGCATCAATTGCACGGACATTACAACTGCATGCTTCTCTCCTGCGTCATGTGCGGGCGAACGCACATGTGCACAACCAGGCTGGACACTACATTCCTGTCACTAGATGTCTCACCACGTTATCCCAAAGCGGTATATTCAAATTCCAATTGGGCTGGCCCCACAGCTCAGTCGGTAGAGTACCTGCCTGCCGAGCTAGGGATCCAGGGTTCGATTTCCGGCTGGGTGTCGGGATTTTTCCCCGACCTAGATGATTTCTCGTTTGTCCAGAGTCTGGAAGTATGAATGAGAGTGCGAATGTGTGCGTGATCTAATAATACAACCCAACAATTACGAGTTAATACCATCGATATATTCCAAAGGAGAATGGCCGCCGATATGGCCTCTGTAGTTAAAACCTAAACAGGCGCCAATCGGTTTGGTTAAGACGTTTCGTACATTTTCTTTTGAAGATCCCTAGTATGTTGGAGAATTTGCTTAGCAAGCAGCACATTCAATCTGAACGTGAGTACTAGCTTGGCTGTAGCAACAGACGTGGTTTGTATAGTTTGTACCAAAATCTCTTTCACACTATGTTATGCTTGGTCGATATTGAAGGTTAGTGAAATGTAAGGGCGAAGTACAACATATATTTATAGCGCAAGTCAATATGAATATGATAGCAGTTCTATATATTGCGTCCGCCATCTGCAAATGTGAATAACACATTAACTGACTAAAGTGAGTGAGCGTTTTTGGGTTTCTGATAGAAATATTTTTATTCTTTATTGTCATTTATGCTTTTAGAGGTGTCATTGTGAGGAACGTTATTTGATCTACGCTCTATGATCAATGTGGTAACAATGTCCATTTAATGATTTGAAACCGTGATTGTTAGGCGACTTCTCTGATACACTTGTAATGCATTCATTCTCCTAGTAGAGCTGACAATCATCATGGCACACTTTGAAATAAATGCAAGGGAAAAGGGTATATCAAGACACACCATGCTGTATTTCAAAAGTATTTTGATCAGTAACACTTATATCACGATCCGAAAAATCGATCTGGTCGATCTGTAATTAGTCGTTTTCATATGTTATTATTCTTATAGCCTTATTATTTATGATAAAGTATAAACGCAATAATTGATAAGTTAAGAGTTATAGAAATGAGATTAAATATTTCATTTGGAAACCAAAGATACCTATATAACAAACTTCACAGGAGATACAGTATGTATTAAAAAGGACAGTTAGGTATTCACAGGTGCATTCGGTGGCAAAAGCGGGAGGAATAAGTTAAAAAGAATGACAAACATACGAGAAAAGAGATCTGCAGCAAAAGACGGCATGCCCAATAACGATAGAGGAGCAAGAGTAGTCTACTGTGGAAATCTTAGGAATCGGTTCCACAGTCGGATTCAAGTGGTCCTAACATATTTTATTATTCAAATGTCAAGCGAAGGGTTCAAGTGAAGAGCCTGTAAGCCAATGCGCGTTAGCATACATTTTCCAGACTCGCGAACTTGACGTCATACCTACTCCCGCAGCCCCGTGGGAAACCCTCCAGATGCTACTTCTGCCTTATTTGTGTGGAATGATATCATGTTGACATGAAGGAGTAGGCCCCCTAGGTAACTCTCCACTCCTGCCTTACACAAGGGTTCCTGATTTAACGCTTAGCGACAATCAAGCCGATTTATTACACGTTACAGTGCACATGCCTTGTAGCATATAATAAACCAAAATACTTGCACTGCGGTTATATAGGTCTTACATATGATAGTGTAAAATTGAGAGGTTCTAGAGAGATATTAGTTTTTTATCTGTTTCAGAATATACGCTTAACTACTCATAGCAACCAGAAGAAAAGAAAAACTGTAAATGAATTAGTTTTGTGTTCCTCACAAATCAGGAATTATTCCTGTTATATTTTATATTTTGGTCCTGTTTTATAAATGTAAACATCTACTGTACTTCATTCACATTACTCTCTATCCATTACACATTTACATACCTGTCGTATGCATTACAAAATTTATTAAAACGTAATATTTCCATTCATCTTACACTACTCATGTTGTATCTTTGCCTATATATCATTTCAAATTAAGCAGCATATAGCTAGGGCATATAACGGACGGCAAATCTCGCTCCCTAATATATACAGCCCCTACTACTCTACAAAAGGAGGGATGATGTAAAGGAAATGCAGGAGACCGCATGCAGATACACTACAGTCTTGCGTAAGTCCATAACCCTCTATAGCGGAAGACTCGATCCTCTTTTGGATATCTAATGCAACTCACACAAAACGAAGATGTCTTAAATGTTTATTTTAAGATGCACAATGAAATTCTAATCTTTACAGCTGGAACAGAAAGCAGCAGCTGACACAGAATAACACAACTGATAAATATAGCCTTCAGCGGATCATTCACGGCAGAAGTCCACCACGGCTCAAGAGCTTTTATGGACCCACCATTAAAACTGATTTTTTGCTAAGCATAAAGCATTGTTGAGAACGAAAAGTTGAATAACGCTGTCAGTACATTTGAAAATGCAAAATAAAAGAGTCAGAAGTTGTATATGAATATGGATAATTTAAAAGTTGTAATAATTTGTGGAAGAAATATCTGCCTTAATTAACTTGAAGCACCTGACAAGAAAGAGGACGAAGTACGCGAGTCATGAAACATTCAGAAATACGTCACGTTTGATATTTGGAAAGGATTTGTGTGGCACTGCAATAACCGGCCGATACCAAAAAATGACAAAGGAAAAAATGTTCCGTATCTCATTATATGCTAGTAAAATGGTTGAATCTCTCTCTAGAGGTCTCAAAATACACCATTGGTTTACCATGAATCCCTCAGTCTTATATCATTCCTACAAGGAAGTATCTAATTCACTACCTCATTTCAATACCCTTATATTTCATTAGTAATTGAAAAATTCGAATGTTTGCACTCACATGATTTTTGTCTAATTACTCCTGTAAAAGCTATTCCTAAAACTTATTCACCAATTCTACTTCATGTTAATCCAGGTAAAACTTTGCAGAAACAGTTTAATTACATATTTTCTTAGGAGTAAAATGTGCATGTATTTGTTGAAACTTTCAATCGAATAACGAGGCATATTTCAGTATGGGTTAAATCCGCAAGAAATTATTTGGCATAAATTGAGTACTTTAAGGAGATGTACATTTTTTGTGCAGCACAATTTTACAGCTACAGTTC
This sequence comes from Mantis religiosa, assembly GCA_030765055.1. NCBI lineage: Eukaryota > Metazoa > Arthropoda > Insecta > Mantodea > Mantidae > Mantis > Mantis religiosa. Next base: position 371,612,114 of record CM060950.1, read on the forward strand.
ACCAGTTATACAAAAGTTACCCGGAATGACGAAGACTTCTGAGACTACTCCCAGAAAATTAAGGCATCGTATGTTTCGTTTTTCATGAAAATGCCATAAATTTATGCCATTTTAATCAAAATTATGACAGCCGAATTTGAGAACATAATCATTCAAGAAATATATACTTTATAAAGGTAATTTAGTTGAGACTGGGTGTGACTTCCCAGAAAATCTTCTGCAATATTCTTGAAAGATGCTTAGCTGAAATATTAAATCTTCAATCGACGTTTTGGCCTTGAGTTATACAGGTCACAAACACAGCACACACACACACACACACACACACACACACACACTACCACACGGCATCTTTCTAAACATGCACTTTAGGGGTTCAATGGTCCCCGAAACATCTATTTGCGGTGAAATTTTTACATAGAGTTTCGAGTGAAATGGAATACATTTACTGCCGGTAAGTGCTTAGTACAGAAAGTAAAACACTGTTTAACCTAAAACTCAAGGTCTAGTCCAGTAATGATTTAGCAATATCTTTAATGTATGATATGGGTGTTAGTAACACAAAAGTATAAATCGGTACCATATTTGCCCCTAGCTTCCAAGCTCGCATGTTTCCGCAAACAAAGTTATTAAATTATAAACTAACATTTGCCTGCGGAAGACAGCAGAGAGGAATTTTGCGCTTTCCCGATGGACGCACGTTAAAAACCAAGCGTGCCTTCAGGACAGTTGCGTGGTTAGCTGGAACGCGAATGAATCCGAAGCTAACTCTGCAGCTTTTGTTGTGCCCTAAACTGGAGCTGTCGGTGCGACGTAAGACAATACACCAAACGAAGCAGTTGGAAACGATTGTGCTGTCTATTCCAGGGTCTGTGATGTCACCAGAATCTGACATAGCTTATTACGGCTCCTGCTCACGGATTAGATCATCCCCATTGCTTCAAAACGCTTTTCAATAACTCTATTACAACTAGAACAACATGCGGTATATTCGTTAATAATCAACCATAGATTATAAAAATATTGCATGCTGCACTTACATCACTACATCTACAAAACTACTCTTTCAAACGCTTTTTTTTACTTCTATCTACTTCATGTTAATCGATATACACGAGGATAAATCTTGCTTTATTACATATTTTCTTGTAGGTACAATGAGAATAGGGGACTGGAGTATGCTTAAAAACGACAGTCAAAGTCTTTGCGATAACTTGGAGAATCCGTCCTCTGTGAAAAACCAGGAAAGAGAGGGAACAAGAGACAGAGAGAGTGAGAAATAAGAACAATGACTTCCCATTTGAGAAACAAATAAGTATTTTAAAATATTAAAGAACAGTAACTCCTTCAAAATGGCTAACTTAAAAAAAATGTAACTTAAGTTTTCCGGTTTAACGGGATCTAAACTTTTTGTGCAGTAAGGTTTTGTCTATCGCTTACGGTTTATAAATTTATGTAACGGTTATTCAGGATGATTTTTTTTCCCAAATCTTCGCGTTGTATTCTCAGAAGATAGGGAATTTAATTTAATTTTGAGCTATGTTGTTCGTAGACAGGCTACACAGGCAGACAGATGAGACAAGTCAAGACAAGGCAAGGCGCACACGCACACACACACACACACACACACACACACACACACACACACAGACACACACATACACATAGACACACACATAGAGAGAGCAACCTCTAGATGCTTAATTCATATTGCACTGTAATCTGGGTATAGGACTTTTGGGTATAACAACCCGGTATCTGCCGTAAGCACGTGGCATACGTTGTTGAACAACTTTTATATGTTGGATTTGTGTTTTCGCCAAGTTGTGACAATACTTGAAAAAGTTTGTTGAATTTTCTATTTTTTTATTTTATTTTTTTAATGTACGCCCTACAACGTTAACTCATAGAAAAACCTTATCCAAGTAACTCACCCTAACCGAGATTCGAACTCGTGACCTCTTGAACGTGAGACAGACATGCTACCACCACGCTATCGAGGCGAGCATCCTACAGACTGTTAATACATACGTGAATTACTGATTTTGTCGTCGATCTTGCCTTTGTGTATATATATGCGCTGAGATAACGTTTTTTATTCCCATTTTTCTTAGTATTTCAGCCACACTTCATATTTTCACCAAATAGAACCCACTGCCACTATTAGGTTAATGTTGAAGTTCTTCTCCCTCTCTCTGTTTCTCTCTTGCTCTTGAAATCTCTTCAGCATCACTCACAAACGCACTGCAGGAACACTTAGAAATAAATAAAACGCAGGAACTTTACGGTAATACCTGCTTATTGTTGCTACTAAATTTTGAAACTCTACCTGTACTAAATGTATTAATTCACAATTCAATTAAATTTAGCAGGTCTAATGGAGGTTCTAAACTTATAATTTATTGCAATTAGGTATTTCATTTCAAAATTAAGATAAACGTATTCAAGCTAATTCTAACACCACTGTTAATAGTGTATTATTGGTTTTTCGTGGAAGACCAAAGGGCATTAATAAATGAATAGTACTTGTAGGCATGAAAGCTCAATCAGTTGTGTTCAGGCTACATTCAAGTGACCTAAGGAAATCCTTTGTAAAAAGGGTATATGATCGCAATAGAAATTGCTTTATTTCAAAGAACTTAGCTAATGTGCAATACGTCTCTCTGCACACAATATTTGCTTGAGGCGATATGTTCTCAACACAAAGAGCAGAAAAAGTAAAACTTACTAAAGGGAGCAAACTACCGAGTTTTTATGTCATTAGACTTGAAAGTATGTTCAGCTTTTTAAGATACCTAACGAGTTCATCAATAATCGCCTTTAGGAGGGAACAAATTCTAGCGCTGTAAAATATAGAATTAACAGTACCGAGAAATGTTTAGAATATTCAAATAGTGAAGATTCAGAAAGTTTAATACAAATTTATATTTTCTTAACATACTGCTACATTCTCCATATCTCACCGTCATTTTAGCATTATGATTTTGTTCAGTTTTCACTGTTACATACGAGTACCTGTATCGGCGAACTGTCTACTCGACATCATCACTGAGTGTAGAAAACCAGGTTTCTTTGATTGCTTCCGAAAGCAACATTCCCTATACGTCACCATTATAGTCATAACTTCACTAGAAGAACTCTCTTGATATATCAGTACAGCTCACTAACTCAGTGACTACCCGGTTCACTATCGAGCACACCCGCTTATACATTCAGTCACTTCGAGAGTTTTAGAACGTTCGGGAGGCGGGGAGAAAGAAGGCTTCCAGACAATTCCGTTAGTCATTTACGGTGTCTGATAAATATGAGCACTATCCCATCATTTTATCTCTTCAGCCTACCAGTCAGTCTTTCGGTGCTTTCTATCCGATATCTGAGGCCCATGGGTACTTCAGAATACATTACTGAACATATATCACTAGGCCCTTCGTAAAATTTTATGATTCTTGGCCAAAAAATGAACTAAAACAGTTATATTAAAGTAAAGCTTACCAAATATGATGTATGTGAGAACTACAATAGGGAATTGCAAAATACAATGGGAAATTACAAAATAGGAATTTAAAGTCACCATTTAAGCTAACAAAGTTCACACACTTGTTAAGATATGCAACCTTATAGTCTACGTGCTATAGCATTCTAGGGCTGGAAACAAATTCATGTATCAGAATAGAAAAATAGTTGCGGGAGTTTTGGAAATAGGGTACGTAGTGAATCTAGATCAACAGATGAGCATTGTTACAACTTGTAAATAAGAAGAAATTTCACTGTCAGACAGGTGAAGTACACAGGTAGTTTTTAGAGGTGGCGCGTGACCTTGCTCGAATGTGCACGAGTGACGGCATGCAAATCAATGGTGGGGGTAAGATCTCTGCTTTCACCAACAGATTGCTGATAAAGCTAGTGCGTTAGATGACAGATGACTTACCTGACACCCGTTTTCCTTACATATAAACAAGTGGACTCGACCATAAACTACTGCGCAAAATTACGCCATACGCCACGTCTAAAAATCGCATAGGTACTTACGGGGCCATAATCCTTTAATACAGAATAAACTGCTCAGGCCATGGGTAGTAACGCTACCTGGGAGTTCTCATTATCAACGAAACCTTAGGGCCCTTCTCAAGCGACCCTCCCTACAAAAATGCACTATTTCTGACTTGCATCCCCTGTAGCCCCCGATATTAACTCTTGGTTACAGTATTTGTAGTTCCAAAAATAAAACATTAAGATTTTACCAAACAATTTTCACTATAGTACCATCCCACCGGCCACAATCTCTATTAACACCCTCGAATTTTCCTCCACCAGTCAGCGGCTTAAGAGTGTTTCGCTGTGTTATATCTGTCTCACTCCTTCTCCTTTCCATGTGCCTAGAACACGATCTTTCTCGTTTGAGACCATTATTATAGCTGCGCAGAAGACGATTTGAGCTAACTCCACTATCATGAACTCTGGATATACAGCATTAGAATTCCTCAGTTAATCGATGCCCTCTATAGTTTTGTAATTTATTCAACCCACTAAAAGGCCAGTGCGTCTGGAGTCTATCTTGACCGTAAACTCTACACTTCACATATGTGCACATTTGACAAAAGACAGATTTGCAGCTTAGTGAATTAGTGACTTAATGGGTAAAAGATATTGGCGATATAAATCCATTCCAAGAACATCGTGCTATTACCCTGAGAATTTCACCATATTCTACAAAATTTATAAACGTTTGTTTACAGTACACATTGTGCACATACTCCCCAGAACATTGTGTTGAAGTAGCACCCACTGTAATGCATCAACTTTCAAAATGAGCTACAACAGAATTTCGGATTTGTGTCAAGGGATAACGTTAGGTTATGGCTAATTACAAACACGCTTACAGTCAGAATCGAGTGTTACAGCCACGCCAGTAATTTTACTAAGTCAATGTTGGCTCGAACATTAGCACTTACTAATTTTAGAGCAAGCATAATAGCTTGAGCCATGTTTATTATGGAGATAGGACACCAATAGGAACTTAAACTTACACTAATGGGTTGTGACATACTAATAAAATTAGGAACCGATGGTTACTTCCCACCATACCCCAGCTAGAGTTGAACTTAATTCCTACAGGTCTGTGATCATCCCGCGGAATTAATATATGTTTTGTTCGTAGCGGTGCTGTGAGAACACGGGTTTGAATCTATGCAAAGATTACATTTTCTTTATGTTTGCTTTTTTCAATCCTTTCCTTTTTACCCTCTATTTCACATGCTGCAACAAAAGATAAAATATTACAAAATAACTTAAAAATAAATTGCATTAAAAATGAAAATGCACCCTACACGATAAATGCATCATGGTACACGTATACTGAAAACAGAAGCAAATTCTCAGTTCGAGCTTCTACATCACATTTATAATGTTGCCAATAAGCTTCATTTAACTGTTTTGGAGGTAAAATAAGCGACTAGGCCCCTTCCTCGAAATCTGGCATGACAGAATCTTCTATTTTTTTTCAGAAGTTTGTAGTACATTCTAGCCTCAGTTGTTACTAACACACATACAGCGATATATGCAGACGACAAATCTGTGGATATGCTGTTGCTCTATGATGAAGCAAAATGTTATGCATTGGAAGCAAGTCGTCTATACCAAGATCGATTTTCAGGAATGTGAGGTACGGATGCGTTTCGAGAATTTGAAAGTCACCTCCATGAAATAAGGCCAATCAGAAAGGCACTTTTACTCGCGATGCTCCAGTGATTTCTGTAGGTAACAAAGAAACCGTACATAATGAAACTGAAAACGATCTGTATTCCACGGGATACGAACATTAAGATATAAGTGCACCGCAATAAATTCCATTCCTGCCACTTGCAGCTACACCTGCCTGCCCATGTACGCGACCATCAAGCGCGAGTGACATTTTCGCAATGGTTGTTGCTGTACGTGGAAACAGCCACAGGGCTCTTAAGCAATGCTCTTTAGTGACGAAGACACGTTCCACAATAACGGATCTGAGAACCGACACAATATGCACTATTGGTGTATAAATAACCCACACTGGGTGAGGCAGACCGCGTTTTAGGTGCAATGAAGTATTAACATGTAGGGTAGAATTCTATAGGGTCAACTAATAAGACCATTCTTTTTAAAGTAACCTCACGAGATTTTGGTATCTACAGCTATTATCTGGTATCTGTTATTAGAAAGTATGCCAATTATAAAAATGACAAGGATGTGGTTTTAGTAAGGAGTGCCGTAGCATTGGTCTCTAACTGTACGCAATTACACGGAGTACATCCAGAGAAATAAATACGACGAGTTGATCCAATCGTTTGGTCTGCTACATTTCCTGATCTCACTTCTCTGGAGTGTAGGCTATTTAATGGAAAAGATCCGTACAGGTAACAACAGATTGCAAGTCAATTACTGTTGTTGTTCAGCGAAGTCTGTAGACATATGACACCAAACATATTTCAGCGCACAAGAACTTTTCTGCAACAGCGCACTAAAATCTGTATTAACATAAGATGACACAATTTGAGCACTTATTTCATTAATCAGGTACATTTTAACTTACTTTATTCCTAAATGTGACTAAGTGAGGTAAAATATTTGTAATGTAATATTTTTGTACGATTACTGCTTATTGGTTTCTTTATTTCAGTTTTGCTACATTTGGTGTAAAGAGTTGCTAACCGAGCGGGATGGCGCAGGTGCTCTCGTCTGTGGCCCGCATTCGGGAGGCCCGGGTTCGATTCCCCACTGCTGACCTACCTGACCCATGGACATTTTCGGGGATTTCCCGGGTCTCTAGGGGAATGCAGGGTAGGTTAATTACATTCCCCGTATTTCCTGTCCCTCAAATTCACCGCCATTATAATTTCATCTCATCTCTCATCTGGTGGTCTCTTTCAGGTTAGAAGTGTCGCGCTGCATGGCAGGATCATATGCTCTGAGTGAACCACTTCTTCCTCCGGTAGGTCGGTTGCCGGTTGCCGAACCGACTGCTGGGACCGTTTTCGGACCACAGCACGGAGGAATGTCCGTTGTCTTGCTCCGCAGGAGGAGGTTTCCATCTAAGTAAAATATAGGGACCCTGCCTCTGCACTGTATTGGCTCTTTGGCGGCCGCCCTCAGTCTCTGCTCGCCTCGTTCTTTTTACTGGAGATGCCCCACTTGAGGCCATAAGGTACAGACGCGAGCAAATGTATTCCGATGCATGCAAGACTGACCTACGGGATGGAGGCCAGTTTCTTATCAGTAGATTGTGCCAGGACGGTTCAGTTTCCTTATATCTGACCAGCGATTTCGGCGCACAGGTATTTAAGCCTCAAAGGAAAATAAAAACAATTTTGCCACATGAAACGTAGGTGGTTTTATACAACTCTCCAGTATCAACTTAGGTATTTATCGATACTTTTCTTATTGACGTCATATTTTCTCTCTTCCTCTCTCTCTCACATACATTCCTCTACCATTTTAATCTCCCTTTCTTCTTTTTAAATGAATTTTCAATACTCAAAGTTGTAGTTTTATTTGGAAATAAATATTTCTACATTTCATAGCTTGGCCACAATTAATATGCATTTAAACTGCGTTGTATTTAAAATTAAGTGTACCCTGTTCCGAAAATAAGTACATTATTTCCTTTGTCACAGCTCTCAAGAACAGATTATATGGACATACTACTACAATTAATATAGCCACCAATTTACCAAATGACTTGACACCAAATGACTTAACGACCAACGAAATAAATAAAATAATTATTTTGTTTGATAATGTCAGTTCATATACAAAATCACATTAGCGTCACCGGCATGTGGGAGGATTCACGAATGAGTTCTTTAAATGTCAGTAAAACTGATATGATGCAGTCTGAACTCGCAACCTTGGGATCAGAATGACAGCATCTAACTCGTTCTGGTCAGCTTTTATCATCATCATCATCATCATCATCATCATCATCATCATCATCATCATCATCATCATCATCATCTTCATCATCATCATCATCATCATCCATCATCCATCATTATCCATCATCGTCATCATCACTCACAGAAAAACTTCTTTACAACGATATATGTAGTATGTGAATCAGGTTTCTGCTGTGAATTCTTAATTTGAAATAGATGTTGAACTCTATCAGTTATACCAATAAATTTTCAATATATATATAGTAATTTACGTCCTCCAACGTTAAGTCATATCGGACAACGAATAGAATGGGTGAAATGATACTCAAATGAACCCGGGGTCCATGAAGCTTAGAGTTACACGACATTCGTCCTTTAGGACAAGGGAAAACCCCGAAAAATCCCTTATCTAGGTAACTCACTCACGAGATTCGAACTTGGTACCTCTTGAACATGAGGCAGACATGCTACCAACACGCTACGGAGGCGGGCCTATATATATGGGCCCGCCTCCGTAGCGTGGTGGTAGATATGTGTGTGTGCGTATGAGTGTGTGTGTGTGTGTGTGAGAGAGAGAGAGAGAGAGAGAGAGAGAGAGAGAGAGAGAGAGAGAGAGGAATAGATAATTTCTTTTACAATAGTTCGATCCTAATAAACATAGAAAACTATTATTCCTATTATTATCATTATCATCATTATTATTACCATTGTTGTAGTTGGATAGACTGCTAGGCAGGATAATTCATCCTTATATGCCACTAGTGGTATGTGGAGGGTAACGTCAGTCTTGATCAGCAGGTAAACTTGACCTTTGCTTTCACTATGTTAAATTAAATGATCATATAATTTTGTTCCCCTTGCCTATCCAACCCCCTCGTCCATCGGAAAACTGTTGCGTGCGTGGATACAACAGACCAGCACTGGTCGTAGTGCCAAATCCCCTACGAAAAAAGGGAGTTGCTAAATGTAATGGGTTGAATACCAATAAAGCATTTGAAAAGAGTTAATGTACTTTTTCATAAATAGGGTTTTTGTTCTTTATCCAGGATGCTGAAGGCTTTCAAAATAATGGTTGCTGATTAAGAGAGAGGGAATAAACATCCCCATAAGGGATTTTAACCTATGAAATATCCTTTTAGTTCACGACAGACTGACTTCAACCTCACTCGATCACAAACCTCTACCTTTCTCTTTCACACGAACGTATTGAGTATCAAGCTGCTTGCTAGTCTACTAACATATATGGTAAGAGAGCATTTTGTGTTTTTCGTAGATACGAAAATACAGGGTCAGCTAATTCGCCTGATATAAGGCCGCTGAATATAATTTGTAATTTTTACTTCGTCTATTATGTAAAGTAAGTAGGAAAGGCTTGCTTTCCAACCAAACATTCGATATCAAGCTTTCACCAACAATAAAGACTGTGCGACTCTGTGTTTAAGTCTGTGCGTCTGTGAACAGCATAACACCAAAACAAAATCTGGTCAAATATCAAAATTGTCGGTATATTCCAGGGATGTGACATGAAGTTCTTCAAGCAAATTCTTTCCCCAACCTAAACTCCCCCTTACATGGAGAATGTTTCAAGACTTTTGGTTTTCTCGAAAACGAGGCAAATGATTTTAATTAAAATATCATATGATTTAGATATTCTCAAGACCAATAAAAAGAGAAACTTGAATTTTCCATAAACAACCCCTGATCTTTATTTTGATGATTTTTGCATAAGTGGTAAACCGTAAGTGGTCATTCGCTTTCCTTTTCAGAGTTCAGGCTAGTAAGTGGGATTTCTAGGTTATCACACTGTGACAAGCTCTTAAAAGATTTGACTACCCCTTTATCCAACTGTATTCCACTATTCCCAATGAATCTACAAAATCTACAAGGAAACATATAATATTATACATGTTTTCTACATATATATATATCGTTTTAGCTTTTATAGGAATATTTTATACTTGAAGGAGTAGAAAAAAGTTTGCCAGAACAAAATATGATCTTTTATTTCTCATTCTTTAATTCAATAATTAAAATTAATTGATTAAGTCCTCCTGGCATGGCCACGGAACCTTCAGAAATCCGCGAAGTACTGGATAGAAAACTATACTTTAGGCTAACGCACACCAAGGTTTCCTTATACTCGTATATAAACAGTACTGATAGGTCATGAGTAGCCCATTATTTGGAAGCTGTGCAGCAGATCCTCCCTCTTCCTAAGTTATTCTCGATGTTTCACACCCTGTGTGTGCATCATAAAACCTTTCATTCCCTTCCACGATCACTCTTGACTTGCCAGGTTCTCATTAGATCTCTCCAAACTTGTCACTTTTAACGAGGCCTTTTTGTGTGTAATTGCACTCTTGATAACATTTCCATTATATAAAGCCAATTTGTTTGCATAACCCCACTTCAGACAACGATGTCCTCCATACCAGATATTCCTTTATTTGTATTAAGGGATTCGATATTTTTTTGTAACAGAATCGGATAAAGAATTTCATCTTCCTGATTCTTCGGCCGTAGATTTTTTAAGCTACAAATAACTTAAGTTAGCATTTAGTAAGTTATGTAACATAATAAATATTATTTAAGGAAATAAGAAGAACAATTCAGATACTATGCATTTGCAGCATAAATATTGTCGCGAAGCCGTTATCTACGATAGCGCGGCTAGTATACACAATGAGCCGGCAAATAAAGACAACTGAGATACAGGACTTGCCGGCATAGATTAAGTTAAGCCTCTGGAAGGTGATAGAATTTTCGGTTTCTTTGTTGTTCGGAAGTCTCTCGAATTTATCAATGAGATATTTAAGAAGGCGACTACTCGCCAGATGCAGTCGCGAGAGTTGTAAAACAAGAGTCGTGAGTAGTAGTAAACAGCTGTGAAGTGTGTAATAAGAGTGTTGTAAACAGAAGCAATCAGAATGTTATTGTCATCGACCTTGGTAGACTGTGTGTATGTCACGTAATGTTTTTACGTGAGAATTTATCAGTGTATGTCTACGCAATTAAAATTGTTCCGAGAGATACAGAGGCTGGTGGTGGCCGTGATCTGTACCTTGTTACATACCTTACTATAAGTTTCTTGCTAGCAATTTTGTAACCATTTAATCCCTCTTATGAACACAATACGGAAAGAACGAACAAATGATTAGACTTTCCATCAGACTGTATTCGCTATTTTAATGTATAGAGAAATAAACAAAACAAAAAGTATTATATGAAGCACTCGATGACCTTCTTCACTTTTGAACAAATTATTCTTAGACATTTTTATTCTTCTGTGTACCTCATGTTAATAAAGATAACCGTTTGTAGAATTATTGCTTTTACATATTTCCTTGTAGGTACAAGGGAAATATAGGAATACAGTACCTTAAGAGACAGAATTTTAAAAGCTAGTCGCTACGTAACGACCTTGAAATTGCCTTCTCTTTGAATTACTAGGAAAGCAAAAACATTTCCACAGTATTCATTCATTTGTCATGAAATACCGTAAACATATATCAATATAAGCAACATTTAGAGCAAATGTTGAGAAAATTAAAAATTTCTAAGGATGTTCTATGCAAAGATTAGGTTAGGGATGGAGTTTTATTTCTTCCTTTTTTGATACTTTTCGCCACGGAACTTTGGAAGACTTTGAACTTAAATACGTTTGTATTTAATTGGCATTTTTCTGTTTGAGCTATACTGTTCACAAACAAGGCACAGGTACACACACATACACACGCGCGCGCATACATACAGGTTTTCTTTCTAAAGAGCTTGTCTAATTTGGAATTGAGGGAGTTTCGAAACATGTATTTCCGGTGAAATATCAGTTTTCAATTTTGGATATAATACAATATTTCCTATGCTTGCTATACGTAAATTGCAAAGAATGTGAAAGGTAAGCTCTGTTACATGCATCTGACTTTCTCTACTCACTATCGTTTATTTCACATAGCTTCTACAAACTAACCTTACAAAAGCTGATTTTTCTATCTGTTTTCTCAGACCATATTATTTTGGACAGTTTGATAGCCTCGACTTGGGAGTGTCACATTCAAACCCTCTTAACCATGAGGTAAACGTTTTCAGGAATATTTTCACTATACATTTCTTTGTAGCTACAAAAGAGATTAAGAAAGAGTTCAAACATTGATATCAAGAGCAATAATGTTCCTCAAATGGCCAATGCGAGTGAGTGATTGAGTGATTGAGTGATTGAGTGAGTGAGTGAGTGAGTGAATGGGTGAGTAAGGCTTAAGGGCATGTCGATAGCTAGGTCATTTGAGCCCATTATTGTAGATAAATTGCATACTTTTGAAGATAACTACATTAAACATATCTATATTCGTTTCTACACTACCTTTATGCAGTAACTTACAAATTACCAGTTATATAAAATTTATTCCAAATAAAGTGTGCTTTACAGCCCTTCCCAGAAAATTCAGGAAGTGCATTTTATTAAGCATTATATTATATAAAATATACGGTATTCTAATTAAAATTATGGGAAAACATTTTAGGAGGAATAAAAATATCAATAAGTATTTTGCACCTATATTCTTTTTAATTTAGGGGGCTTCAAGAGATTCCTTATAAGTGAAGCACTGATATCGAATTTATGGCTGAATTAGATAGCTTCCTCTAACTAGTTACGCGCTAGTGAAAATATAAGGAAATCATTGCAGGAAGGGCCGCGCCGTGGCTCAGTGGTTAGACCGCTTGGCTCTCACCAAGACGGCCCGGGTTCGATCCCAGGCGGCCGCAAAGTGAGATTTGCGATGGACAACACGGCGCTGGGGTGGGTTTTCTCCGGGATCTCCGGTTTCCCCCGCCATCTCATTCCACCAGTGCTCCATGTTCATCTCATGTATCATCAGTGTCTTCGCCTGCGGTGCCGTAAATAGTAAAAGCGGGCGTTAAACACTACACATTTCATTTCATTACAGGAAAAGATTGACATAAAAAGGCAAAGGAAAACGACATGACATATTTAATAGTGTAATAATTACAAGAAACGTTTTCATATAGAACTTTTCCCACCTGCTGTGTTACCCAAAGAGGGCTGGGAAGAAACAATTATAAATAAATACCTTAATAAGATAACATACAGCTAATATCCAGCATGATTTAGGTTGTTCCACAGCTTGCATAATTTATCAACCGTTTCAGTAATAAGCTTTCTTCGAGCGAAAATTAAATTGTTATTATTTTAACTGTTTTGTCAATTAGTGTTTCATCTCCAATCTGATTTGTATTTAATCACAGTAGTAAATCTACTTTTTCCGAATGAGATTCATCTGCCATTTTGGACACTTTAAAGAAACCAAGTTGGAGCGAGAAAGTCAAAACTCCCCTCTTTTACCAGGGAGATCGTAACTCTAATATGTCTCGATCCTGTTATTCAAGTATGGGATAAAATAAAAATAGTGTTAGATATACTCGCCTCCCATATGTTTATAATAGAATCGTTCTAATTTGAGCAAAATTTTATACTTTTGGAATACACAGATACATTTTAGCCTACCTTTTGGTCGACATTTTACTCTACAGGTTGTCATTACTCTAATACATCGCAGATTCTATGTGCTAAAGTCAACTATACCTATACTTGCAAAGAAGAAACCATAAATCTGTTTCCTCAGCTATAGCTTTAAACAAATTTTGCTCCGGATGAAATCTGTTTTGGTATAAATAACTGTTTTCTCTTTCACTATTGAAGATAGTTATTGAATTTTAGGCTTACTATTTAACTCATCTTCCAAATAGTCAATACCTTCCTGATAAATTATAGAGTCCTGCTGATAATCTAAAGCTTCAACACAAATTCATTTTTCCATTTCAATGTTAAAATTTGCAAAGAAACATCTCCGAAAATAACTTTTTCGATTAAACTATCCCCATAATAGCAGTCGCATGCAACACATGTATAGCTCCAGGAACAGAACTAATAAGGATAACGCAAACTAATGAACAGCATCATTCGAAATAGTTAGCAAATTGCGGAATTTAGAATATCCAACAGAATATACTCGATATTTTCCACTTCTATCTGCACCAGAAGTACACCTGTTGTATGCGAAAGAAAGAATGTCCATCATATTTAAATATTAATGTTTTCGTTTTCAAACAGCTGTTTACTTTAAAGTTCATACTACCACTTATTAAATGAAGCTACGGTTCATATCATATTGGTACATAATACAAGAGTAGAAACTTAAAGTAAACCTAAAAACAAGCTATTTAAGAATTACATTACAAAGCTTAATTATTATCATGCAATTGTTAAAAATAAGTTTTCATATACTACACTTGCAAGAAATTTTACAGCAATAAAGACCTGCTATTTATAATAATTCAGTAAGTTGCACAAACCCTTGTAGGACAAAAACACAACTAATGTTCAATCCATTGCGTAAGTAGTTATGTTTTCATATTTATGTTTGCTCCTAGTGTTTTATTATTCGCTAAAGTAGTGAAACAATATCTAATGCGAGCTTTTGCTGTTCCTTAGGATAAACCACTCTGAATTTCAATCGCTTGCACTATTTTTGTTTTGTTTTTAGAGTAATAGGCCCTCTTGCTGGATTACCCATGATAAAATCATACTATAGTCCTATTGCGATATAGTTTGATCTAATAACATGGTTGATTATACTTTTAAAATAAACTTTTTGACAGTTTTAATCAAAATATGCATCATAAAGAAAAAGACACGAACTTTCTTAATAACAAAATTTATTAAGTAAATGTGGATCACTAAACTGATGAAATATCCACCTGCAAGAATGAGCGGGTGAGTGAGTGAGTGGTTGGGTAGGTGGGTGTGTGAGTGAGTGGGTGAGAGAGTGAGTAAGGGAGTGGGAGAGTGACTGATTAGTATTTAAGCTCCCGTTAACAGTTAGATCATTTGAGTCTGTTCAGAAACAGTTTGATTTTACAGATACTTGCCGATATAACAGATCATGAAATTAGCAGATTTAATGTTTGCGGAAAGGGATTTTAATGACACCATAAGCGGAAGTTTATCTAACACTTGTTTCTATACCAGAAAATCCCATATCCCTTTACGTTAACTAACTGAACGACTTTTCATCTAAAAAAAATCTCTATCTTGCCGTCGGTGCAGCAGAAAAGAACTCTCATATGGTTTAAGGCAAGTGAGATAAAATAAATAAAATAAATCTGTAATGTACTATTCTAGTATATGGTTCCCTAACCACAACATGTATTTCAAATGTAAAATGATTAATGTATATAGCACCAGTTTTACCTTCTCTGCCACGTAAACACTAGTTCAAGAGGTATTGTATTCGACCCAAAAATTCTATACCGAGATATCACTAAAAATAAACGTAAGGCCTGTTTGAGTGAGTGTTATGTATGTTCTGTGTTGCCCTTCCTCTTACACAGGGACTTTCACACAACCTCCCCCCCCCCCGCCCCCGGCCAAAATCAGATGCCTGTCGACGAGCAGACAAATCCTGGTTCAGAAAGTGTATCCACGATGGAGATGAGCCTGAAGCCAGGGAAGAGAGTGAGGAAGAAGGGGATTTGAAATAAGGAAGAAAAAAATGAAAGGAAAGGGGCTATGGAGACTTTGGTGAAAGGAACAGTGGGAAAAAACTGAGAACCCAGATGCCGCTTTGTCCACCACCAATTCCGCATATATCTCTGGGATCGAACTTGATTTTGGTGAGAGCCAACTGGCCTAATCGCTTGGTCACGGTGCTGTCCTAACGTTATTTATCAATTAATTAAAGTATTCACATCATGAAATAAAATGATATTGATTCTTTAATCCAATATTCAATTGTTTATTACTCTCAACCTTAATCAGCATATACATACTTTCTTTACTAATCACTTAAAAGTTTGATATCAAAATCAGAATACATGCTTTGAGACTTTCTAACTAAAGAAAACCCATTGTTGGAAAAGTGTCTCTCTCTGTCTCTCTCTCTTTGCGTGTGTGTGTTTGTGTGTGTGTGTGTGTGTGTGTGTGTGTGTGTGGACGCGTAACTCAAAAATGATAACTTAGTTAAATACCGAATTTGCTATTTAAGTTCAGCATCTTCTAAGTATGGATATGAAGATTTTCAACAAAAGCTCTTGAGCATAAACTAACCTTTACTTCAAAAAATATTTGACAATTTTTATTTTGTCAAAAGTGTTCTAATTATTTTAATTAATTAAATTATCATATATTTAAGATAATTTCAAGGCAAATAAAACCCTTATCTTTAATTTTACGAGAACAGATTCTGAAGAGCTCTCCATTATGAATTGCTTTTACATAACTGATGTACCATAAGAGAAGATAAAACCTTAGTGCACGAAATATGGAGATATCGTTAAAGCACAATAATAATTTACGTCTAAATAATTTTTGTTAAGTTCATATTTGCGAGATACTCCTTGTTACTTTTTCTATCGTCCAGTACTTTCCAGACAAATGGGAAACATTTAGTCCTTTTTTCCTCCTAGTCATAAAAAATAGAACAGAACGGAATTTCAGTACTATCACAATTGACCTGCTCTTAAGATATTTGATTTTGCTCAAGTATACTGTATCCTCCTATTCCAATTTAACCTAAATGATAATATGCAAAAACAACTATTGCTATAAATGTTTATCTCGATTAACAGGAATTAGATTGAAGAATTTGCTTCATAAGAACAGTTTGTAAAAAGGGTGATTGGAGAACAATACATCAGAGTATTTATTCTGAATATTTAAATATTCGCTACGTAATTACTTCACTTTGAAGTCATTGAAGACGTTGATGAAGTTGGCTCTTGCCTAGATATATTGCTCCATATTCCAGTTTAGCTCCACTGTACTTTCAACGAAATTACAGTGAGATTCTATCGGTATAATAGGCTGCCATAGTTATGAGGAAGAGATAAAGAGCATGGTTGCGCCTTGGCAAGAGAGCGATGGGAGGGAGGGAAGGAGAGAGGTAGAGAGGGGGTAAACGTTAGTGCCTTTGTTTATCTCGTGGTATAGTTTGTATTTTACGCGCAATTTTAAGTGATAATTATTTAACTGAATTTAGAACTATTACTAGAAAGGCTACTTTATTTACACTACCAGTAAATGAAAGAAATATTGGTGTGGAAATCCCATGGCTTCTCCATCTATTTTGCTAATACTCTAAGATTTTATGGACATGCTTACGAAAATAAATAGAAAGGGTTTTGTATATGGAGTTGGTGTGGAGTTTTCTTTGATAATCCCCTCCAGGTAGGCATGCTTAAAATAAAACTGATTAGGATATGATGGCTCGGATAATCACTTACCTTCTCTCTCCTCTGTTTTCTCTTCGTCTCCCAATCTCATACACACATTTACGGAGACATTACTAATGATTTACCTTTTATTCAAGAAATCTCGCTGTCGAGTTTTAGTACAAATGCATACAATTTCACTATCGTAGTTAAGCGGAAGACACACTGAGGTAGGCCGTGCCGTGGCTCAGTGGTTAGACCGCTTGCCTCTCACCAAGACGGCCCGGGTTCGATCCCAGACGACCGCAAAGTGAGATTTGTGGTGGACAACACGGCGCTGGGGCGGGTTTTCTCCGGGACCTCCGGTTTCCCCCGCCATCTCATTCCACCGGTGCTCCATCTTCATCTCATGTATCAACAGTGTCACCGCCTGCGGTGCCGAATGTAGTAAAAGCGGGCGTTAAACACTACACATTTCATTTCATACTGAGGTAAAATCAGTGTAATTGCAGTATAAAATCCGATTTTAAAATTAAGATACATGGCAGATGTTAAGCGAGATGTGGAGCATAAGCGAGGAAGACCGTTGCCATAGAAACGTAAATAAAGTTTGCCACATTGGCTATATTGGTGAATCATATACTGTCTGCCCACCACAACAAGACTTGCAGGGAATGAAGGGGTGAGGAGCTTGAACTGCTTATCTGCTCTGGCAGTTGAAATGTTTACTGCGAAATGAGTGTAAGAGAGTCCATTTGAGTCACCCATGCTGCCAGATCTAACGCTCTTTTCAATTACTGCAGTGACAAGTGTTATGCATGGGTGAGTATAGTGACAACATTGTGAACTTAGCTTTCACATCATATGCGGAATACGAGCATAAATATAACACAGTGATTAGGTTACACATTCCTCTCCCTCGCCTTCTTTTGCTGGGAAGACAGTCATTAGTTGCCTGTCTGAAATTGAGCTTCCCTGGGCGTTCAGTTGCGTTATGTGCTGTTAGCCTACTATGTTTCAGTGCATATATCAAAATATATAGCAAGACTTGGTAGAATCCTACAGAGGATTCATAACTCTACATGAAAATCAACCTCCGGTTGAGGTGGTATTATGTAATTATTATGTGATATTACATAAACAAGTTTGTCTTTTCTCTTAGGGAATTCTATAAATAGGAGGAGAAGAATACCCTTCACAGTGAACCTTTTATTCTTGACAACTAAGCGAGGAAAGTACTGCACGTGCTCTTCAAAAGCTTGGGGCTCTTTGTAATATCTCTAAAGAGGAGCGGCTACAGCCATGTCCATCTCTAATTTGAAGTCCTCGGAAAGAAAGACCAAGAGTATCTCCAGTCACACATCTAACAGTTTCCAATAATAATTAGACGCTATAGGTGGAAAGCACATCTGTGACTATTATATAAAAAAGGGGCATCCCACAACATATCTTCCCATAAAGAATCAGGGCTATTTGAAGAAATCCATAGCTCTTGAAACGGTATTAGCCATGGTTTGAGATTAGAGCTCCCAAAATAAATATTACACACCTGACATTAGCAGGATCAGATATTTTAGCACTGTGTACTTAAATACTGGAGAAATTGAAGGAAACAGTTTAGCATAATAGGCATTCCTGTTCACAAATGTGTTTATTATATAACATTTAATATATAAACGAGAGAGAGATCATACCTGTAAAGAGAGAGCGACGCAGTGCTTTCTGTCAAAAGCAAATTACTTTCGGTTTTAAAGTAGGCTAATACAGATTGCTTCTGCAAGATTTGCTGATGTATGATAAAGTGAAACGCTATTTCACATGTTTCGAGTTTTGGGAGCGTAATGAGAGGGTTATTATTGTGCTGCTAATGATTAACATGCGGCGTATCAAAAGCGGACGAGAAGATGAAGGTATTCAATGTCACCAAAAGCAACGTTGTCACATTTTCTCCAAGTGTGCGTTCGCTCTACTCACGTGAACATATACCTCTCAGAACACCAACGCGAGCCACGAGAACCTAACAAAACAAGAGATAAACGGGAAATGTTGCAGCACTGTGTTTGACTCTACGTAGGGTGAAAATGCCTCTGTCATTTGTGATTTCTTTGGCTGAAGTGACACGCTCCTTGGTGCAATGTGAAATATCAATGACGTCCGTGAACAAAGAATGCATTGGGGGTGTGTTACCGAAAGGCTTCTAATTATTATCAAAGATAAAGCGCATATTAACCATTAGAGCAGCACAATAATATGCGTAACTTACTAGCTGCTACTTGACAACATTGCAGCGCTCCACGTGGTGAAGTTGATTTTCATTTATCTTTCAAAAATCAGACTGCAACAAAGAATTGGGCATGAAAAGGATTAATTTACGTAGCAACAAAGTCGTAATATGTTATTCACTTATTTATATTACAAACCTGTACTAATATTATGAGGTACAGAAACCTGATTTAAATGTAGGGGATCTAAAAAGTCACTCGTCCGATTTTGATGAATTTTTCGCCATTCTAAAACCCCAATTCTTTCTGAATGACATTTGCTATAAAACACTAATAATTTGACTTAATAACTTACATATTATTTTAGAAAAATTAAAAAATCCTTGCACTTGAACACGAACACATTGGAGTCATAACAGAAATTGCTTATGAACAAGACCTTGAGCTATATATGAGAATGGCGTGGAATTGAAAATATCAGTTATTCTCCACAGAACGTAAATATTTGCTGCTTTGAGCGAAGTAAGGAAATAAAATGTGTTTTATTTCAAGGTGTAAACAAAACAAAAGACAGGGTTTAAAAAAACACAATCCATCGTGTGTTATGTTCCATTCTTTAAATATCATTTATCATACACTGTATATGCATAAGTAATGAAGAGTGTCAAAACTTCCGAATGATCCCTATTGTAATTTTATACATGTATGCACTGAATTTTATTGATGCAAAAACTTCTCATGTAAGAACGTTTTGCCTTATATCTCTTCCATTCCTGGCGTCACCAAGTTAATTTTGTTGGCAGGTAATGATACTGATAACACTGATACGCAAAATTTAACTTTTTGTCTGGGGTTTGTATTTTAATTATCCCAAATTTGAGTAAGCTGAATCTGAATACACACTTAGTTTTTCTCTATCACGTACCAATCCTTCACAATAAAAGAAACTTTAAAATCTGAATTTTTGTATTCCGCTCTATCGAATTTGTTATATTACAAAATAAAAATTAATAAGTTCACAACTGTCAATTCAACACTCTTCAAAATGGACTTATATTCCACAACTGTTCTAAATAATCCCATTCATTTGAACATTACACCAGATTTTCAATACATTTTGCCTTGAATTGCAAGACTTTCCGTTTTCCTTATATCATGGTAATATCTTTCACCCTGTCCTCGCCGACACAGCAGAAATTCTCGGAAAAAGAATTCCAGATGAGAGTGCAGGAAATGTAACTTCTTACTTACATTGAAACCCAGCTTTTGAAATTTTTCAAGCATATCCTATTAATTATTTCTTTGTTTGTAAGTTGGATGCTTGTAATTTCTCAGAAAGTTTCTGACACTCTTAAAACCAATTCATGCCTATTTTTCACAATTTTCATCGTTTGTTCAAATAAGCTGCAGAAATCAACTTCCTAATTTGTAGCCCAATAAATATTCCCTCATTAAATTGAGCATCAGATATTTCATAGAAATTCTTGTGATTTATTTGTAGCAGTTGTGATTAAACTTAATTTTATGTGTAAAGGTGGTAAGACAACATACTTTGCTTTCACAAGACACTCATGAATAACATTTTTCGTTCCTGGGTCTTTTTGCTAACAGTATATTTGGATAAGCGATTCCTTTCAAATTCTTGGTGTTGTAGCCTGCAACATCACATACATAAAAATAGCAATCCCCACATGGTTTCGAGGTTCGTGCCAGATCATAGGAACAGCAAAGGGAACGCTAGCTTTTCTTTCTTGACCCTATTTCCTTAATTGTTCTACACAATTATCACACACTTTTTTGGTGCCCATCTTTTGTCGAGATCTCCAAGATTCATATAAAAATAAACACTGTAAGTCTTTTTAAGTCTGTAAGTCTTCTCTTTCGAATAACAAAACTGCGACACCTATGAAAACTATGTAAAGGTTATTTTTACACTTTCCAGAAGACATATTGCTTTAAATGACATAAATGCACAACATACAACTGCCACTCACAAAAATACAACTGCACTATTTGAAAGTCAATTACAGACTGAACTAAATTTAATGGGATTGAACTTATAATACGCTGTGTACTGGTGTCTGTTTAATTTTATTATTGTACATTGGTAACATTGCTGTGAGACATTAATTTTAACAAATAAATTATGAATGTTTCTTTGTTACATAAAATATTTATGTGCAGAACCACATTAAAACATGTAAGTAAAACTGCTAACTGTATACAATGGTACGTGGTAAAAAACTGATAACAGTTTTGGAATCAACAAATCAAATTTAGCAAAGTTGACATATTTTGAAGAAAACCCCAGAATCATGCGTATCAGTGTAGTTGTACAAAGAGAGGAATCTGCTATGTACGAGATTATTTGAATGATGTACTTGATGGTCATAAAATAAGCTGTTTTCTAAAGAGGTGGACTTGGAGTATCTAGTATTATATATACCCACGTTATGTAATCATTAAGCATTATGTAGTTTTCATGTTATGAAATAACTGCGGAACCAAAATAAGGTACAGAAGTTTAAAATGTAACGTACTGTAACTGTGTATTCTGCTTCTAAAGTGTGTAGTGGTAGTAATGAAGCGACCGCATCCTTCATTGGCCAGAGAGGATTTTGGTGCTATCCCACTTCCATTCAGTAGGAATCGATCCATATCTGACTTTAGCGAAACAGAGACATTAAAATTTCTTCCCCATGTGGAGTAAATAAGTGATTAAAGCTGGTTCCACTCTGCTACTGTGAACACCTTAGTTGCCATGTCAGTCTAATTATTAAATAGTTTGTACTTATACGCCCTACGGTATTTCTAGGATCTGGTAAACTTGTCTGAGATAAGTTGAGCTAGGGTTCTGCTGATGTTTCACATTCTTTTTGGTGAATGTCGGGGAATTTTGATCCGTTATATGAAATATCAGTGTTTGTACGAAAGTACAATTCCACAAATCCTTAGATAATTATACAATTTCATAAATAACAGTTAATTCGACATTTGAGTTTAAATGTGCACCATCAGGTGAGCCAGCTAGTTAAACAATTAAAGCAACATCATATGCGTTACGTCGATAAACAACAATAGATGCTAACTCATAAAGAAGAAGGTCGGAAGTGCAAGGTGTGTTGTGAGACAACCAGCCATTTATATTTGTCACGTTTCTAACACAAACGCCAGTTAATTTCCTCAACGTGACCTCAAGTCTGCTTGATAGCTTCACAACGACTTGTAGGTACTACAACACGGTAGAGCAATTCTCTTGATGAAAACCCTTCATATATCGCAGGTAAAGGTAGGTCCTTATACATATGTGACCTGTTTAAAGCTTTATCATAGGATTATCATGACATTTTAAAATATTAAATATACAGTAACGCATGACAAAGTCAAGATTGTTAAGTTGTCAATCTCTCGGTATAGGAACAGCATTGCTAGAATAGCTTCACGCTGGTAAGAGGATCAAACTTAGTGGCTCAGATGTTTAGGCGCTGGTCTACTGAGCCACAGGTCACGGGTTCAAACCAAGAAGTGTACATAAAAGCAACAGCCCTATATTACTAAATTTACTGGCATCTAAAAAGCCTTACAAGTGATGAAATTCCGGCATAATGGCTGCACTGATAGCGTCGCTAACAAACCAAACATTATTTACGGTAAGTGGAAGATAAGTAACATATCAGTACTTTTATGAAACAATGAAATATTCAGGCAGTTGTTAATTTTATAATTAGAGTCCGTCAAGGAAAAAAATTAAATTTCAAAATTTAGCAGTTCTAGTTCTTTATGCAGTTTATAAATTGAAATCTATGTTTATTATTTATATTATATATGATTACAAAAAGTAGATTAAGGTATTATATTCTACCAAAAAGCTACATACTGATATTTCGCCTGAATAAATGCGGTGTTACCTCTCTTTGTCTCTCTTATGTGTGCACGCGTCTGTCTTTCTCTGAATAGCATGACTAAAATATATTGTGATGTACTTGATTTTACTATTTTCTCTCTCTAACTTGAAATATTCAGTAAACAATAAGGAGAGGGCAGAGACAAAGATAGGGTACTGCATCAAAATAACTTTTAATTCTTACGAAACCAAAATTTTCCAGATAATGCACCTACCTCAAACTAGCCTTTATCTAAAAGACGTTTTCGGAAATACTGATTTTATAAAAACAAATAGCTATAAGGAATATTTAAGAAATATTCGTACCAAATGCAGTATGTATCTTCAAATTTCTGGGAATATCCTCAAAATGCGCTTCCTTTTGCATGACGTTTTCATAACTAGTAACCGTAAGAGATACACAAAATTTTACTCAAATAATTCATCTCAAATATATTTTTGATGTAGTTAGCTATTTCAGAAAAAGTCGTATTCAGTTTGAATTTTCGATGCTTTTCTCAGATGGATACTCCTTATTCGTTTGTTTCTTTCTTTCTCTTGGATATGCAAGGAGAACGGAATTTCAAAGCCATCATATAACGACCGCTCTTAAAAGATTTAGCAATCGTTTAGACTTATATATTCCTCTATTCCCAAGTATTATTGTAATGCAAAGATTTCGATAAATGTTTTTCTCAAATAATAAGAAATAGTAGAATAATTGTTTGAATCAATAATTTATAAAAAGTAAATAAAGTATGTCATTTGAAATGTTCTTATTTGATAAATTTTAACAATTTTAAGGAGAATACCTATGCTTTAAATAAATGCTGCTGCCCCTGCCATTTGAAACTTCAAATTTTGCACACCTTTGCTCGTTCACTGTTACAATAAATATGTAAATTTAAGCTTAGAACGCATAGGAAAATTTGCCCTATACATAGATTAACTACTAAATGTGGAAGTTTTCGGTGTCCAAGACGTGTGCGAGTCTATGTTGTCCATCTTTCCTTTAGGACACTTTCCTAGAATAACAATTTATTATATCAATGTCCAGTTTACTCAAAAGCTATAGTAAATAGCTAAATTTAATTTTAATATGACTATCTTATCCTTACTAGATAATACTATCTTACCAATAAGGCACCACAGAACGCGTTTCAAACAATAATTGCTGCTTAGTCTGCATTTATATTGTGTCTTTTAACTTCAACGCTTAAAATATGTTATTATAAAAATGCTTTCCACTTATTTGTAAGTTTCTTTATATCTAAAATGAAGATGACACCTTATGATTGCTTGGAACACAAGGATTAATTATCAGCAGCAACTGATACATTGCAGCAGTGAAGTGGTAACTCCCTGTATATCTTCTGCTACTCTTCATCTAATAAATTACCAAATAATGCTTATAAATAAAACTAACTTATTGGTTGTTAAATTTATAACCCTTTGCATGACACAAGAGCGTATTTTCTATCGTGTGTAAACAAACGTTTTGTTTTTTGTTTATTTCCATTTTTTAACATAGCACCACTTGACCTGCTGACCTTTTACAAATTACAAATTATTATTACAAATCTTAGAGGACATCACGGTAGGGCATCCTACCGTGAGTAACGCAGAGTAACGCAGGTAAACAGACCCGGTGTTTTGATGACATTAACGGGCGAGGGGTGTACTTGTACATTGTTGAAAATTGAGATATATCCCTAATAAATTCCATTATCTATACAAGTATTATCACCAAAAATGAAACTTGTAGTTTAACAATCTGTAGCTGGCTAGCTGGCGTTTATTTCTAGTGACTTAAATAGTTTTACACTGTTATAAATAAGCATGTGCACAAGAGAAAATTACTTTTTTATAATTTTTAAGCATTTAAGAGGTTTTCTTAAATTATTATTCTTGGTTTGTCGGGGCGTTAAGCTTGTTGAGCTTCCTTCTGATTTTATACAGAAATACCTGAAGGTATGATAATCAAATATTGACAGTATTTTTGTTCATTAGTTATCACTGGACGAACTTTCATTAAATATCTAAGTCACACAAACTTAGTAAAAAGATGTTATTTTTCCAAAGTTCATAACTTAATTTTTCATAAACTAAAACGCGAGTAAGCAACACATTTCCAACAGTTTTTATAAATATTGATCACGACTCAAAGTAGATCTTTATATTAATAGCATTGTAATTTTTGGTCGTAAAAGGAATTTTTCATTAATACTGCAATAATAAATTAAACCATCAGCAACCTGAAATTTTCTGGAAGTATTTTAATTAAAATGTATATATACTAATAATTTAGTACGTTACTTTCGGAATAAATTTGAAAATGTACGTTAATAAACGTAAAACTTAGAAATTTTACCCATGTGAACCCTTAAATTCTATGTCTAGTTGTAAGTTTGTAGGTGCATTTTCTCTGCAACTCGCCTGAGTTAAAACAATAACATTTTAAAATTTTGATGGAGGTGGCCTGAAGGTATTTTAAAAATATGAGTATGTAATTAAAAAGCGCTATGAATCACAACAGGATATAATTACACAAAATGATACTCAGAGGTTCTGATATGCACTTTACTACACATCTGTAATAATTGAATATAAGATCAACAATTTGGAAATGAATTAGGCACCGTGTCATGATGAGGTATGTATGATTCTATACGTCTTGCTTTGCTTATTGTGCCTTGGTTATGTAGGTATGCCATTTGGAGTAAAATATACTAGGTTTGTGTTTTGTTTTTACAAACTGAGTTTGTAGAGTAGAAACTTCATTTGTAGTGGAATTTGAGCGTACCTTAAATTTTAATTAGGTAAAATGTGTGTGGTATTATGCATACAAAAAATGAAAGCATGATGTTTATGAGAACAATGCTTACCCATAAACGAACTTAAAGACTATATAAGAACAGAAATTATGAAAATGCAGAAAGAGAACGTTGCCTACATTAGGGTTTCGTAATTTTGCGTTAATGAAAATTTTATTTAAAGATGTCAGGAATATTTCACTGCAGATGGACACCACTTTCCAAACAACATATAATACGGTTAGTACTCATTATAGTGTATGTTACCATCACTTATTAGGCCCGCCTCGGTAGCGTGGTGGTAGCGTGTCTGCCTCACGTTCAAGAGATCCCGAGTTCGAATCTCGGTTAGGGTGAGTTACCTGGATAAGATTTTTTCCGGTGTTTTCCCCTATCCTAAAGACGAATGTCAGTTAACTCTAAGATCTATGGACCCTGGGCTCATTTGAGCATCATTTCACCCATTCCACTCATCGTCAGATATGACATAACGTGGGAGGACGTAAATTACAAAAAAATCACTTATTAGTAAGCAACACGAGAATTTTATCACAGAACTCCTCCTCAGTTCCAATGCTGTTGGCAGCGTGTGTGGAGCACGTATATGCGTGACCTGCGGTCCCGTAACGCACATTGGAATATGAAATATTGCTATCCAATCTATGCCTTCAGAAATTTAGGAAAATTAGCTTTGTTATATAAATTTTG
The DNA here is from genome assembly GCA_030765055.1 of Mantis religiosa. Classification (NCBI taxonomy): domain Eukaryota; kingdom Metazoa; phylum Arthropoda; class Insecta; order Mantodea; family Mantidae; genus Mantis; species Mantis religiosa. Next base: position 371,638,875 of record CM060950.1, read on the forward strand.
ATTGCTTCTTATATACTGTGGTGGTTGTAAGTTCAAAACACCTCAGATGTTAGGACTATTTTGTTTAATAGTGGCAATACGTTTACCATTAGAAGCACTGCATATAATTTCTCGGATGCATATGTCATCAAAGAAGAACTGTATCGCACCATGGCGAGATTTAACCAGCAATAACTCCCCCATCTCACGAAAAGAATTTTTAGAAAATGGTCTATGTATCTCTCTTTGAATCTAACGTGTGTCTGTGAAAAAAAAAAAATTAGTAAATGAAATGCTGGTTAAATGCTAAACTTGATATATTAAGTTGGGTAACTTCCAAAAAATATATTACTATCGCTTGAACCTATCCATTGTTTCTGCAACAATATATTTAATGAAACCATTTCTACAAATTTGTTTCGCTATTAAATGGAAGTAGATGGAACAAGCATTTGGTAAGATCAGTTTGTTGAAAAATGGGTAGAGAAATTCATGTGCATAAGAAACCTTTGATTTGCTTTCTATAACACCCTAAAGGGAAATTTACATTGGTTAAAGTATTTTACTAACTATTGATACCCAAGTAGTTTCTCGTTAGTTGTATAAGTTTGTGCAGAATATCTTCAGGAGGTTCTGGAACCTGCAGGATTCTTAAAAGCTCTTAAAGAAAACGTCAGCGCTTTACTTCCAAGAAGAACATGGTGAGGCAATTTGGGATGAGCGGCCTCCAACAACATTAGAACAGAAAGGATTGGGAACAGGAGGACGGAGACGAAAAGGGGGAATAATGAGTCGATACCTGCAAGACGTTCCCGTCGTCCAAGTGACGTGTTGTCAATGTTTTACCGGACAAACTTTATTGAGTTGAGAAGCTGACGAGAAGGGCAAGGCAACGGAACGATCACGACGACGAATTGATTTCCGATGAACGGAATGATCCGGTCCAGTTGCGGACAATTGTGTTCGTGTTCGGAATCTGGACAACCCTCCACTGCGGCATGCGACCCACGTTCTCCGGGAGAAAGGGAAAAAGGATACAATCTTCTGTTACTGAGAGGGTTTACGTCCATTCGCATCACGAGGATGCTAATGGGCCTCAGTGACCGCCCCTTACCGCGTTTTCTTCGCGCTATCCTTTACTGCTCAGGAATGGAAACAACCGTATAACGGTCTATTAACTCAAGCCAGCTATTGTTTCCAACATTATTTCCTTCATTCTCTTCTACTCGTATATTCAATAATAATGCTGTTCAGTTTCTTTTCTTCCACACATTTTCTTCCTTCTGTTCAATAAAGTTTTACTCCTTCATCCAGAGGAAGTAATACAGTTGCCCCAAAAATTCGACATCGGTGTATCACCATAAATAGAAGTTCTGAGAAATTCTGCAACAATTGGTAAAAATAGGTCCGCGCGCGAGCGTCTGTGTATAGGTGCACACGCACTCGCACTCTTCCCCGTAGGCGGTGGTTTCTCACTACTTCAACTGTCGCAGGACGAGTACGGTATAACTCTAGCATTTTTAGCGCTTTTGGCATTATTAGAAGTACGTCGGGCCGCACATATGACGCTCCCCAGAAGGGAAGTGCTTCGGATTGTGTTAGTCTCGACAGGATCGTGGTTGTCGATATTCATAGGCGCCCTAAAGTCCTCTGATGAAAACCTGCAGGGCTGGTAGATGGAGTGATTGCCGTTTGCTCTTCCGAGAATGTTCGGTTGTCTTTGCCTGCGATTGTTACGCTTAAGTGGCACATCCACTGTCATTCAGGAATTAGAGGAGGTCTTTTTAAATTAATGAGAGGAAACCTACTCGAGTGACTGTTTGCATGGGCATCGCATAAGTAAAATATCTGTTTTAATACTATCAGATTTCTGTATTCATTGCAAATTCGAATACAAAGCTAATTAAAAGTGTATCACTCTATCATATAGGCTGGGCTTAGATATACGATGTACATACATTATTATAAGAGTTTACAACATATACTTTTCTCTGCTGTACGCAATATAATTCTTAATGACAAACCTAACTGAAGAAAACTGTGTTAAATTACCTAACACAAATTGCAAGTGTTATATTTTGGATTCATTTCACACACCGTATATGAGTAAATCCAGCCGGCAATCCTGCCAAACTGTTATTAGTACTTTTGGTACTGAGCCTACTGGTGCAAGAATTCTCCGTTTCAATTCAGGTAGATCTGTACACAGTACTGACTTGCTATATTAGCATCTTTCAAACGACATTGTTCGAATTAATAGTTATCGACTCGTCCGCCACACAGATAAATAATTCATTATTAGCATTATTCACGAGAGCTATTCTGACATTCTCCACATCTGAGACACGTGGTCGTTCAGCGTTCCTTCCTTTATGAGGGCCTCCCCAGGATTGGAAACTGACTGTACCCCGTCGAATGGTGTTGCAACATAGAGAGTTAAGGTTGTGCGCCCGGTGAACTGTAATCAACCGCTTTGCGAATTCCAAGATATCCCAAGGTCTCTTGTTCAAACCTTGGGGAGAGATATGGAATATTTTACGGGTGTAAAACTTCTTATCATAATTTACTTCAAAAGTGAAGCAAGCCAGTGGTTCCGTACATTTCATACATTTACGTATGTAACAGAACTCAAATCTAACAAAGAGTCCTCTGAGCAAAATAAGAAGATCGTTAACGTCAATAAAGAAGGGTATTTGAGAACCATAGCAATTAGAGCTTCTAAAAATAAAAGCTGAATTTCAAGATACCAAAGGCTTTTTGCACGGAGTTAACAGTTTTATTTAGCTTTCTACCACGGCTAAGAAACAAAAAAAAAAAAGAACATGCACATAAAAAATTCAAACATGCACAGCTATTCTTTAATTTAGCTTAGGATTTGCTTTACAATAGAGAAAAAAAGTTACAGCGCCGAGATTTAGTGAAAAGGGGTTAAAACAAAATATGTGTTGCAGTCAAACTGGCTTCCCCACCCACTCTTCAACGTTTAATACATAAACCATTTCTATTTACTTCTTGTTAAAAGGGATATCGTATATTGAATGTACACCTTTGGTCGTAGCTATAAGAAGGATATAGTCAGCAAAAGAATTTATTGAAATCAAAGCCCTAAGCGATGGCTTTAAAATTCACGTTATTTGCATGATAAGAAGAAAGACATAAATATATTACATTCACGCACCTCTCTCTCGCTCTCTGCCATTTAACTAATTTTAGAAGATGCTTATTTTCCAATTCACGATTCTCAGGATAAACACTTATACAAATGTCTTGATAACATAACCTTTTGTAAATATAATGGGAATAGGGCAGTGTAGTAGTCTTAAATGTTAGTGAAATCTTTTAAGAGCTGGTCGACACAAAGAATAAAATAACTCAATTCCAACCTACCCTTTACATGCAAAAATATTTGTTTCAAAATGTTGATTTTCTCAAATATGACTATTTTGATTAAACTAACCTATATATTAATATATTTACATTATAAATGAAATGCTACTCTATTTAAAATTATTTAGCAATGGTTCCTGGCATGCACTTAATTTTGAATTACTTTTGCATAATTAGAAAACTGTAACAGATAGACATCTACGTTTAAAAAAGTCTTAACATATTAAAATGTAGGTCCACAGTTAACAATTTCCGAGATATTTCTTGTTATTAGCTTGAATGCTCAAATACTTCTACATCACTCAAATTTAACGTCGTCTTTTGGATGTTTTCTCACTCCTGTTTATGCAACTAGAATACTCTTTTAAAGCCATTATATAATGAGTCGCTCTAGGGGAGCTTATCCCTCTTTGTTTCGCTTTTTCTAGTTTACCTACAAAGAAATAGAATTAAAAACATTTCTAAAATTGGGTATCTCAACTAACATGAATCAGGTAGAAGAGTAAGCGTTTGCGAGAGTATTTCATGCGATGGTAAGCGGAGGAGATAATGTTAGTGAAGCACATTACATTTTTTCATATAAAATATCAAAATTGAGGTGTTTTAATAAAAACCTTTAGCAGTCGTTTTCATGAATAAAAACTACCGAAATGTTTACATTAAAGGGCTTTTTCACGTGGGCGGAACTTGATGAAAACCTCCGTGCTTCATTCCTGAAAAGTTTCAAAACTTAAATATGAAATCTCTGTTCCTGTGACTTTTATTTGACTGTTTGGGGATACAGAAAGGGATATATAATGCTTTTTATTCAAATATTTCTTATGGGTTCGGGAGCCTGCAATTTCAAAAGTTTCCTCTAAAAATCTGCATATATAGTGCGAAATGAAACAATTATTCTGGCCCATATGTCGTAAAAAGGTAGAAAAGAAGGGAAAAAGTTGCCAGAGAAATAATAATTTAGTTCTTCAGTAGAACATGCTTCTACTCCTACAATAAATACTAACGTACGAAGTAATCTCTGATGTCCAAAAACATATGAAGGCTCAAGGTGGAATAAAATGCTCTAATGGGAAAGTCGGCTGTGCATTTTGTAAAATTTGCCACCAATTTCCTCTGAAGCAGAATGGAAAGGTAATGAAAGCAACAAAAATTCAAAAGTTTCCCGAGGTAATAACGCCTGACATGGGAGAACGTAATAAGGCAACCCGCAACACGCACGGTTTGCCTCACGCATGGGATGAAGATATTTAACTGGCAAGTGGCGGATCGCTGACATGCGATTGCATAGTTTTACTGAGCATTTCCGTTATCTGTTTTCTCAAGCTGCTGAGAGTCATTTTAATTTACATATTAGTTAAGTTTCGCTGAACATAAATTTCAAGAAATACCCTGAAAATAGCGTTTAAACTAAAAAATAAGAGCACGTTTCACAAATATTCAAAACAGAATCTACAAGTGTGTAAACCCCGAAACCTTTATGCAAACTTCAACAGTTTTATAGTTTACAGCTTTATGAACTTTATGACACCTATACAAAACTTTCCACTTTTCTGCCAATTCTTTCGTTTTGCTTTTCTTTGGGTTAGGTTATATAAGAATCAGAATTTATTTTTAGCAATTTTATTTTTGTTTCACTAGAACTATAACTCCGTTCCCTTTCCAATCTTACAACAAAATTTTCCGCCACTTTTAAAACAGTAGAATCACAACTAATGAGCATGAGCTTTCTACGCAGACTATTCACATCAGAAACCAACAGAGACATCAAATAATGTATTTGCAATGAAATCTCGGCATTCAGTTTTTGGGTGGAATGAAATACCTCCTCTACCGATTTAATCGCCATATCCACCATAGAAGAACCTCTGAATTACACCAAGCCATAAAGGTATTGCCTCTGCGTTTCGGAAGGTTTGCACATTGAAGCAGTTTTAATTACAGCTCAAATCATCATCATCATCATCATCATCATCATCATCATCATCATCATCATCATCATCATCATCATCATCATCATCATCATCATCATCATCATCATCAATATCATCATCATCATCATCATCATCTTTACTATCATCGTTATTATTATTGTTATTAATATTATCATCACCACTATTATCATTATAATCATTACTATTATTATGTTTGTTATTCTAATTTTATTTTAAAATTGTTTAAGAAGAAATCCTTATGAATTGTTGGAAGTTTCTGTGAAGTGAATGAGATTAAATGAGTTTAAAAGGAAGACTTGTAGTAAAGTGAACTAGAAATGGAAAATAATCGGTAATGTTAATTTGTTTTAACGACGTTTTTTGGATGTTTAAAATTATTCGGAATAAATTTTGTATTTTAGATTGTTTAAATTAAGTTTCGAAAAGGAAATTAAATAATTAGTTACATAAGTAAAACGGTTGTATTGGCATTTAGTTACCATGGTGAAGGAAAAATCAATAATCTCGTTTTGTAAAAAAGATAGCGTCGTTCGAAGTTGTAATGTCGTAGAAGACGGATATGAATAACTGTGGACAAGAAAGAAGAAAGATGCGAAATGTTAAGACATTAAGGAAACTGCATATTGGTTAGCAGATATCAGTGATATTAATCTTCAAAAAAAAAAAAAAAAAAAAAAACGAACGATAATGCGCGCTAGGAAACCTACAATTATCTATACATATAAAACATAGAGCTCTTGGATCAGTGATTAGTTTGGTTTGTAAGTTATCATTTTAACTTCTGGAAACACAGTTTCAAATGTATGAGAAATTTGTTTAAGAGGCTGTCCTCATGGACCTAACGCTCTCAAAATTACTTTCGTCCTAAATCGGTTGCAAATATTCTTTTATAAATAATTTACAATTCCGTTTGTTCCTTTTATGCTTTCTATTCTCCCGATATCCTAACCCCGTCTATCTCCTCACCTCGCTCTATGAAAGGGTAGTTGGGGGTGGAGTATGGTGGAAAGGGGGAGAAGGGGCAGAGAGCAAGCGAGGAGTCCTCACGTGACACTTATATTAAATTTTTTTTCCAGGCCGCATTAAAGTAAGGGGAAGTGAAAAAAAGAAACAGTGGTGGAAACGATGGAGAAAAGAGAGCCCTAAGGGGTAGGGGGATGGATGTCATCACCGCTACAACAAGCGGAAATTTAATTTCGAAGAGTGCAACCTTTTATATAGGAGGGTAGTGCAGAACTCATACCTGTTTTTATTCTTGAACGGCATTTCTTTTGCGCGTTGTAACGCAACGGAAGACAAAGATACGAATGGACATTCGTTTGAAAGGAAGTCTGAACATTTCTACCCTTCAATATTTGATGTTGCCTAAGCGTACTCAGGGTTTCAACCCTAATCTTCTACTTTCGCACGTGAATCCGAAAACGGCGTTTAAGTTAAAAGGTAGGATGTGTGTTTTCACTTGTCGGTTGCTGAGGTACGTAGGTACGCATATATACACAAATATGTATATAGGTGAGTCAAAAAACACCGACAACACTTAGTATGCTGCGCAGGACAGCACAATCATTACTTTTTAAGCAGTAACCGATGTCCGGAAACGCACGGTTTGGACCCTGCAGAACTTCAAATTTAGAGCGAACTGGTGTCCTAAGTACATGTTTGAGCGTACGAAAATCCAAGTACGCGGATTGTTCGAAATCACAAACACATGTTTAATATCAACCTATGGGCGAAAATAATTGCTGACCGATTCAGTGGTCCATATCTACTTCGAAACAGACTAACAGGACCGAACTTCCCCACATTTCTTAGAGATATTTTGCCTATCTTATTGGATGTCTTCACACTACTCATTCGGTAGTAATGTGGGTGCAGCAGGAAGGAGCCCCATCAAACTTTGAGAAAAGTGTGTGAAGTCACCTCAACGTTACACACCCCAATCAATGGATTGATAGAAGCGGACCAGTTCCATGGCCGCACGGTCACCAGATCTGACACCACTGGACTATTTTCTGTGGGATAGTATGAAAACCACGGTGAACGCTACTTGTGTAACGTCAGAGGACAACATCATTGTAGGAGTACATGGAGCGATTGCCATTGTTTGAGACCTTCCACACTTATTGGACCATGTACGTGATGCTTAGTGCCACCGATGTAGGCTCTACACTGCCATATAGGGTTCCCACTTTGAGCTCCGTTTTTAATGCTAAACTGCTTTGCTCTGCATTACCGAAGGGGAGGGGATCCGTCCCCTAGTGAGAGCGCTGTGGACCCCTAGCATTGGTGGTGCTTTTGACGTTACTAGTAGTACACCGGGTCGAGCATCCGAGTCACTCCCGAAGGGTAGTTTGGGTTGGCTTCGGTGTGGCAGTGGTTCCGATACCCGTGGGAGATCTGGGACGTAATGAGAGAGGGGCGCCTTGCTAGCTTTAAGGTGTTGCCCTACTGGAAAGAGCTCCTGGGTACGCCAGGCGCCCCTTTGGGGATAGCTTGGTACCTCCTGGGTAAAGAGAGCGGACGGTTGTCGTCCAACGTAAATGCACTCATATGAAATGAATTGAATTTGTGCTGCAGACCGTTTGTTCGTTGTATTGACGAGATATGGAATGAACACGTTCCATTCCCATGACGTTTTTCTTCTTTACCTTATGCCTAGTATACCACTTATCGCTGCGATAGGTGATTCTTGTCCCTCTATCTCTTAAGGTCGGGTCTGAGGAACCGAATTTTGGATTTGATAGAGAACCAGGATGGGTGATCAGCCCGATGTCTGGTGTGAGATTGAGAGAAGTGGATGATAGTATGGGGACAAGATAAATGATAGGAAAGGTTCTTTTTCTAATCATTCTTTAAATACTATTTTTATATCTAATTACTTCTAGCTAATCGAGCTGAAGTTTCAATTCACATTATAGGATACAGTAGGCATGTCGATAGACTTTTTAAAGTAAACGCTCTCAGATGGATTTTAAATTCCACGTTCTTCGCATGATCACAAGGGAAAGGAAACAAATAGCAACTTCCCTTTTGAAATATTAAAAGTATTTGAAAGTGTAAATATATAACTAGGAATAGCTTGGATACAGTTAAATTAGCAGAGAGAGAGAGAGAGAGAGAGAGAGAGAGAGAGAGCGAGAGAGCGAGAGAAACACTATGTGATTTTACCAGTTCTGCAAGCTGTGTATTGAAATCTTTCCTATATTTCCGGTTTGCGATGGTCCTCCACGACACACACACACACACAAACACACACACACACACACTTTCTCTCTCTCTCTCTCTCTCTCTCTCTCTCTCTCTCTCTCTCTCTCTCTCTCTCTCACACACACACACACACACACACACACACTCTCTCAGACACATACCTATGTCTTACGTTTTATTTTCCCTAAAGTTACTAAAGATTTTATGATGCCTATATTGGAGGATTTACAAATATTAACAGAATGCTGTTGCAGTGACTAAAAGATCGCTTTATAGCTATAAATCCTCTTCTTTCCTACAAAACCTGATATAACTACAAAACTTTCAGAAATATATAAGATATTACTACAGGAAGATCCTAGGTATCATTATGAAATAATATATATGTCAAAAGAAGCTTTCACTATTTCCGAAATATTCGAAGTTTTTTCTCTAAGCCGTAAAACGCTTAAACTCTGCACTTCTAAATGCTACGGGATGAAATAGCTAACACATAGATACTTTGACCTTTCATTTATTGTTGAAGATGAATGTGTTGTTCCTCCTTTAAATAATACAATTTTAAGCAACTGGGGTATAAAAATATATTGATATTCCCAATTTTAAGCAGCTTCTGAAAGTATTTGTCACTTTTTGTAGGAAGGACTTAGGAAAAAGTTCTTTATCAGAACTTTATTATAGCTGCAGCTTACTTATGGTAGGAAAAATAAATATTAAATACCAATATTTTACCAGAAATACATGTTATACTGATGACGGTCTTCACCCATTCCTGAAATAAATATACTTCTGTATCTTCATTTAATTGAGACAAAACATTTTGGAAATGGGTTCATTACCTATTTTCTTGTAGATACAGGAAATAGAAAATACCGTTGGATGTAAGGGATAGTCAAATTTTTAGAAGCTAGTTGCTGTGTTTTGTCTTGAATGCCACTCTCTGTGCACGACCAGAGCAAAAAAACGCGAATGATTTTCTGTTTCAGAAAAGTATAAGTATTGAAAATTCTAGCGAACAACACTATATATCTCAAAAATAATTATCTTCACAAAAATGTATTTAACGGACGAAAAAATTGTGTGCTTTCACGATATCCTTATTTTGGTGTAGTAGGACTTTATGAATGTCTTAGGTCATCCGGAATGAAGAGGACTTCAAGAGGCTATTCCCAGCCAATTCCAGATTTGCATTTCATTATGCTAAAATATCCTAAAATATGGTATTTATTTTGAACTTGTTGAACCATTTTAGAGAAATAAACGTTTTCCAAAATGTTAATACGTAAATGTTAGTTTGGCCTGGAGGAAGTTCTTTGAACATTTTCGTATTGCATTTTTGGAAATTTCTGATATTAAATATAGAATTTGTTATTTATCGACTTTTGTTTTAAAGTTATACTGTTTACAGACACACAGATGCACACTGCCATGCGCACAGAACTTGGCTTAAAATTGCATATTTAGGTGAAATGTCAATTCTATAGGTATATAATTTTGGGGTGAAGTGCCATAATTTTTACCAAATACGTACGTTTTAAAGCGTGAAAAAGAAAATAAAAATTAAAATGCTGTGGTAGAAAGGGAGCATTTCGTGGATTACGTCTGAGATTTTCTTGCATATTTATTGACTCAAGAAAGGAAAATGTCCATATTGAATGTTTTTCCTGTAGCCTATAGAGTCTGCTTGGTGTTAATTTATAAAAGTTAGAGAGCACACAAAATAGGTCAATGGTACATTAAAAAAGCAATTTAGAGATGACGAAAATACGCAGGTTCTCACAAATAAGTTTTCGTTGCAGTAACAGCTTTCCAGGAAATATCCCATACCTTTTTCTTTGTTCGATTTACGTCGCTTTTAATGTCGTAGGTCATACCTGTGGCTTTGGTTTAGCATCAAATTCTTGTCGGCAATACTCACTCGACCAATTTAGTGTATCTATCAGTTTGTTTATATTGAGCTCTCTCTTTAACATTTAATTTATTACACACATTTGTACTCTTAGCTTATAAACTGCAGTAGACATAAGGAATAATCCTGGCTGGAGAAAGGTTCCCATTCTCCAGTCGGTAATCGATCCGAAGATTTCTGGATTTGGAAGCTAGCGTGTTATCCATAGACGACACAGGCAATATTATTCAAGTTTATAACTTTCCAAAGCAGAAAATATCACAGATTTGTAATCGTAGGGTTCCTATTTTCTGCTCTACATCAGAGTAATTCGTTCCTACCACTTTAGAATTAATATTTTCATGATATAAACATTTTCTTCTCATTGTGTAGCTATGCACGAAAATATTCATATAAAAATGTATAGGGAGTTATATATCATAGTCAGAGAAATAGGTTTTCAATATATTTTATGATAAATAAGGTTGCAACGTAAAATACAGTTATACAATAACTTTCTTCTCGGGCAGCTAGCCAGGTGAAAAGATAACTAGATATCAACGTTTCGGGATATTTATAAAACGTTATAACCTCAAATGAAATACTGGATATAAAACAAATATAAATAAAGACAAAACACTATCAAAATTCGCATTACTGAACAAAAGACTGTCTTAAAACAGTGCTTATTTTATTACTGAACAGTCGTTTGTTCAGTAATGCGAATTTTGATAGTGTTTTGTCTTTATTTAGAGTTATGTTATATCCAGTATTTCATTTTGTGGTTATAACGTTTTATAAATATCCAGATGATGGGAGAGATGTACACTCCCGAAACGTTGATATCTAGTTATCTTTTCACCTGGCTGGCTGCCCGAGAAGAAAGTGAGCGCATTCGTCGCCAGGAAAGCTTCAGGTCATATTTACACAGTTATCCAAGTGTACCAAATACAAACCTTTTAATAAATAGGTCTCCCTTTGGTATTTAATTTTCTGGTGATAGTGCCAATCAACCTTTGCTAAAGTGTAAGGGTAAGTTAAGTTAATTCTAAAATACGGAAAATTGTAATTTTAGGGCATTTTCAATCTCTTTCGAAACCAATACGCTTGAATAATCTTGGCCTTTCTTATTTACGCTGAGTCACACTGAGAGTGCTTGTTTTATGTGCTCACCTCCAGACGGCAGAGAAATTAAATTTCGTAACAATCGTAAAGAGAAAATGCAGGCATCCTTGAACTTCAAAATTGCTGTTTGATGTCCTTAAGCGATAACTGGTAAAAAGGACAGTTGCTACTTTAAGTTGGAAGTAAGAGCTACCATAGAATGGGAACGAAATTACAGAAACAGTTGAGTTATGTATCGAACTGTCGGGCTTTGAAAGAGCGGCTCCATCCATATATTTATTTCCACTGTCTTTAAAACCCTTCATAGAATCGTACACTCATCGAGTATCTGTTTCTCCAGCATTACTACGGGTAGTAGTAGTAGTAGCAGCAGCAGCAGCAGCAGCAGCAGCAGCAGCAGCAGCAGCAGCAGCAGCAGCAGCAGCAGCAGCAGCAGCAGCAGCAGCAGCAGCAGCAGCAGCAGCAGCAGCAGCAGCAGCAGCAGCAGCAGCAGCAGCAGCAGCAGCAGCAGCAGCAGCAGCAGCAGCAGCAGCAGCAGCAGCAGCAGCAGCAGCAGCAGCAGCAGCAGCAGCAGCAGCAGCAGCAGCAGCAGCAGCAGCAGCAGCAGCAGCAGCAGCAGCAGCAGCAGCAGCAGCAGCAGCAGCAGCAGCAGCAGCAGCAGCAGCAGCAGCAGCAGCAGCAGCAGCAGCAGCAGCAGCAGCAGCAGCAGCAGGCAGCAGGCAGCAGCAGCAGCAGCAGCAGCAGCAGCAGCAGCAGCAGCAGCAGCAGTAGTAGTAGTAGTAGCAGCTGTAATAGTACGAGGGCTGTTCAATAAAGAATGATCACAATTTTTTTAACAACATACAGATGTATTTCTTTATCTTGAAAAGTGCAGAGCGATGCGCAGTGGTATCTGGACGAGTCCACCTCAGAACGGTTGCAACTGGAGAGAAGGGCAGTTCAGTTCCGTACCAGTTGCGAGCAACTAAACATGTGCAAAGCTACTCGGTAACACTACAGCTTGTTTACAAAAGTGCTTGTCTCCTGGTTCCAAGATGGCATTTATAAATGACGCCTACTAGCAGCACATTAGGAAATAAAGTGCTACATTTAAAAACACGAGAAGTAATAAGCAATATCCATAGATTTATAAAAAAGGAACAATGGTCTGGGTCAGCTATAAAAATCTGGGGAAGGGTATCCGAAGCAACAGTTGTCTGAAAGCAGTTTAGGTGAGTTATTAAGGAAAGAAAAGCCATTGGTGCTAGTGCAACAACGTCCTTCTCTGTGCCCAGTAAACAAAGATTAAGAACATGCACGAAATCTTATTTGGATGTTTTAATTCAGAAGTAGTTAGGCGAACTATGAATAATTTTAAAGCACAGAAAAACAAGGACCAACTTTGAAGAAAGTGCTTATGAAGCTAAAAATTCTACTGACATCCAAGGCAGTGTCTAAACATTAAGAAGAGTTCTTTTCGAGCTAGGATTATTTAAAAAAAAGACACTAAGCGTGACAGACAAATTTTAATCGAACATCGCACCATACGTGCAAAAAGGCTTAAGTATTTACGAAATATACGGAGATATCGAAGTGAAGGTTATATAGTTTAAACTTATATAAATACAGCACATACTGGACCATATGCCTGGAGTAAAATACGTTACAGGGACTCTGCAGCCATATTGAAAGGCCGACAGTTGTTTATCATGCGTGCTGGAGGAGAACAGGATTTTATTCCAAATGCCTATTTACTATTTAAGATCCAACAAAAGCGTGGAGATTACTACCATAGTAAGAATTACAACATAGTTTATAACAGCTGCAAAACTGGCTTCGATAATGAAATTTGTTTTTAGACACCTTATGCACCACCCTCCCCTCTCGTGGGACGCATTGTGGCGATAGGTGCACTATCCCTACCACAGTTGCTACTCATCCCTACCGCGCAGGATTCCTGTCAAGATAAAATAATACATCTATACCTTTACTCATCCTCATAATTTTGATGGTCCTTCTCAAAATAGTCTTCCCTAAATGCGATGCACTTGTCGCAGTGTTTCTGCCAGTCTTCAAAGACATGATGGAAACCAGTTTTTGAGAGATTCTTCAATATCGCTCCACAGCCTTCACCACTGCTTATGATTATGGATAATGCCACACACGAAGGCGTTTCTTCAAGTTAGGGAATAGAAAATAGTCACATGGGGCTAAATTCGGGCTATAGGGAGGGTGAGGGATGCACTTCACGTTGATTTTTGCAAGATATTCATTAACAACATTGCCAATATGCGGCCGCACATTATCGTTGTGCAGCATCCAGCCTGCTTCACGGAAATGTGGCTTTTTTGCGCCTGATATGGCCTTGCAATGTTTTCAGGACATCCCTGTACTATTTTCCAGTTACTGATGTGTAAGCAGGTGCAACATGCTGATAAACCATCCAAGAATATCAATGAATGAGATGACCATAACTTTCCTAGCAGAAGGAACCACTTTTGCTTTTTTAGGGGTTGGTGATGAAGGAGATTTCCACATTCAGCTTTGCTGTTTGCTCTAAGGATCAAGAAGATGAAGCCAAGTTTCATCAGCAGTGATTACGTTTGAAAGAGACTCCGGATCTTCTTCTAACATCAACTTTAACTGCATGCGGACCTGCATGCGAATGTCCTTTTATTCGGGAATCAACAGTCTTGGAACCCATCGCGCACAAATACTTCTCATGTGTAATGTTTCTGTCACCAACGTGTGGGTGACACCCAATGAAATGTTCAGTATTTCAGAAAGTGATCTTAAGGTAATTCGTCGATCCTCTCTCACAATGGCAGCAGCAGTGTTGATGTTTTCTTCCGTAGGAGCAGTAACTGGAGCACCGGGCCCACCTTCCTTTGAAATTGATTGTCTCCCCTCTTTAAACATTTTAAACCACCTTCGAGCTGTGCTGTATGGAAGAACAGACTCTCCATAGGCATCCTGTAACATTGTATAGGCCTCAACTGAAGAGTTGTTGAGACGACAGCAGAATTTCAAAGTCGCATATTGGTCCTCGCGTGTTACCTCCATTGCAGCGGTAGGCGATACAGAACATTTCTGAATTTTCCCCGTTCTCACAGGCGGGAACCTGTAGAACCAGCAATGAAACTACTACGGCGTTTTTGTTTCATATTAAGCTAACAGAATATAATAAGATTGAGTTTTAGTTCGAAAAATTATGACCGTAAAAGATTATGATCATTGTTTATTGAACAACCCTCGTAGTAGTAATAGTAGCACTAGTAGTAGTAGTAGTAGTAGTAGTAGTAGTAGTAGTAGTAGTAGTAGTAGTAGTAGTAGTAGTAGTAGTAGTAGTAGTAGTAGTAGTAGTAGTAGTAGCACTAGTAGTAGTAGTAGTAGTAGTAGTAGTAGTAGTAGTAGTAGTAGTAACGGTGGTAGTAGTAGTAGTAGTAGTAGTAGTAGTAGTAGTAGTAGTAGTAGTAGTAGTAGTAGTAGTAGTAGTAGTAGTAGTAGTAGTAGTAGTAGTAGTAGTAGTAGTAGTAGTAGTAGTAGTAGTAGTAGTAGTAGTAGTAGTAGTAGTAGTAGTAGTAGTAGTAGTAACGGTGGTAGTAGTAGTAGTAGTAGTAGTAGTAGTAGTAGTAGTAGTAGTAGTAGTAGTAGTAGTAGTAGTAGTAGTAGTAGTAGTAGTAGTAGTAGTAGTAGTAGTAGTAGTAGTAGTAGTAGTAGTAGTAGTAGTAGTAGTAGTAGTAGTAGTAGTAGTAGTAGTAGTAGTAGTAGTAGTAGTAGTAGTAGTAGTAGTAGTAGTAGTAGTAGTAGTAGCAGCAGCAGCAGCAGCAGCAGCAGCAGCAGCAGCAGCAGCAGCAGCAGCAGCAGCAGCAGCAGCAGCAGCAGCAGCAGCAGCAGCAGCAGCAGCAGCAGCAGCAGCAGCAGCAGCAGCAGCAGCAGCAGCAGCAGCAGCAGCAGCAGCAGCAGCAGCAGCAGCAGCAGCAGCAGCAGCAGCAGCAGCAGCAGCAGCAGCAGCAGCAGCAGCAGCAGCAGCAGCAGCAGCAGCAGCAGCAGCAGCAGCAGCAGCAGCAGCAGCAGCAGCAGCAGCAGCAGCAGCAGCAGCAGCAGCAGCAGCAGCAGCAGCAGCAGCAGCAGCAGCAGCAGCAGCAGCAGCAGCAGCAGCAGCAGCAGCAGCAGCAGCAGCAGCAGCAGCAGCAGCAGCAGCAGCAGCAGCAGCAGCAGCAGCAGCAGCAGCAGCAGCAGCAGCAGCAGCAGCAGCAGCAGCAGTAGTAGTAGTAGTAGTAGTAGTAGTAGTAGCAGCAGTAGTAGTAGTAGTAGTAGTAGCAGTAGTAGTAGTAGTAGTAGTAGTAGTAGTAGTAGTAGTAGCAGTAGTAGTAGTAGTAGTAGTAGTAGTAGGAGTAGTAGTAGTAGCAGCAGTAGCAGTAGTAGTAGTAGTAGTAGTAGTAGTAGGAGTAGTAGTAGTAGAAGTAGTAGTAGTAGTAGTAGTAGTAGTAGTAGTAGAAGTAGTAGTAGTAGTAGTAGTAGTAGT
>CM060950.1:371659919-371669919 GCA_030765055.1 Mantis religiosa
ACCTAAACGTCCTGCCAGACGGATATTTTAAAGCACTCAATTTATTCCAAATGAGACTCTTTTCTGACATCAGCCATATTTGAGATATCTTTTAAAATTTTCTTCAACTTCTGGATTATTTTATTTCTTTTCAAAAGACCTAATGCTGTTCAACTGCATCTCGCGATGTCATATAAAGACTATGGTAGATACTTTAAGTCTGAAATATAGCGACCCACTTTTAAACTTTCCGACTATTATCTTGGTTTTCTGTATTCCCTATGTGTCTGCAATGAAATGGGTAATTAACCTTTCTTGGAAATGGTTTATGTCAATTAATATGAAGCGGATAAAATATAAGTTTTTATAATAAAACATATTAAGTGCTATATGAAAATAAATGAGAGAAAGCCATGCGATGAGACACATCAGAGATATTCTTATTTGTTTAAATGTCATGCTTCTAAAACCAACTTACGGAAATCTCGCTTAAAGGTATGTGAACGTTCAAAAGAAGTTTATTGGAAATTTTAGCACTGAAATCGCCCCAAAATTAATATATTCTAAAGAGTTAGAGATAGGTACTGTCCACTTTTATATAAATATCCTGCCGTCAGATGATTATGGTAGCTAGAATAACCGCACAGAGAGTAAATGGTCCAAGATTCAAATCCCACTATCGCATTTAATGTTTCTTTCAGGTTCTACTTTTCCCAACTTGTCCTACACATATGAAAGAAAAATTCATATCGAGGGAGTTTTATTTTATGGTTTAGTTATCTACACATTGGTCATATAGTTTTCTCTGCAAATAGTTGAACAATATTTATAAGCGTATCATTTATCAGAGAAGAGAGCATGAACGAATAACGAATGGGAAAATGGTGTTGATCAGCACCACTTGCAGAGAACGCATAGGTGCACTCTCTTCTTGCCAGTGTGTCCATCATTTCTCAGTGATATAGCAAAAACGTGTTGAGCCAACACCGGAGACCTGGCATATAACCCAGACTTTACTTCCCTGAGGCTAAAAACGAGCAAAGCGAGACTGGCCCCATGGCCCAAGCTGTAGTAAAGTAAGGAACTGCAGATCTGTGAACTTCACTGTTAATATCACTTCACATATTCGCTACTTTCTGCTGAATATCGTGGAGGGCAATGGTCACAAGAATTCTCAATATGTCAGAACGGGAAAACGACGGGAGAAAAAATGAATTTCAGTAAGTTCGCTATGACTTCTGGACCAGCGGTTCTCAACGAATGTGCCGCGATACTCCTAGAGAAAGTGATACTGAAGATAATATAATTAAATGGACGCTAAAAGATCTATCTCCTCAATGTTAAATTTACTAAATTAATGTCCTATTTTCTTAGATACTATTCACTGTAAGTTTTACAGAACATAGATGTGTGCTTTCGAGATTCACTATTACACTGTTATACCATTTAGTTGGGGTATTATGAGAAGCTAATTTTGACTATTATGCCAGCTTTTGATTAAAGTTTACAAGAAATTATTTTTAAAACTACCAAAGAAATAGTTGATAAAGTATTTCACAGTTGTCTATCATCCAAAAATTTAGGTTAGATATCTCCAACAGACTCTAAGTAAATTGGCCATTTATGTTATAAAATGTCATTCACAGAAAAAACTTTCAAAAAGATAATGGAGAATTTAAACTCGCATAGATATACTTACAAAGAAATAAGTCAAATGACTAGAACAAACAGATACTACCATATTATACAGTATCATCAATTATTAGAGAGAAAGTTCCCATAAAATAAGGGCTAAAGTTTACATCTCTACTTCAAAATATGTAGGAGTATGTCCAGTGGTGCAGAGCTAACAATAAAAAATGACATATACAAATACTATTTAAACATACACTTAACATATAATTATATTCATATAATGATCATAAACAATAAAATTAAAGAGCATATGAAAATGAATCGGTCATTACAAAATGCTAATACAATTTTAGTCAAAGTTCGCTACTCAATTTTATGTGAAAAATGTATTTCAACAGTATTTGTTTAGATGAGGAGAAAAAGGATCATATTCATTGTATGTTACGATGAAGATCACTATAAATTATTGACTAGAACTAATCACTAATTATTGAATATGGACTGGTTATATGGGAAGAAAAACGATTCAATTTTTAGTCACAAAACCATCCTTAAAATATAAGTGGTTGGGTGGATGGGTGATTGCTACTTAGGTAGATAGGTGAGTGTATGTAAGTGGGTGTGCATGTGTCTTTGTGTCTGCGCTCAGAATAACACAAAAGCGAAAGAACCATCAAATACCCCTTATATAAGTTCTGTGTCTTCCAATGACGCGGCACGATTTTCAAAAACATCTCCCCATCTCAAACTATTTCTTATAAGGATTTCTTTTCCGATAAGTTTGGTTTCCTCAAAAATGACTACAACGTTTTCGATCAAATCACTATACTTTGAAGATATTGTCACATCAAAAGAAATTTAAGTTTTGAACTTTCTGGGAAAAGGCTCTGAAATTGTCTCTCTGTGTGAAATTTGCTTAACATTTAAACCGTAAGAAGTATACAGAAAATTTAGTGCACAAAAAGTGCAGACCTCGATAAAGTGCACAACTTAGGGCAAATAATTATGTTATAGAATTAGCTACTTGTAATATACACCTCGGTATTGGTTTTAATTTTGTAATATTTACACGTTTAACATAAAGTTGATAGAAGAATAAAAATTTATAAGAATAGCTTCTACATGAATGAGTAGGGAAAACATTATGAGGACACACATAACCATTTCTTCATTAAAGTTTTGGCCATAACTTGTGGTAATATACAATTTAATAAAAATGAGATAACTCCATTAGCTACTTTTGAAATTAAAATATACCTACTATGTTCTTCACCTATCTCGAATTGAATAAAGGCGTTATAACTAATTCAAAAAAAATAAAAAAATAAAAAAAAATAAATAAATAAAACTAAACACAACTAAAATTAAGTACAAATAAACTTGTGTGTGTATATACAACATATTATGAATGCTATATGAAACATACAATCAGTAATACGTAAACAGCATGTCGGTTAGGGCAATATAACAATCAAAGCTAATGAGTAGTGTTTAACGCCCGCTTTTACTACATATGGCACCGCAGGCGGTGACACTGATGATGAATGAGATGAAGATGGAGCACCGGTGGAATGAGATGGCGGGGGAAACCGGAGGTCCCGGAGAAAACCCGCCCCAACGCCGTGTTGTCCACCACAAATCTCACTTTGCGGTCGCCTGGGATCGAACCCGGGCCGCCTTGCAATCAAAGCTAAATATTATTAGTATGCAATACTAATTACATAACGCGAAGATACTTTCCTATCCCTTATGTCATTGGGTTGCCTATTTAAAGAAAGTAAATAGTATTTTGGTAACTCCGTTGTCTTGCAGGGATGGATCTCTCTCTCTCTCTCTCTCTCTCTCTCTCTCTCTCTCTCTCTCTATATATATATATATATATATATATATATATATATATATATATACATACATACATATAGTATATATACACATAGTATATATACATATAGTATTCCAATGAGATAGCATTAATAAGCAGAGGGATGAGTCAATTAGACTTAAGTGCTTTAAAATGAGTAGAAATATTGTTCATAAAATGTGTTCAACAAACACTATAGAAATTAGGACAGTTAATGCACAACATGAAAAATAAATGGAAACGCACAGTAAACAGGAATTGAAGAGCGATTCCAATGGACGAGCTTAACATTGATACATTTTAAAGCTTTTCACAACAAATCATTTATTCATCCTGCTAGTACTTATTGTTACGAAATCCTCCATTTTAGATTTTATTATGTAAAGAGAGGTTTGTAATTTGTTCATCTACTTTCTGGACGTGGAATGGGTAAACGAGTTGAATTAATAACATAAGTGACCAATGCTGCCACCTGGATGATAATTTTCACAAGCGAAACAGAACACATTCACAGAACATGAACATTTGTGTTGATGTTACAAGATATGAAACGTTTCATTTCCTATGGGATCATCCCAAGACCAGGGGGTGGGTGGTTTTAAAATCCAGTATTCAAGCGCGTTCAACTATTTCCCATGTTTACAATGTATTGTTCCAGGAAATCTCATTTCAACGGTACTAATTCCACACGCCATAAATTTCTAGCTGGTTTTAAATCATCTTGTACACATACCCTGGGACAATATTAAATTAGCATAGCATAACACAATAATACGTGTGATTAAAATATTTCGTGACAATGGGAATACAGCTGTCCCATCCCTAAATATTTGCTCATTTTAATTAAACTGTAGGCGACAGCCTCTGAGGTATCCAGAGGCGTGCTGTGTTTGGATTTACATTAGCGAATTCGTTCACCCAGCAGAGTGACATAAGCTGTATTTCTAATATTCATTGGAATCAATTAAGTCATATGCTTCTGTAAGAAATTCGGAGAGAATCCGAAATAAAATGCATAGTAACCTTTTTAATCAATTTTATATAATAAAGTGTATTCAAATTCCTGCTAGAAGCAATATATGTTAGTTCTGAAGGTATTGCAAAGGAAAGGAAGGAACATATTCTATAAAGGATAATGTAATATCAATTTAACTGAAAAGTACAGATAAATAGAATGTCAACCTAAGGATAACAAAGGCGGCAATGAGCTGCTAAGAAAAAAGAGGAATATCGTTGGAAGACCAACCAAAAGATGCCAGAGACACTTTTATGGATGTGGAACATATCTATATATCTGTGTGCTGAAGAAGCTGACGATGATAATGATAACAGGACATAAGATTTTCAGCACCTTTATCAAATCTGTAGTCTCATTTTTCTAGTCATAGAAACAGTTAGTTTATAGGAATAGACCAATCGATCTATACCTTGAATAAGATAGTATGTAACAACATACCAATTTGGGCACGCCCATAAAATCGGTTGATACAATTCTCTAGACTTAGGCAAAACTATCATTTTTATAACAGTAGGTTAGTTGGCAGGTACATAACTTGAAGAATATTATAAGCAATACAATAACAATAGTAATAATAGTCATAAAAGTAATATAAATACCGACAATAATGACGTAACATTAAAGATATCTATGAAATTTGGTGCCTCAGTTTATGGCTATTGGAAAAAACATATTTTTAAGGGTGCTTTCTTATAACGGATCACTCGACTAAAAGTTCTAACTTTTTTCTATCTCGTGTTTTGTAAAAACATTTTCAGATCAATTTACTATGTAAATATCTAAGACATTGCAAACGTTATTAATTATGATATTTACTATTTAAATATAGCAAAATAGCAACTAGCTTTAAAAAATAAGAGCATAGAAATGTGCCCCAACTTCATAAATCGTGTAGTAAATATTTCACTCAAATTTATGAACATTGTGCACCCAAAAATGTAGATACCCAGAGGATATCGTATTGCGAAATAGTATAATATTATATCTTCTAAATTATATAACTTTTCAATAAAATATTTTTAATGTTACAGTAGTGATTACTTAAATTATGCCTCTACTTTAAAAATAATTTGTATTTCAAGAATTCACTAATTTCTCAAATATGCATATCATTGGTAATGGATTTAGTGAAATGCTAAGAAATAGATATCAAAAACGGGGAAAAATATATGGGTAAAACATAATTTAGTTTATTAATAGAGTGGCTGCATTATTTTAAATGACCCTGTACGTTACAATGTACAGAGTACGTCAGAATGGCATGATAGAGATAACATCTCCTGAACAGCCCGCCTCGGCATCTTATCGGAGGGAATACTGCGCCAGTAGCTCATGCAGAGAAATATTTTAGGGCCGTCGTAAGTTTACAATCCTTAAAAAGTTGTAAAAGCAACTTTTAACATTGATATTACAGAGCACTGTAATCTTAGGTGTGTCTTTTATGACTTCTTCCTTTTTAACGTCTTGGCGTTATGACGGTAATTGAAAGGGAATTAATTTTTTCTTCCCTTCTCTTGCGTCATTCTCAAAGGAAATTGCCCCCAGTTTCTAAAAGAGTGGAACATTTATCGGCGTTTTAAATATCTAAGGCTTTTACGACGGAGATAAACGTTGTTTATTGGAAGGCACCGCAAACGTCAAGCAGTTCATGTAGGGAACTTTACGGCTTGAGAAAATACACAGCGAAAGTGGCTTCTCACACAAAAGTAAGTGTTAGATACAGCGTCATGGCTTTGTTTGAAAACATGACTTTATAAGCCTAAGTGACTTAATAAAATGGTGGTTAATAAGGGGAAATGCGAGCAAACTGCAGGCTCTCAGCAAATCACTAATATTTTATAAAACTATTATTGATCATATTTACCACATGTTACACAAATTTTAATTATTGTTTTGCCAAATAAAACAAAAACTGGGTGCGGTAAGGTAACATGTGATATGGTTATGCAACAGAATAACATATAGCATGGCTTAGGTTGGGAGGGTGAAAAACTCGTAGGCTTGCTGGCAATGTTGGTAGGGGGATTTGCTCATTATTTGGGGCACAGGAAAAGGAAACGCACTCATATATTTTGACACCGTAAGTGCAGTCAGAGTGCGCTAGGAAAAATATTAACTCAAGTACTTCTTGGTTCACTGTTTTGGATGACAGTCTATTGGGACTTCAATCCAAACGGCCAAAACTGCCTAACTAACTTTGAGCACACTCTTAATGGAAGTAGATACTAAACTTAAGATATTTGTATACATGTTGTTTAGACATCTGAGACATTATGCCAGGGTGCGTCAATGTGTGATATGCACATGTATCAGCATGCTATATTATAAGTGTATGTTTATAGTGTTGTGAATATTAAATTTAAAAGTTAAGCATTTTTGCGTGACAGCATACATGGTACACCATGCGACCTAGCTACGGAAATAAAAGTAATTTGGACCACAGAATTTTTGTAAATTGGCATTTTAATAACAAAATAATATTACATCCGAAATTTCTTATATTAACTTCCAAGAGTATCTATACTAATTATTGTTCTATACTTTATATATTTACAACTGCTTATTCCTACTTATTTTCTTCCAAAGAAAATGAAATTTCAATACCATCACATATCGAAGGCTTTTACTGTTGTTGAAATGTAGATAGTGTATTCGCCATGTGTCTAAAACGAAATGAGCATTAAAATGGTTCTGTAAATGTTTCTTTTGTTTAACATGAAGCAAATAGAGGAATGAACCTTTGCAGAAATTGTTTGTAAATGTATTCGTTTAGAAAGTCATGTAGCAGGTCAGGTTTTTTATTTTCTTTACCGTACACCCACAAACACACGGTTGATTTTCAACATAGTTCTGGTACTTCATTTCAAAATAGTAACACATATTAAAGTCAATAAAAAGATCTATGTATGCTTATATGAAGAAAAAGGATCTGGCTATGAAATGACTCGTATATTCACCGCAAATATTTTAATATACCTGTTAAGCACATAAAGGGAGACGAGCTACAACCAACTGTAAAGCGTCCAAGCCGCCCAATCAGCAATACCGTATATTCTTTGTGTGTGTGATGAAAAGCAAAAGAAGCGAAACGCATAACGTTTCAAAATATAACATAGTGGAGAATTCAAAACAACACAATATTTTTTCCTTCGGCTCATTTAGATCTTTTTATGATAGTCTTCTTTTTAAACAAAATGAAACACCTCGCATGACATCAACAGAAAACTATAAATATACTTTTGTCATGCCATGATATTAAAATTATGGCATTTTATGACAGGAATCCTGGATAAATCAAGGGCTGTTTTGGGTTCTCTTGCTGAGGATCCGTAGCTCGAATTTCAAGCTCGGAGTTAGCGATTTTAAGTCCGCCTTATCTAACTACTTGTCTATATCTGATTAAGTCTTATGGAATCCCTTCTTAGACCAAAATAGATAGAAGACAATGGCAATGGCTGGAGGTCATCTCGTTCCATCATCATCATCATCATCATCATCATCATCATCATCATCATCATCATCATCATCATCATTTTCACCGGGCGCCTCTCGGAGAACCGGATGAGGTGAAACCTTACTAAAGATGGCCGGATTGAGGAGAGCTACAGCATAGGTTAGCGCCCAGTAACAATAGACTTGAACTCCCCGGTGGCGCCTTGTACAACCGGCTCCCTTCCACTCAACGGACATTCTCCGAGATACGGGATTTAGAGACATTTCACATCTGAAGAGCAGGGATTTACAGATAAAGGATTTCCTGCCATGGACGCCTAGATTCCCGCTAGCACTGGCAATCAACAGAAATCAAGTAGGATGAAAGTTGAAATGAAATGAGATGTAAGGTTAAATGTAGGGGCAAGAAATTCGGAAGATTCACCCTAATATCGGAACAAACGGGCTTCAGCCGCTGGGTGCCTCAGCTAATAAAGGGGTCCAGCCATCGCTTGATGGTTCCAGATTTCACACAACATCGTTGAGCATATGGGAACGGCTTTGTATTGAATAATTGAAATATGTTAAATTTAAATATGAAGTTCTGTACTTTGTTACTTTTATTTCTCGATTTCTACTGTTTTCTTATTCTTTGCTCTGTCGCTCTCTCTCTCTCTCTCTCTCTCTCTCTCTCTCTCTCTCTCTCTCTCTCTCTCTCTCTCTCTCTCTGTATGTCCATCTACCTGTTTTCCCCGCTCTCTTCAAACACACGTTTTAAAATTGAATTTTTACTTTCAGTTAAACTTCCGTTAGTGTTAATTCGTTAGTTGTGTATATTTATTATACAACGCATTCTGGAATCATTTTCGGTCAAACTTTATTTTGTATAAATTAGAGTTGAAATTCCATTTATATTAATATAGATTATTCTGCCAATTGTTTACAAAACCCCACAGGAGCTGAAGGAAATTTCCTACAGTCTCGCAAACGAAAGCGAAGACTCATTTTAAAGTAATACTGTACGGATTTAAGAACAGCTGTATATAGGAGTGGAACTGTTGATGCAAAATAGCAGGATTTACGTAAGCGTCGCAGTAATTTCTCGTTAAATTGGTGGCAGTGGTGGGACAAAAAGCCTAGTGAAGATGGCACGAGAGGTAATAGAGTCCACACACGGCTCCTCCGCCATAATGGAAATCCTCTGGACACAATAATCGTTCCACCGCATTCGCCCAATTACATCTTATGTGTGTTGTAGACTTTATCACTAATGATAAAACTGATAACCGTCATTACGCCAGTGCCTAGCACTGGAATAACGGTAACACATATACCTGCCTAACGCGGGCTTAAACAGTGACCCTAGTACAAACTGCTGTGCACACAAGTCTTCAGTAATAGGATTGAGATATATTCCTCTTTCTTTTCAGAACTGCAATTCCTAAACTTTCTATGCTAAATGTTCCAAACTTGCTTATATCTTTCTCAGAAGCTGCTGCATATGTTACACTTAACAGGTTCAAATTTATGAACACTTAATGTTACGTCACACTTTGTTTTCAACTAAGCTTAAAATTTGCATGGTAAAACAGCTTTAATTTACCTTCACATGTATTTTATCTATAGTATGTAAGGTAAGGACAATGAGTACTTTCAAAATGTTGGAATATATTTCATATCCTACTCTTTGCATGCACTAATGGTACATAGAAGATCAACTGCTTAATAGGGCACACTATAGTGCTTTCAAATATAAT
Organism: Mantis religiosa; assembly: GCA_030765055.1. Lineage (NCBI taxonomy): Eukaryota > Metazoa > Arthropoda > Insecta > Mantodea > Mantidae > Mantis > Mantis religiosa. The sequence continues at coordinate 371,669,602 of CM060950.1, forward strand.
TTAATTATAATATTTTCGGAATTTCACGTATAGTTTTATTTTACTTTCGTATTATATTAACAGGATCTACATTATCCCTGCAATAATTCTTATTGCTCTTATTCTTCTCTCCCTCTCGCTCCCTTCCTCTATCTATTACGCTTTTTTAATTTAGTTTGAATTGTGGGAGCTCCATAAACTGTATATAGAACATTCTACATTCACACCGTACTTGTGACTTTCTCTAGCCATATATTGTGTCTCCGCAGCTGAGACACACTCTGCTTGGAGATTGTCTGCCGATAAACAATCACTGTCTACTTCAAGCCTGCTGGTTAA